>CM036762.1:6067500-6170000 GCA_020796225.1 Arion vulgaris
TTGGAGACCTATAGTCGTCACATTCACTGTTGTAAGGTCGTGACTTAAGCTGGTGGTCTATAGTGGTCCCATTCACTGTGGTACGGTCTTGACGTAAGCTGGTGGTCTATAGTCGTCTCATTCACTGTGGTACGGTCTTGACGTAAGCTGGTGGTCTATAGTCGTCACATTCACTGTGGTACGGTCTTGACGTAAGCTGGTGGTCTATAGTCGTCACATTCACTGTTGTAAGGTCTTGACTTAAGCTTGGGGACCTATAGTCGTCACATTCACTGTTGTAAGGTCGTGACTTAAGCTTGGGGACCTATAGTCGTCACATTCACAGTTGTAAGGTCGTGACTTAAGCTTGGGGACCTATAGTCGTCACATTCACAGTTGTAAGGTCGTGACTTAAGCTTGGGGACCTATAGTCGTCACATTCACAGTTGTAAGGTCGTGACTTAAGCTGGGGACCTATAATCGTCACATTCACTGTTGTAAGGTCGTGACTTAAGCTGGTGATCTTTTCTTCGACGCTTCTTTTCCCACTAAGATAATAAATTTATTATCATGTGCTTTGCAGGCTGGCGTAGGCGATCATGGATCTCCACAAACGTATGTATTTGATGCTGACTTCAGCTCGGATGTTGACACTCCTCCGTTCAAGAAGCCAGATATAACCAATAACATGTTCGTTCTTAGGTTGAAAGGTACGTGACTCAGCTTAAAGAGACTTTACTCCCCTACATACCAAACAAACAAACAAACAAACAAACAAACAAACAAACAAACAAACAAACAAACAAACAAACAAACAAATCAGTTATAGTTTCATAAAGTTTCACGCCTACCTTGATACTGTCCCAATCCTCCCTAGATGTAATCCTCCTGAGATGTAATCCTCCGTAGATGTAATCCTCCTGTAGATGTACCTCCTGTAGATGTAATCCTCCTGTGATGAATCTCTAGATGTAATCCTCCCTGTAGATGTAATCCTCCCAGATGTAATCCTTAGATGTAATCCTCCCTGTAGATCTAATCCTCCTGTAGATGTAATCCTCCTGTAGATGAATCTCGAATGTAATCCTCCTGTAGATGTACCTCCTGTAGATGTAATCCTCCCTGTAGATGTAATCCTCCCTGTAGATGTAATCCTCCTGTAGATGTAATCCTCCCTGTAGATGTAATCCTCCCTGTAGATGTAATCCTCCCTGTAGATGTAATCCTCCCTGTAGATGTACCTCCCTGTAGATGTAATCCTCCCTGTAGATGTAATCCTCCCTATGGATGTAATCCTCCCTGTAGATGTAATCCTCCCTGTAGATGTAATCCTCCCTGTAGATGTAATCCTCCCTGTAGATGTAATCCTCCCTATAGATGTAATCCTCCCTGTAGATGTAATCCTCCCTGTAGATGTAATCCTTCCTGTAGATGTATTCCTCCCTGTAGATGTAATCCTCCCTGTAGATGTAATCCTCCCTGTAGATGTACGCCTCCCTGTAGATGTAATCCTCCCTGTAGATGTAATCCTCCTGTAGATGTAATCCTCCCTGTAGATGTAATCTCCTGTATATGTAATCCTCCCTGTAGATGTAATCCTCCTGTAGATGCAATTATCCCTGTAGATGACGCCTTCCTGTAGATGTACGCCTTCCTGTAGATGCACGCCTCCTGTAGATGACCCTTCCTGTAGATGTAATCCTCCCTGTAGATGTAATCCTCCCTGTATATGTAATCCTTCCTGTAGATGTAATCCTCCCTGTAGATGCAATTATCCCTGTAGATGCACGCCTTCCTGTAGATGTACGCCTTCCTGTAGATGCACGCCTCCCTATAGATGCACGCCTCCCTGTAGATGCACGCCTTCCTGTAGATGCACGCCTTCCTGTAGATGCACGCCTCCCTATAGATGCACGCCTCCCTGTAGATGCACGCCTTCCTGTAGATGTACGCCTTCCTGTAGATGCACGCCTCCCTATAGATGCACGCCTTCCTGTAGATGCACGCCTTCCTGTAGATGCACGCCTTCCTGTAGATGCACACCTCCCTGTAGATGCACGCCTTCCTGTAGATGTACGCCTTCCTGTAGATGCACGCCTCCCTGTAGATGCACGCCTTCCTGTAGATGTACGCCTTCCTGTAGATGCACGCCTCCCTGTAGATGCACGCCTTCCTGTAGATGCACGCCTCCTGTAGATGCAATTATCCCTGTAGATGCACGCCTTCCTGTAGATGCTCGCCTTCCTGTAGATGCACGCCTTCCTGTAGATGCACGCCTTCCTGTAGATGTAATCCTCCCTGTAGATG
The DNA here is from genome assembly GCA_020796225.1 of Arion vulgaris. Taxonomy (NCBI): domain Eukaryota; kingdom Metazoa; phylum Mollusca; class Gastropoda; order Stylommatophora; family Arionidae; genus Arion; species Arion vulgaris. The sequence goes on from CM036762.1 coordinate 6,069,787, forward strand.
TAATCCTCCCTGTATATGTAATCCTCCCTGTAGATGTAATCCTCCCTGTAGATGCAATTATCCCTGTAGATGCACGCCTTCCTGTAGATGTACGCCTTCCTGTAGATGCACGCCTTCCTGTAGATGCACGCCTTCCTGTAGATGTAATCCTCCCTGTAGATGTAATCCTCCCTGTATATGTAATCCTCCCTGTAGATGTAATCCTCCTGTAGATGCAATTATCCCTGTAGATGCACGCCTTCCTGTAGATGCACGCCTCCTGTAGATGCACGCCTTCCATGTTAGGAACCCCTAATCTAGAATAACATTTCATCTTAAGTTTCTACCTTTTATAATCTTCTTGCCTGAGGTGATTGCGCACTTCTAAATTATCCACGAGTTCAATTTACCCGGCTCCTTTAACCATTAACCAGAAATATCGGTTATATTTCAGTTTTAAAATTTTTTCTTTTTGAATAATAAAATGATCATTTTTTTTAACCTTGAGTTTAGCTAATTTTATTCTGATTCCAAGATGATCTCTTTATGTAAAGAGACACTGGAACTCAAAACCAAGGAGAAAAAAAAGAAAAAAAAAAAACCTGGAAGGATAAAGAGAAACTCAGACGATGGTCATCTAACTGTAGTCAAGGACCGAAAGAAGTGTCTTTAGTCAAGTTATGAAAGAAGTGTCTTAGTAGTTATGATAGAAGTGTTTTTTTTTTCTTTCTTTGATCCAGAAGCACTTGAGCTTTTAGCTCTTCGGTTCGGTGCCATGATACCCGTAAATCTGGAGAACCTGTGACTTTTCTGCCAGCCCACGGAATTGAACCGCACTCACAGGGGGCTTGGGGTGTCTTGTAAACTTCGATAGTTGATGAAAGAAGTGTCTCGTCTTGTCTTATGAAAAATGGTGGAACTGGAAAAGGGACAAGCTTGTTGACATGTTGTCATATTTTGTAGCAAGGATCGGATGTCCGAGAAAGTCTAAATTGAAGATAAGTAAACGGCGAACAAGTAACAACACAGTGAGAGATAGAACACACCAACAACACAGTGAGAGATAGAACACACCAACAACACAGTGAGAGATAGAACACACCAACAACACAGTGAGAGATAGAACACACCAACAACACAGTGAGAGATAGAACACACCAACAACACAGTGAGAGATAGAACACACTAACAACACAGTGAGAGATAGAACACACCAACAACACAGTGAGAGATAGAACACACCAACAACACAGTGAGAGATAGAACACACCAACAACACAGTGAGAGATAGAACACACCAACAACACAGTGAGAGATAGAACACACCAACAACACAGTGAGAGATAGAACACACCAACAACACAGTGAGAGATAGAACACACCAACAACACAGTGAGAGATAGAACACACCAACAACACAGTGAGAGATAGAACACACTAACAACACAGTGAGAGATAGAACACACCAACAACACAGTGAGAGATAGAACACACCAACAACACAGTGAGAGATAGAACACACCAACAACACAGTGAGAGATAGAACACACTAACAACACAGTGAGAGATAGAACACACCAACAACACAGTGAGAGATAGAACACACCAACAACACAGTGAGAGATAGAACACAACAACACAGTGAGAGATAGAACACACCAACAACACAGTGAGAGATAGAACACACCAACAACACAGTGAGAGATAGAACACACCAACAACACAGTGAGAGATAGAACACACCAACAACACAGTGAGAGATAGAACACACCAACAACACAGTGAGAGATAGAACACACTAACAACACAGTGAGAGATAGAACACACCAACAACACAGTGAGAGATAGAACACACCAACAACACAGTGAGAGATAGAATCACACAACACAGTGAGAGATAGAACCACTCAACACCAGTGAGAGATAGAACACACCAACAACACAGTGAGAGATAGAACACACCAACAACACAGTGAGAGATAGAACACACCAACAACACAGTGAGAGATAGAACACACCAACAACACAGTGAGAGATAGAACACACCAACAACACAGTGAGAGATAGAACACACCAACAACACAGTGAGAGATAGAACACACCAACAACACAGTGAGAGATAGAACACACCAACAACACAGTGAGAGATAGAACACACCAACAACACAGTGAGAGATAGAACACACCAACAACCCATATCAAATATTATGATGATATCATTATCTACACCGATGGCTCTGTCTTCATCGTGGCACCAGATCTTCGTGGGCTTACTCAGCACAACGAAACGGTCGCACACTTCATGAGGACTGCGGGGCTTTTGAGACAACGACATCGAGCATGACTATGGAGATCACCGCTGCCTTCAGGGCTCTGTCATGGGTGGCTGAGCAACAGGTTACCCATACGATCATCATATCAGACTCGATGAATATGCTTCAACTGATTGAATCTGGAAGGATGCGTGTGGAATGGGTGGACATCATTCGGAGATCACATCTCAAGAAAATGACTTGGCTGTACACGCCTGGACATGCTGGAGTGCGGGGTAACGAGCGTGCTGACTCTCTTGCAAACAGTGCCCGACTCAAGTGGGCAGAAGCATGGACAGAGCCGATATCATCAATGCGGTACGCTCTCAATTGTGTGACATGGGCGGGTCTCAGACACTGGAACGAGTTCGAGAATTAGGCGTTAAGTTTGGACATGCCAGACAGTGTCGTCTTCTTGGTAGACAGAGAAGATATAGTAATCAACTTCTCATGGGTACTGTGAGCAAATGGACTTTGGGATGGCTGCTGCAACGGAGGACAGAGCACGAATGGGAATGTCCAATTTGCCATGACGTCGATCGCATAACATAACATAACATTATAAAGAAACGAAGGTGGAAATATTTAGGTCATGTTCTTAGATCAGACGAAAAGAGACTAAATCGACAAGTCCTTATGTGGTCACCAGTTGGGAAAAGAAAACGGGAAGACCAAAGACCACTCTTCGAAGAACAATCCTACAAGAAAGTAAACTATTGGGATGTAAAACCATACAAGATCTCCAACTGCTAGCAACGAACCGCATCATATGGAGATCTAAAACCTCTGCCCTATGTGCCGCCTTTGGCGCGAAAGGAACAAACAAACAAGCTAACTAATAGGCGAATGTCCAAGACATCTTAACACAAACTGGTAAACATATTCAATGACTCTTTTGGTTTTTTCTTTTTGTGTGTCTGTCTCTCCTTTTTTTGCCGTTAGGCGTAGCAGGTTTAACTGACGCTTGGTGTCCGAGATTGTGCACGGTCGATCGTTTGATATGATGTGATATTGTGGAATTTTAAGATGTCTGTAACTCCAACAATCCATCTTTTTCTTGGTCTGCTCCTTCCTCTTGATGATTCCATTTTCAGGTTGTACGCTCTTGCAACTGATGTATTCGGGTTCATTCTGACCAAGTGGCCAAACCATTTGAGTCTCTGTTTTCAATAAATCTAATAGCAGATGTTGTTCCGACTGTTCTTCTAATTTCCCCATTTCTTATATGGTCTCTTCTTGTTTTATTTACCGCTTTCCTCAAGGATCTCATTTCACATTTGGTAATGGTAATAGGTGGTAATGGCAATAGGTGGTAATGGCAATAGGTGGTAATGGGAATAGGTGGTAATGGCAATAGGTGGTAATGGTAATAGGTGGTAATGGTAATAGGTGGTAATGGCAATAGGTGGTAATGGCAATAGGTGGTAATGGTAATAGGTGGTAATGGTAATAGGTGGTAATGGCAATAGGTGGTAATGGCAATAGGTGGTAATGGCAATAGGTGGTAATGGCAATAGGGAAAAAATCATTGAACCCAAGATTCTGAGAAGTGACCTGTTTGTGACAGTCTGTCTCTTTGGTACCATTAATGTCGTTCTCTGTGTTTTTTTTAGAGGATACTTTAATCTTCTTTTTCTTCTTTGAATATTCCGCAACGACCACTTGTTAAACCACTTTTGTGATTTGTATGTGATCTGAGCTTAAGAGCAATTGTACGTTGTGCCAGTTATGCGACTACAAATAGGCCAGAATATCCGATTTCTGCGACGCTTTTTATTTACTAGGGTAGCTTTCCTAGACCCTACCTCAGTCGCCTCTTACGACATGCCTTGTAGGTGAGCGTTACTTTCATTTCCTTTGCTCCCTTGCGAGCTCAGGCAACACTTAGGCGATACTTCAATCTTAAAACAGCTGTTGGAGTGGGAGGGTGAATTTACTAATGTATGTGAACCATGAGGTTAAATACAAGGTTATACCCCATATAAGTCGGTCAGGAATGGCATGCCAACTGCCGAGAGTATTGTACAAAGTACGCAAACTCCGTAGCTCAGACAGCAACCTCTGAAAAAAAATGCACACGTGAACAGAAGGATTCGGATTTGAACCCTCGACCTTCGGATCGCAAGGCATGGGCTTAACCACTTAACCACTTAACCACAGAGGCCTTCTAAAGAGCTATGTACCCCATAATGAAGACACATGAATTCAGACACAGCGTGTTATTCAGTGTGACAGTCAATGTGTTTTTCTTGTTTTGTTTGTTAAGTAGGGATTCAAGTCTCTTTAAGCCCATTTACGCTTCTTTCAACCTAAGACGAACCTTTCATTGGTTATATCAGAGCGTGTAGGCCAACAAACATGAAAAATAAGAACGGGCGCCCTAGCTTACGCGTTAGTGGGCTCGGTCACAACAGAAACGTACCTGGATCAATCCGCGGAGGCAAGTTTAACAAACTCGTTCCGTGGATTAATTTTTACAAACGGCCAAAATAGACCTACAATTCAGAAAGTAGGCAAACACTGAACGTATAAGGGGTGCGTAGAAAATCAACGACTCGTTTACTGGGGTTAATGGTGACGTTCGAGGGATATGCCATGATTTTCATTTATCAATGTAACGCAGCAATAGCAATCAAGAGTTAAACCAATGAAGACATGTGGCAAAGCATGAGCAAAATATTACAATAAAAATATTGAGAGCATGCATTTTCTCAGTGGCTACTTATGGTTGGTTATTGGTTATGGTTACTAAACTGACGTCATTGCACTGGGCAGACCCATACTTATGGTTGTGAATTGAATATTACACAAAAACTGTCATGTTAGTCCAATTGATAAAGAATAGAACCATGTTACCTACCACGCATGTCAAGAGGCGATAAGAGGTTTGCATGAAATTGGATGCCAGTATCCTAACATGTTAGTTATGGTTTTAGGGTCTACAAAGATGTGCAACGTATGCACGTTCTGGCAAAGACAAACATATCACAAAGTTAAAATTGGTCGTAAGAACGACGCAAAAAAAAAAGAAAAAGAACGAAAATCCAGTCCTTCGAAACTAAATGCTGCAGAAAGATCCTACGAATACCATGAACAGAAAAAAGAAAGAACACTGATGTCATGAAAGAACTAAACGTTAAAGTGAATTGTCTGATAAACAACATACTATACAGAAAAATTAGATACTTTGGTCACATCAAGCGTCACGATGGCCTGGAAAAACAATACTAGAGGGCAGGATCCCAGACGAGAGGCAGAGCAAAAAGAAGATGGCTACAAGATATTAAAGAAACCATGAATATAACCATCGACGAAGTGGGTGAACTGACAAGAGACAGAGTGAATTTCAGATGTGCTGCAAAGAGAGCAAAGTCCTATAAAGGTTACGCACCTTGATGATGATGATGAACGCAGTTTATAAAGCGTTCATGCGCAGTTTATTTGAGTGCATGACTGCTTTCATCAGCGTATTGTTTCCTGCTATAGCAAAATCGTGTTTGTTTAGGAGAGGAATAATTGGAAGAATAAATAGACAATATTGTTTCACTAAGTTGTATCATTTAATTTTAATTTTCCATTCTGTAGCAGTTTCCATAGCAACATCAAGCTTGTGTTTGTCTCGAACATAGTGGTTCTCAAATTGTGTTTATGAAGAAGACACAGTAAGTCTCAACCTCCATTCTCAAACTGAAAGTAGTTGTCCTGTATGCTCCACTTCGCTCTGTGTCTACCCTACCATGCACGCAAGCCAAGAAACCCCAGCCAGATTTATAACCTCGATTCGCAGACTCACTAGACAAACTTTCCTAGGCCCCTACCCCATCGCCTCTTGGTTATTGGTTACTAAACTGACGTCATTGCACTCCGGCAGACCCATAGGTGATCAGTCTCCAACAGCAGATATCGAAGAGTATGCATACTGATGGTTCCTGTGGCTCGCTGATTAAACACACCTCTCACTCTGCCTCTCAGGCATCCAGTTCGACTTGAACAACGGGTAATCCAAACTGCTCAAAATCGCTTGATCGATTCAACATCGATTTTAGTGTCCTCATCCAACAGACAGTCGCGAAGAGACCGAAGAATATCCCCTTATCCATCTTCAACTCCCCAACAATCGATGCTGTTGATGTAAGCCTGTCCGCTCTCTCATTACCGTAAACAACCGCATGCCCTGGACAGTATATCCACGTAAGCCGCTGGAGGTTAGAAACTTCTATAGACGACATCCACTCATACCGAAACCTGCCCTTCTGGATCTTGTGAAGCATCGACTGAGAGTCAGATACAACAATGCCCCAGTAAATAAAGTCCCAGAAATCCAATGGAGGGCAGCAGTAACGGCCTCAACCTCCATCCTCATACTAGAAGTAGTTGTCCTGTATGCCCCACTGCGCTCTGCAACAACCCTACCATGCGCATTAGCCAAGAAACCCCAACCGGATTTCTCACCAAGTTGAACCGACCCATCGGTATATACAACAACATCATCATCCCTTGCATTATCTTCTATCAGCTGCTTAACTGCGAGATCAGCCTTTATGTTGCCTCAATCTCTACATTCTCTTCCAAGAGTAATGATATCGTCGTCTCTTACGACATGCCTTGTTGGTCACAGTGTTACTATTCTTTGCTTCTCTTGAGGGCCCTGGCAATACAACGGGCAGGGATTGAATCCGGTCTGTTCTGTTCCGTACATTTTTTCCAGAAACCCATTGGATTGTTTTGTTGAAACTACGGAGTTCGTGCTTTGTGCAATACTCTCGACAGGTCACGTACCGTCATCTTCTTCTTCTTTGCGTTCGTTCTTTACGACCAATTTTAATCACTCTTTGTGATATATTTGATCTTTGCCAAGAACGTGTATATGTTGCACATTGGTTTGGTAGGCCCCCCCTAAACGCATAGACTGCCCGTCTGCCCAGCGTGTTCGTAGCGCGTTGGACTACGGGTGACTATCCCTCTGTGTGTGCGGGTTCAATTCCGCGGGATGGCAGAAAAAGCCACAGATTTCCCAGATTTACGGTGTTCGTGGCACCGAACCGAAGGGTTACGATGTCCATGGCACCGAGCTGAAGAGCTGAAAAGCTCAAGTGCTTCTGGATCGAAAAACAAAAAAACAAAACAAAACGCATAGACTTCTACACGTTTTAGGACACGTGCATCTGATTTAAGCTAAACCTCCTTAGTCGTCTCTTACGACATGCGTGGCAGGTAACGGTGGTCTATTCTTTGCACCCCAAATTTGGGTCCTCGGTAACCACTCGGGCGAGGTTAGTACCATTTCTGCAAGAAAGCCGAGCTATATGGGATAGAGCCCCGCGCAATGAATTGCATCCTTGGGCGTTAGACCTTTTTTAAACAGAAATATTAACAACACATTTTACTAACAACAAAAAAAATGACTATCCCAGAGATAGCATTGATAGTCGGTCAGTAATTTAAGTTAGAAATCAGATATTTTTTGAACAAATAATATTTCTTAATATCTGTGTGTGCCAGTTTTTCATTGGTGTTGTCCAACTTCCAACCAAATATAATATTTGTTTGCCAAACCTTAGAAGACGGCTGGCCAAATATGAATCCTGTTTATTAAGTTTGTTTGAATTTAGTCTGCAACCAAAATTATCATAAACGCCAATTCGCAGACTGTGGTTTGTGGACTTTAATAGTAGTTGGTAGATTTAAACAAATACAGACAAATATCAAAAGTCAGGCACCATAAACACAGTTAGTATTTGGAATGTTTACATTCAGTTATAAAAAATTGAATTTTTGATGAATTCTGAATCTCATTGATTAAAAAACAAAAACACACACACACTATTATCAAGTTACTGTTTCCTTGATTTATATTCTTTTCTGATGTTGTTTATTCTCGAAGACTTGTTGTAAAACTTATTGTTTTTCTTGGTTGTAAATAGTTGTATGATTGTGTTTTTGTGTGTTTATATTTGCTTTTGTTTTTGTTTCATGTTTTTATGCAGTTATACAGGGTGTTCAAATTAAAAGCAGCCCGTGAATGGAGCTAATCTGACATATATGCATGGAAATGAGAAGGTTCAGTTATGACGTAGTATAGGTCAAGGTTGTGTGACGGTGTATAATTGTAGTGCGGGAAGGGGCGATGAACAAATGTGACGTAGGACTAGCTAGTCAGAACCGGTTTAAATAGTAAATAAACACAACTCAATGTGTACCTGGCAAATTTCGAATTGTCAATGGGGCTGCAATTATCTTGAACACCCTGTATTTGCTTCTGTTTTTGTTAATTGTTTTTATGCAGTTATATTTGCTTTTGTTTTTGTTTTATGAATGCAATAAGATGTTATTCTGCAAGTCTGCACGAAAAATGATATAGATGAAATATTATTTTTATAATATAAATATTTATAGTCTGTGGTCATCAATAACAATAAGTAATACTTGTTAATTCTGCTTGTTCTTCTTCTTCAAACGTTCCATACACCACTTGTTAAACCACTCTTTGTGATTTGTATGTGATCTGAGCTTAAGAGCAATAGTACGTTGTGAACGTTACGCGTCTACAAGTAGGCCAGTACATCTGATTTCTGCGACGCTTTTTATTTACTAAGGTAGCTTCCTAGGCCCCTACCTCAGTCGCCTCTTACGACATGCTTTGAAGGTCGCAGTGTTACTATTCTGTGTGCTCCACATAAGGGCCCCAGCAACAAACGGTCGACTTGTATTCTGTTATAACAAGCAATATTGATTGGAAAATAAACAGAGAATAAGAAGAAAATAAAAAATAGCTTTAACCTCAAGGGATAAAATAAAGTTAATAATATATCTAGGATAAAAACAGCAGCAGGGAAGAGAGCGAGAGATGCTACTGAAGCTTAACATCAAGGGATAAATAAAGTTAATATATCTAGAATAAAAACATCAGCAAGGAAGAGAGCGAGAGATGCTACTGATAGCTTAACCTCATGGGATGGAAGAAAGTTAATAATATATCTAGATAAACATTACTAGCGTAGAGGTTGAGAGAGAAGATATGGGCAGTTTAACTTCATGGGATACAAGAAAGCAGTGGCGGCTCGTGATCGTTTTTGTTGGTGGGGGCCAGACACATATTTTCGAAAAATCATGGTTTTGGTTTAGGTTATATTTATATATAAAATAATGAATACACGTTACATTATTTTTTTGGGGGAGGGGGGCGGGCTGGCCCCACTGGTCCCTACTGACGAGCCGCCACAGCAAGAAAGTCAACAAGAAGATCGAGAGGAAGACCTAGAAGACGATGGGTGCAGGATGTTACTGACGAGCTGAGAATAACTGCTGCTGACTCCGTGCATCTTGCACAGAACAGAGATTTTTCATGGCTGCTGTCACGAGAGCCAAGTTCCTAAAGGGACAAGCTACATGACGATGAGAAGAGTATTATGGTATACAGAGACATATAACATTAACAATATCAGTTTTCAAGAACTAACTGATTTAGTAGACATAAATAAAGAGATACAGAAGGAACGATTGACAAGGATTGAACAAGTCCTCAAGAAGAGAAAGGAAAGGCGGACAAGACATACATTGAAGAGGACACAGCAAGAGATGGGTGTCAATATTGGCGCAACCCGAAAAGAACGACATACTAAATATGCAAAAATATTGATTAATCAACATCGAACTGGCGTGTTGGGTCGATGGACGCTGCTGATTTGCTGAGGCGGAGATCGGAGCACCTATGGACATGTCCGGAGTGCTATGATGATAGTCCTCATATAACTGATAACTGATAACAGCAGAAAAATGATGGTCAAGTGATACATTAAGAAGTTGTGAAACAGAAATCAAAGACATGCAGATGTCTAGTTTTAAGGTAGAAAGAAAGACTCAAGACTGAATTGAGTAGAAATTATTTGTCTATTCTTGCCTATGTGCCATTAGAAGCCAAGAGAACTGATGATTCTAATATTTATTTCTGATCTGCATTTACCATCATCACACGTTGTCATGGTTACGAGCTATTTAAAATGATGGACTTGTCTTTACAAATCAATATATATATAGGAAAACCAGAACTATGTGATATAAAGTTGGGTATGTTCGTTGTCTTCTATGCCAGTCGATTCTACGCCAGTATGTTGCCGGAGCCCACAAGAGGAGCAAAGAATAGTAACACTGCGACCTACAAGTCATGATTGAGGTAGGGGCCTAGGGAAGCTACCCTAGTAAATAAAAAGCGTCGCAGGAATCCTATAGTTTGTTCTGTACTGAATCACATCGTCTGTTGTGGATGTAATGACTTGAGTATGAATACAAAATATGACGTAATCAGGCTGAAAATATAGTCCGTACACCCAAAATTGTATATTCTTCAATTAATTGTTTGTAAAATATTTTGACATTTGCAAATGACATCTCGACGTGATTGTTGTATAGAAATAAATTATATGACATTTACAGACAGTGGCACACAAGGTCTAAAAATATTGTTCATTTGAAGATAAAGGTAAACACCACCACATTCCCACCCACACACAATTATAAAACAACCATTTTCAGGACGCAGTACCACACAGCGTTAATGTAGGAATAAAAACCAAATTTGTTGAAAATTGAGATTTCCATTTATAGAATAGTTTTGACATATTTGAATTTGAAATTAGAAGTGATTTATTACAAATAGTTACTAAATTTTTTATTTTGGATTGAGAACTTGTGGTATTTCCCAGATGTCTCTAAGTCTTTGTCGGATATCATGTTACATGAAATTACTCCTATGTGCTCCGACTCCTCTCAGTATGTCTCCTCTCAGATTTAGTTTAGTCAGTCGGATCATCATTGCGCACATACGAACCAATTACTCCATAAGTGCTCCGATCTCCTCCTCAGTATGTCTCTCAGTTTAGTTTAGTCGTCGGATCATCATTGCTGCACATCGAACCAATTACTCCATAAGTGCTCCGATCTCCTCCTCAGTATGTCTCTAGTTTAGTTTAGTCGTCGGATCATCATCATGTACATCGACCAATTACTCCATAAGTGCTCCGATCTCCTCCTCAGTATGTCTCTCAGTTTAGTTTAGTCGTCGGATCATCATCACTGTACATCGAACCAATTACTCCATAAGTGCTCCGATCTCCTCCTCAGTATGTCTTCCGTGCAGGCGTTTAGTTTAGTTGTCGTCGATCATCATGCTACATCGAACCAATTAGTACAAGTGCTCCGATCTCCGTCCTCAGTGTCTCTCAGTTTAGTTTAGTCTCGGATCTCTTGCACATGAATTACTCATAAGTGTCCGATCTCCTGGTATTTCTCAGTTGTTAGTTTAGTTCATCATCATCAACTGCAGCATGAATGACTTAATCTGCATAATGTATGATAGTGTCTCTCAGTTTAGTTTAGTCGTCGGATCATCATCACTGCACATCGAACCAATTACTCCATAAGTGCTTCGATCTCTTCCTCAGTATGTCTCTCAGTTTAGTTTAGTCGTCGGATCATCATCACTGCACATCGAACCAATTACTCCATAAGTGCTTCGATCTCCTCCCCCAGTATGTCTCTCAGTTTAGTTTAGTTGTCAGATCATCATCACTGCACATCGAACCAATTACTCCATAAGTGCTCCGATCTCCTCCTCAGTATGTCTCTCAGTTTAGTTTAGTCGTCGGATCATCATTGCTGCACATCGAACCAATTACTCCATAAGTGCTCCGATCTCCTCCTCAGTATGTCTCTCAGTTTAGTTTAGTCGTCGGATCATCATCACTGCACATCGAACCAATTACTCTATAAGTGCTCCGATCTCCTCCTCTGTATGTCTCTCAGTTTAGTTTAGTCGTCAGATCATCATCACTGCACATCGAACTAATTACTCCATAAGTGCTCCGATCTCCTCCTCAGTATGTCTCTCAGCGTCTGACAACTAACGACACCAGTTCTAGTTTAGTTTAGTCGTAGGATCATCATCACTTAACATCGAACCAATTAGTACATAGTGTTCCGATCTCCTTTACGTCTCTCAGCGTGTAGCATCTAGTGACACCCGTTCTATGTTGGTTTGCTGTTCTTTTTTGACTAGCAGTGTAGTTAACTGGTCTAGCTATATCACATTTTTCCTGGTAGTATTACAGTCTGGTTAGTGTTATAGATTCATATATACCGGGTGTTCAAGTTAAACGCAGCCTGTGAATGGAGCTAATCTGGCATATATGTATGGAAATGTGAAGGTTCAGTTATGACGTAGTATAGGTCAAGGTTGTGTGATGGCGTGTAATTGTAGTGCGGGAAGGGGCGATAAACAAATGTGACATAGGACGAGCTAGTCAGAACCGGTTTAAATAGTAAATAACACAACGCGATAGGTTATCTGGCAACTTTCGATTTGTCAATGGGGCTGCAATTATCTTGAACACACTGTATTACTAGAATCATGTACACGTCCTCTCTTCCTTAGGGAATTCAGAATATCAGCCTGGTCCATTGCTGCACGCTTTTTACGGCAGTCTCACCTGCAAGCCTACCGGCGCCTTACACCCGCATGCTTTGGCACAAACATAAAACTGAATTTTGTCATCCAGTTCCATGGACTTGTTTCAGTCTTCTGACATACTCATGAGTCACTGAGAAAACATGCATGGATAAAAGTCTGGATCTTCAGCCAGACCATCGCTTTAGTCACTGCCATGATTTCCATAGTGAGACTTCTTGTAGTCACGGAAAACCCCACTGTCTTTCCTCACAACATCCCCTCTAACTTTAGTAGTGAAAGCACATGAGATCCACACATGTCGAATCATTGACCTGTCGGTGTTCCTAGTTACATCGTCCTCAGACGAGTTCTCAGAAATTAACGCCTGAGCTTCCACCTCCACGACCACTGGCTTGTCTGCATTCTTTATATGTCTAATCAGTGGCGGCTCGTCATTAAGGGCAGCGGCCGGGCCCCCCAAAAAAAACGTATAACGTGTATTTATTATTTTATAAATTAAAATATAGCAACCAAAAGCATGATTTATCCGGAAAAAAATGTCTGGTCCCACCAACAAAAATTATCACGAGCCGTCACTGTGTCTGATACATAATAGAAATGATCTATTGATTCCTGTTTTTTAAAGCTTTAGGTACATCCCTTATTCACCCTTAGATTCAATGTCGTCAAGTGAACACACCTTTTATTGATGAATTACATTAACTCTGAACACTGTGATCCATCCACGATTTTCTCATCTTCTCTCGAACCTCTTTTCCCTTTTCTCTCTAATTAAAAAAACACCTGTCTGTAACTTAATTCACAATCCACAAATCACAATATATATATATATGTTGGGGGGAGCGTTTATGCGCAAACTTGTTATTTAAATTCGGGGGAGTGAAGGGGCCGCGAAGTTACAAACGACGGTTTCAACTAAAGTACTCTAGCAAAGTGTTGGCAATTCGAGTTGAGGCTGCCTGAATTAAATGCAGGAGTTTAGAGAAAATCGTACTGATCTAAATTAACATTGCGACAGAGAATGTTTAGAAAGACTGTTAAACAATCAAGTAACGTGACAATAGCTTCTTCTTACACAATCTGTCTGGTATTAGCTAAAAGACATTTTAATATTGTGAAAATAGTTCAAAAGACAATATTGATTGCTGCTGAAACTCTGTTAAAGTAAATCTAATTGTAGGTCTTTTTTCTTTTCTTTTTCCGATCCAGAAGCATTTGAGCTGAAAGCTCTTCTGCTCGTGCCACGAACGCCGTAAATCTGGGAACCTGTAGCTTTTCTGCCAGTCCGCGGAGTTGAACCCGCACTTACAGAGGACTAGTCACCCGTAGTCCAACGCTCTACGAACACGCTGGGCACGCGGGCATTGTAGGTCTTTCATTACGCGTATTCAATTGTCTCGTCTAAATGTAGCTAGACGGGGTGCCTCGTCTAAATGTAGCTAGACGGGTTAAACTTCTTTCTTCTTCTTTTGTCGTCACACTGCTACCGGGTTGTTGCCTAGTGTCGTGGTTTTCTGTTTTGTCTTGCGCTGTTCTGGTGGCTTGTGTGATTGTTATCTTTGCTCTTTCACAGGATGCTGCTACGCCATCTAACCATCTTTTCCGTGGTCTTCCTCTTGCCTTCTTTCCCGATGTTCTGTTGTAGAAGACTCTGTATACTGTGGAGTTTGGATGCATTCTTATTAAGTGGCCAAACCACTTCATTCTTTGTTTATCTATATAATTCAAGCACGGTTTGTGCCAACTTTCTTTCTTATGCTGATGTTGGTGATTCTGTCTTTTCTTGTGTTGTTGGTAACTTTTCTCAGGCAACGCATTTCACATGTAGTTATTTTTGTGACTGCGCTTTGCTCAATGTCCATGTTTGGCTCTGGTAACACAAAGTAGGTATAAAAATGCTGTTGATCATTTGTTTCTTAGCTGCCTGTGAAATTTTTGGGTGCCTTAACAATGGGGCTAGCTGGTAGGTTACAGCATTTGCTTTACGGGTTAAACTGATTTCTATTAATTCTTAATCTTAGTTATAACACCACTTGTAGTCATGTAAATATTTTTTTTATTTCAGTTGGATGAAAGCATTAACATTTTGTACACTGTACACAGGTTAAAAAAGACGCTGGTGCTTGATAGGACACACTTTGCGAAAACCTGAGGGAAATATAACAAGAAGGGTCCTTGCCTGGAACCCACAGGGACAGCGAAAGAAGGGGAGGCCGAGAAATACATGGAGACGAGATTGGAGGCGGAGATCAACAATATAAAAAAGAGCTGGAGAGAGCTACAGGAGATAGCTAGAAATAGGAAGACTTGGCATGAGTTGGTTGAGGGCCTATGCCCCAATCCGAGTTTAAAAGGCAAAAATAGTGTGAGAGAGAGAGATACTGTACAGCTGCGGACAGTTTGGTTGCACATTTTTCCGTGAATTTTTACAAAAGGACGATGGACCACCCGTTCAGAAAGCATTGGCAAACTAAAAAAAAAGTTAATTGCAAATCCTTTACAGGACTTTGCGAATCAACCCCAGCTTTTTAACGTTGTTTGTGATTTTTCTAGGCATTATTACGTTCAGTAGTTTGCCATTTCTTTCTGAAAGGGTGATGCCATCGTCCTTTTGTAAAATCCACGTGAAACAATTTGCAACTAAACTGTCCGCAGCGTGATTCGAAATCGGAACGTCGGGGCTAATAGACCGAGTCACTATTCCCTAGGTCACAGACGCCCCCAATGGCAAAATTGAAAGAATGAATGATATAATGGGTTTTAAAGCCGAAGGATTAACTTCATTACACCGGGTTTTACCCCATTTGACTCGGTCCTCTGCGCAGAAATGACACGCTACCTGCCGAGAGTATTGCACAAAGCACAAACTCCGTAGCTCCAGCAACAATCCTAGGGATCTCTGGAAAAAAATGCGCTCGTGAACAGAACGGCGCGGTCCGGATTCGAACCCACGACCTTCGACTCACAAGACAAAGGGCTTGACCACTCAGCCACAGAGACTAATATATATATATATATATATATATGTATGAAATGGATTATTCTGTGTAATCAAGAAAGCAAGGTACTCTCTCCCGCTCAAATATAGGAAAAAGGGCGAACCCCCATAATTCCTGAGGGCCCGACACCAACAATAAACACATCGACATGAGAAGATAATGCAGTATTTTATTGTTCATTTGATTCCGTGATTACGACATATTTTTGAATAGTTGTATTATTGACAGTTAGACAATAAGTAGCAAAACAGGCAGTTGCATAAGTTGCTTTGAGGGAAGATGTCTCAGAAGAATTCTTAGAATTCGCTGGGACCAGAGAATACCAAGTACTGAGATCACCCGGCGCAAATTCATCAACAATATCAACGAGAAAATAATAATAATCAGTGGCGGCACGTGGTAAGTTGTCTTGGTGGGGCCAGACACAAATTTCGGAAAAATCATGGTTTTTGAGTATTTACTATTATTTGTCTATTCCGGAAAGTTATTCTCCTTTCGATTATTGGTAGGGCCGGACCCCACTGTCCCTCAATGACGAGCCGCCCCTGGTAATAATAATAATAGCCGCCCATCGCAAACGATGATGACACCAGCCTCAGACTTCTGCTGCTGCACCTCTCTAGTGTATGTGGAGGGGCCTGTAGAGTCTAATCCTAGAACACAATCTCCTACAATAGGTGGGGCATACATGATCAAAGTTAGACATGTGCGTGTTGTGTGTTATGTCTTTTCGCGCAGCTCGTTTTCTCTGTGCCTCAAAGTCACGACGATTCTCAGCTATGCTCCTCTTGTGTTGTTGCAGCGCCACTTTGGCGATCTTGCGTCAGGGGTTCCCAGCACGTGGTGTCTGTATCGAAGCATTTCAGAGACACTTTAAGAGTGTCTTTAAAACGTTTATTCTGTCCACCAGCGGAAAGTCTGCCCCCTCATGCTCGCCATACATCAACTGTTTTTGGATGCGAGCAACGTGACCGACCCATCTCAATTGGGCCTTATGCAACAGGGTGTTGACGCTTGGGATCTTTGTTCTGATGAAAACTTTGGTATCTTGAATTTTGTCCTGTCAATTTATTTCTAGTAGTCTGCGTAGACAGCTTGTGTGGAAGTGGTTTAGTTTTCTTTCGTGTCTGCTATACACTGTCCATGTCTCACTCTTCTTCTTCTTTTTTTGTCAGCACACTGTTACCGAGTTGTTAACACAGTGTCGTGTTTTTATGTATTTGTCTTGCGCTTCTCTAGTGACTTGTGTGATGGCTTTCTTAGTCCCATGACAGAATTAAACTACTACGTTATCTATCCATCTTTTCCTCTGTCTACCTCTCGCCTTCCTTGCTGATATTTTATGTCTCGCTGGTGGTAATAAAAAGAGGACATAAAACGTAGAAGATGGAAGATGAAAGACATACGTTAAGAATGCAGAAGACAAGACGCCCACATGTGGCTTTGAATGCAGAAGATAAGACGCCCACATGTGGCTTTGAATGCAGAAGACAAGACGCCCACATGTGGCTTTGAATGCAGAAGACAAGACGCCCACATGTGGCTTTGAATGCAGAAGACAAGACGCCCACATGTAGCTTTGAATGTAGAAGACAAGACGCCCACATGTGGCTTTGAATGTAGAAGACAAGACGCCCACATGTGGCTTTGAATGTAGAAGACAAGACGCCCACATGTGGCTTTGAATGCAGAAGACAAGACGCCCACATATGGCTTTGAATGTAGAAGACAAGACGCCCACATGTGGCTTTGAATGCAGAAGACAAGACGCCCACATATGGCTTTGAATGTAGAAGACAAGACGCCCACATGTGGCTTTGAATGCAGAAGACAAGACGCCCACATATGGCTTTGAATGTAGAAGACAAGACGCCCACATGTGGCTTTGAATGCAGAAGACAAGACGCCCACATGTGGCTTTGAATGCAGAAGACAAGACGCCCACATATGGCTTTGAATGTAGAAGACAAGACGCCCACATGTGGCTTTGAATGTAGAAGACAAGACGCCCACATGTGGCTTTGAATGCAGAAGACAAGACGCCCACATATGGCTTTGAATGTAGAAGACAAGACGCCCACATGTGGCTTTGAATGCAGAAGACAAGACGTCCACATTGGCTTTGAATGTAGAAGACAAGACGCCCACATGTGGCTTTGAATGCAGAAGACAAGATGCCCACATGTGGCTTTGAATGTAGAAGACAAAACGCCCACATGTGGCTTTGAATGTAGAAGACCGGACGCCCACATGTGGCTTTGAATGCAGTAGACAAGACGCCCACATGTGGCTTTGAATGCAGAAGACAAGATGCCCACATGTGGCTTTGAATGCGGGAAATATATGTGGAAATAGAATTCGACAGGGAAGAGAGGGAGGGGTCGAACTAGAGCATGGGTTTCCAAAGTGGGTGGTACCGCACCAAAGTGGGCGCTGAAGCCTTCCAGGGGGGCGATAGTGGGTTCAGAAGCATTTCGGGGAGTTTTTTCGTGATTTTGCGATTGAATAATCATAAAAATTTGAATTCTGCATTTTATTTCATCTTATGCCCATTTTACACGATCCATTTTTACACCAACTTTCTATTTCCTGTATATAATCATTTGAAAATTGACCATGTATGACAGAAATATATATCAATTTTCTATATCAAACTGGAAATAGAGCATGTATATATATATATATATATATATATATATATATATATATAGGGGGTGGCGTTGGAAAACTGTTATAATGGGGAAGGGCTTACAAATTTAAGAATCTAAGGAAAAGGAAAGTTTAGGAATCTATGAACTAAAGAGACACGGAGACGAACTATAGACATAGATAAAGAAGAGACGGGAAAGACCTGAAATGAAATAAGTCTTGCTTGCTCAATACAGATCTGGTTGGATGAAATTTGTTGTTGCCTTATTTTTCAAGGTGAGTTAAGAGAAAAAGTAGAAGAATATATAAAAAAACAAAGCAATGAAAATCATTCCATATTTCTTAAGAAAATAAATTTTCAAATATATTGACCCTCAAGTTGGTGTAGAAAATAGAACTAGATGAATGGACTAACAGACGAGTCCTTGACCTCTATTTCCTGTCTGGTTGAGTCTGTAGCCTGGCATGAGTAGCTTGATCGAGACTTGGAAAAAACTGAATTTGTCCCCAAAATGAAATCCCGGGTAAAGTTGTTTGAATACATCTAGTATTAAGGGGAGATAACGGTCAATTAAATATGTCTGAAGTCTGCGTACAAACAGTTTCATTTGCTTGGAGGCTTTTTTGTTTAGGTTGGAATGGGGTGTGGTGGGGGGTTCGTCGGTGACAGGGGATGGGGAGTGGTTTGCGCAGTAGGAGGAAGTGGGGGGCACGAATACCAAATACATGAAACAATTCACCCCACTTTTGTGCATAGATACATACATCATCATCATCAGGTGCCCGTGCCGGCTGACGTATGCGATCATTTTCTTCTTTATCAGCACACTGTTACCAGGTTGTTAACCCAGTTTCGTGGTTTTATGTATTAGTCTTGCGCTTCTCTGGTGACTTGTGTGATCATTGATCTCCACAAATCTCTGTCGTTGGTGTTTGCTATCAACTCAGATGTTGATGTTCTTCCGTGCCATGACGTCATGCTATCAAATATTTCCTCTCTCTGTCTTCCTCTGTCTTGTCTCCCTTCAATTGTTTACCGGTTGTCACAATGTGCTCTAAACCTACCTTCCTCATCACATGTCCAAAAAATGATGACTGCTTCTTTCTTATATTGATTATGGCAGTGGCGGCTCGTCATTAAGGGCCAGTGGGGCCGGCCCCACCAAAAATAATGTATAACGTGTATTTATTATTTTATAAATTAAAATATAGCAACCAAAAACCATGATTTATCCGGAAAAAATGTCTGGCCCACCAACAAAAATGATCACGAGTCGCCACTGATGATGAGCTTTCTCTGTGTCTTGACCTCATTCAGCACCTCCACATTAGTAATTTTAGCAGTCCATGGGATTCTCATCATTCTTCTGTAAAACCACATCTCTGTGGTCCGCCGATATGTTGGATCTGTTTGGTTATAAAAAGTTGAAATGTGAAGTGAGAGGTAACTAATTTCACGAGGTCTGAAAAAAAACTACTGAATATTTGTAGTATATATGCAGAAAGAGATAGTCATCATGTTTCGGGTATCTGATAAGGAGAGAAGGCTTAGAACACATTGTGACAACCGGTAAAATTGAGGGTAGACGAGACAGAGGAAGACAGAGAGAGAGAAAATTTTGAATATCCTGACTTCATGGAACGATAGAGCTTCAACATCTGAGTTGATAGCAAACACCAAAGACAGAGATTTGTGGAGATCCATGATCGCATATGCCAGCCGGCACGGCATCTGATGATGATGTATGAAATGAAAAATTACCATTGAGGGGAGAAAACGCGAAGCTGTGGATCCCATCACACTGCAATATAAGCGGAAATGAAGATGCCGACAAGTTAGCTAAAGAAGGTGGGCGACTACCTCAGACTGATCTCGAGATCAGTTATGAGGAAGCCAGAACAACCATCGGCTGGCACTACAGAGACAAATGGACAAAAGACCATCCTCAGGCTAACAACAGCGACGGATACTATTGTCTGTCTCATAGTGAACAAGTTGCCATACTCTGCCTCCGTACCGGTCACAACAAACTCCGCGCCCACATGTTTCACAAATTTAAAATTGGCACAACTAGCCTGTGCCCCTGCAAAAAGGGGGACATGACGGCAGAACACGTTCTGCAAGATTTTCAACTGAGTAAAGGATTTTAAAGCCGAAGGATTAGCTTCATTTCACCGTGTTTTACCCCATACGGCTCGGTCCTCTCCGCAGAAATGGCACGCCACCTGCCGAGAGTATTGCTTAAAGCACGAACTCCGTAGCTCCAGCAACAATCCTAGGGTCTCTGAAAAAACTGCACTCGTGAACAGAATGGCGCGGTCCGAACCCACAACCGTCGACTCACAAGGCCAAGGACGACTTAACCACTTAGCCTAGCAGGTATAAGAAAAGAAACCTGGCCCCAAAACACAGAGCTTCGCGAGAAGTTGTACGGAGAAACAGAGTCCCTTAAAAACACGGTAAAATTCATGAAAAAGTTGGTTCATCAGTCTAGGCCGGAATCGAGAGAGAGAGAGAGAGAGAACACGAAGCTTATATGTATAAATATAAAAACTACACCTATACTTATACATACAGACACACATTCAGATGGAGATGTCTTTAGCGTAGTGGTTAAGACGTTTGTCTATCGTTCTGAAGATTGTAAGATCGAACTCGGACCGAGACACATGTGCAAAAATTTCATGACATCTCTAGGATTGTTGCTGGAGCTACGGAGTTCATTCTTTGTGCAACACTTTCGATAGATGTCGTACCATTCCTGCCGACAGGGGCGGAGTCATATGAGGTAACCCGGTGGAATGAAGTCAACCCATTGCCTTTAAACTCTTTTTTAGTCTTACATAATGAAAATAAATGATATAAACTTTGAAGATGATGAAGATGAAACATGAGATCACAATACTAACAATAAACAAATGAAGATAAACGATAAAATAAATAAAACGAGTTTAGAAACAGGAAAAGAGTAGACACGAAGAGAGAAAATCTGTTTCAATAATTTGCTGTAAATTGTCATGACATTCTCCCTAATGATTGGTTCATAGCCTCGGGAAAATCCGATGCCTAATTATAGAACAAGATGGCTGGTCGTTTGGTTATTTGATTAATGTACTTTGAGAATAAATGTCTTAGAAGAATACTGAACCTCAAATGGTCAGATTTCAGACCTAATACACAAATAAGACAAGAGACCAAGCAAGAAAATGTATCAAATTTTATAAGAAAGCGCCGCTGGAACTACATCGGCCACACACTTAGAATGGATGAGAGAAGACTCCTTACCAATCCCTCATATGGACATCAGAGGAAAAGAAAACGAGGAAGACCAAGAGAGACTCTGCGTAGAACCATCACCAGAGAAGGCTCAACGATGGGCCTAGCAAACATTAAAGACCTAAAACAGATAGCAACGAACCGCGAGACATGGAGAGCTACCCTCATATGACCTCTGCCCTATGCGCCGCCCACAGGCCCAAGAGGAAAGACTAACTAACTAAGACTAACTAACTCCAATAATTTCTTCAATATTGCATAATATTTTTATATTAATACAGTGTCCAGTCACCAAGTTAATTAAATACAAATAAGATTCAGACCTTTGTCAACAGATGTCTTCGCTGGATTCTCAGACTGAGTTGCGCCCGAGTGGTTCCCGGGGCCCAAATTTGGGACGTAAAGAATAGAACCACCGTTACCTGCCACGCATGTCGTAAGAGGCGACTAAGGAGGTTTGGTTGAAATCGGATGCATGTGTCAGCTAGGGAATGCTAACCCGAAACAAATGCTTGCAGAAAACGGATGCACCAGGCCGTAAGGTGCATAACATGGTGCAACGACCCTCACAATGCGGAATGGGATAACGGATTCTACGGTCGCTAATCTGCCTCTGAGATTTAGCCACGCGGTAAGAATGTCAGACCCACCATCACGAGGGTGGTCAAAACTTACTGCGGGAAGAGGTCGGCACAAACGGGAAGCAAAAATCATAGGAATTATATCCTACAGAACTGCCCCCAGTATGCAGACTTGAGAAGAAAGAGGTGCCCCACTTACACTAGTGTCCAAGACAAACTGTATGGCGTGGCTGATAATCTGAGACAGACGGCTGCCTTTATTAGAGAATCCGAAATCCCAATCTAGTGAGAACGCAGAAGAAGAAAGAAGACTGAGATGGTATGACAGAGTTGCAAATACAGATCTTTGGATAAGAACACAACAGACACCCATGATGACTCAGGTTAAAAGGAGAAAAGGGTGATGGGTCCGGTATAACCTGCGGAAGACACAGTCGAGTGTCACTAGGCAAGCACTTGAGTGGAACCGCTCAAGGAAAACGGAAAAGAGTACTCGACTATCATGGAAGACCATAAAGAAATCAGCCAGATACCTGAAACAGTGCCCAACAACTGCTGATGCCCTATGCTCCCCGAGGAGCGGACAGGAATAAGTCAAGTCAAGTCATTAATGCAGAAGAAAAATAAATAAAGAGCTAATTTTCATACCATGTGGTAGTGAGTTGAAAATATAACGTGAAAATACAGGGTGTTCAACTTTAAAGCAGCCCGCGAATGGATCTAATCTGGCATATGTATGGAAATGAGAAGGTTCAGTTATGACGTAGTATAGGTCAAGGTTGTGTGACGGTGTGTAATTGCAGTGAGGGAAGGGGCGATGAACAAATGTGACGTAGGACGAGCTAGTCAGAACCGGTTTAAATAGTAAATAAACTCAACTCATTTTGTACCTGGCAACATTCGAATTGTCATTGGGGCTGCAATTATATTGAACACCCTGTATAAGCTTTCTTGAACAGTCCTTATTCTTCTTCTTCTTCATCGTTCGTTCTTTTTCGTCCATGTTTATCATTTTTATTGTGATATATAAACAACATTTGCCAAGAACGTAATTTTACATCACATCGTTCAGTACCATTTGAAGCTCTAGTGCTTGTCCTTCGGTGAAGTGTTCGATTTCAACCAGCGTTTACTGGGTTCGCTCTCCGTTAGCCTTTTACTTTTCCCAGCTAACCTGCAAGGCAGCAGGCTGCTATTTTCTTTTAGGGTAGCGACCCTTAGACGACCTGCCCTCCTGGGTTGTTGAGCGTCATCTGCCCAGCTAACCCGTCTTTTTATGGACTACTTGGTTTGCCTTCCGTCCAGTTCTGTGTACGGTTTTCTCCGCTAGCCTTTGATTGTCCCCAATCACACTACAAGGCAGCAGTACCTTGAACAGTTGATTGATTAGATTACGCAGAAAAAATAGACATCGAAATTATTTAGGCATAAGTGAAAAGGAAGTGTGTATAGGGTGGGGGATGGAAGGGGGGTAAAGACTATTTACGAAAGCTACTGCGCATGTGCTCCACCGCTGAGACAAACTGATTAATATATACTACTCAACACATATAAAGTACTTCTTGAACAGTGACGCAGATTATAAATATATATATATTGTTTAAGTGTTAATATTTTACCAGAAAACAGGAATTCACAAAGTCCGACAACTCTTTGTTAATCTCACGGAAGTAATACTCTCCCCTAGGAGTATATTACTCAAAGCGTCTGTCTGATTTCTTCGTAATAAAGCTTGGTAATCACAAATAAATTATGAAGAATTTACTGCTTTAAGCAAAAACACAATTTGAAAATCTCTGTACTGTCTGGGAAAGTGGTCACTAAAATGTCTTAATGCGGTTTTTATCTCCCTGGTTCAAAGCAAGTCTGAAATCTATTTGGCTCGAATCAGAACAAGTGAACTAAAACAGGCTAGCTAACACAACAAGAAATATGCAGTAAATTGTCATCAGGACCTAGACAACATTCAGCACGTACTGCGGTAATCTAGATCGGGGTCCTGGTAACAAAAGACCTTTCAGCTCAATCGGGAAATAGGAAATTCCCGTTAAATTTTATAAATACCAATGGATAGATTCACCGTCAACTCTAAATAACTAGGCTTAACAACTGACTGGAAAACCCCTGACCTAGATCAGATCGGGGGCTGGAATTTATAGATGTTTGATAGAACACTGCAAGCTTTTTGCAATTTTACTAAATTCTGTGAGTCTATGGTTATTTATTGGTGAAAAATATTCATAATATTGATATTCCTTATTGTTAAACTTAACTTGTTGCATAATATAACTTTTATTTAGCATTTTATGTTTATTTTAAAATTAATTCCTCTATATACAACAATACTTTAAAACGAGGTCACGTGGTGTAGTTGTGGTCTGATTTCCCATAATTCTCACCTGAATTCGCAGGCCTATAAGTTTATAGTTGGCTCTGACAAATTTTGGCCAGAAAAAAGCAACCCAACAGACGTACGAGTAGGCTCATCAATCAACTTGGAACCGGTACGGTTAGTCGCTGGACGCTGTTGGAGATTTGCGAAAGAGATTGGAGAATCTATTGACATGTCCAGAATGCAATGAAGATATTCCAAATTGAAAGTGAATGGAAATTAAAACTATGACATAGCGGCCTTTAAAGCATCTAGACAATTATACAATAGACAAAAGCCCCAAGCAAATTCTCTAGCTACCAACAAATCCCAGATATATAAGTAGTCTTATACATGCACCTATTCTTAAATAGGTATATATCGCCCGCCTGCCCAGCCTGTTTGTAGTGCGTTGAACGACAGGTGACAAGCCCCTGTTGAGTGCGGTTCAATTCCACGGGCTGGCATAAAGCCACAGGTTCTCCAGATTTACGGTGTTCGTGGCACCGAATCGAAGGTTTACGATGTCCATGGCACCGAGTCGAAGAGCTGAAAGCTCAAGTGCTTCTGCATCGAAAAAATTAATTAAAAAATAGGTATATAATCACTCGTCTGTATCTTAACTGTATTGAGCTCGATCACACCCTAAGCGTACCTGGTTCAAACTCCGCTGTGGAAGAAAATTTGTCCACGTGGACTTTTACGAATGGTTAAAATAGACTTCACTGTTCAGAAAACAATGGCAAACTACTGAACGTAAAAATAATGTCTAGAAACAACTCAACGACTCGTTTACTGTGGCTGATGACGACATTCTGTGAAGAATGTTTACTGTGGCTGATGACGACATTCTGTGAAGAATGTTTACTGTGGCTGATGACGACATTCTGTGAAGAATATTTACTGTGGCTGATGACGACATTCTGTGAAGAATGTTTACTGTGTGATGACGACATTCTGAAGAATGTTTACGTGCTTGATGACGACATCTGTGAAGAATGTTTACTGTGGTTGATGACGACACTCTGTGAAGAATGTTTACTGTGGCTGATGACGACATTCTGTGAAGAATGTTTACTGTGGTTGATGACGACATTCTGTGAAGAATATTTACTGTGGCTGATGACGACATTCTGTGAAGAATATTTACTGTGGCTGATGACGACATTCTGTGAAGAATATATCATGATTTGCACTTAACATAATCCATCATCATCAAGTAGCTTGTCGCCCGAGTGGTTACCGGGCCCAAATTTGGGGTGTAAAGAATAGAACCACTGTTACCTTCCACGCATGTCGTAAGAGGCGACTAAGGAGGTTTGGTTGAAATCGGATGCACGTGTCCTAAACGTGTAGGAGTTTATGCGTTTAGGGGCCTACCAAACCAATGTGCAACGTATACACGTTCTTGGCAAAGATCAAACATATCACAAAGAATGATTAAAATTGGTTGTAAAGAACGAACGCAAAGAAGAAGTAGCTTGTCCCTTCTGGAACTTGGCTCCCAAGACAGCAGTCCTGAAAAAATCTCTGTTCTGTGCAAGTTGACTAGCAGCAGTTATTCTCAGATCGTAAGTGCACCAATCGTCTTCTAGGTCTCATTTTTCTTCCAGGCACCATTCCCTCCACTATTTAGGCAGTGGTGTCGTTTGATGTGTCCGAAATATTTAATTTTCTTTGATTTTATGTTCTTTAATCTAATTCATATAATTACGAATAACCTGCTGCCTTGTAGGTCGGCTGGGGACAGCCAAAGCCTGACGGAAAGCGATCACAGTAAACGCTAGCTGAAACCGGACACATCACCGAAGGATAAGCACTATAGCTCTAAATGGCGCTGAAGATGTGACGAAACTCACCCATGCTAAGGCTGCATGAATCAGGTTTCCCCATGAATGTGATTTATGGAGAAATCTGGTACATCAGTCTAAGGGTGATCCCGAGAGAGATATATATAATTACGAATTTAAGTTAACTATAACTTGCAGTTGTTAGTCGCATTTTACCACATGCTTGGTAGGGAGCAGCTTTTATACTGGGCAACTTGACCCACAATATTAATTGTATCCTTGAAACAAACAAGATTCTCTTATATTTTTCTTATAATAGCTCCTCCCCCTACACCCCCTTCTCCTCCACATCCTGTTATTATCTGAAGCTATTAGCGTATACAGAAAGTAAACATGAAGCATGAGGTTGGAAGCAGATATATGACAAGATATTGAACGCTCTCTGCATAATGTTACCTTAATGTCATGTTCTGTGCAAACATATAAAATTGTTACAATCTGCGTTCTAGTGCATGAGAACATTTTTATTATCAACATATACGAAGGTTAAGTAAGAGCCTAAGCTTTAATCGAGGTTTAAGATGCATGATGTAGAAGAGAAGTGCTATATAGAATCAATACTGACATATGGAAGCGAGTCATGGACAATAAATAACGATACAGAAGCATAAATCTTATGTTATGTTATGCGATCAACGTCATGGCACATTGGGCATTCCCATTCGCGCTCTGTTTTCCACTGCAGCAGCCATCTCAAATCCCACTTGCTCGCCGTACCCATGAGGAGTCGATTAGTATACCTTCTCTCTCTACCACGAAGATGGCACTGTCTGGAATGACCAAACTTAACTCCTAATTCTCGTACTCGTTTCAGTGTCCGAGACTCACCTAGTGTGCCGCATTGATGACATCGGCTCTGTCCATACTTTTGTCCGCTTGAGTCGGGGCATTGTTTGCAAGAAAGTCAGCACATCGTTACCCTGCACTCCGGCATGTTCATGTGTGTATAGCCAAGTCATTTTATTGAGATGTGATCTCCGAATGTTGTCCATCCACGCGCGAAGACTTCCAGATTCAATCCATTGAAACATATTCATAGAGTCTGATATGATAATCATATAGATGACCTGTTGCTCAGCCCCCCATGAGAGAGCATTTGAGATAGCGGTGATCCCTTAGTCATGCTCGATGTGGTTGTCTCGAAAGTGCCACAGTCCTCATGCAGTGCTACCGTTTCGTTGTGCTGAATAGGCCCACGATCATCTGGTTCCGCGTCTGATAGAGCCATAGGTGTAAATAATGATATCATCTGGATGGGAGTGCTGATCCACCAGTGAAAGAAACTCCGCATTGGCGACTCCAGTGGCCCATTCCCTAGGGCAGCGTTAAGTATACTGACAACCGTGGTGTAATCAACCATATCCTCTGATACAGACATCCACTCTTCCCCATGTCTAGAGTACAGACCTGTTTAGTAGCGTCGTCTCGGCCATCCTGGGTCGACCTCTCTTCAAATTCCTGCCCTTGTTTTACTTTATGGCATTGTGCAGAGGATGATTTGTGTCTTCAGACACCCTCAGATATTCTTTTACATGTGGGACTTTATGTCTCATGGCCATCGTTGGCAAGCCAAGGACATAGCTCATTGCCTCTCATGAATGTCACGTGTGCAACTGAGTATAAGCCTTATTTGTGCCCTGCCCAGCTTATCCAACGATGTTCTGCTCACTGTCAGAAGACCAAGACGATAGTCCACCTCGCTCAGCACTAGTTCCCGATAAAGAAGAAGCAGCAGACGTTGTTCAATATCCGCCTCCGTCATAACCTTAAGAGCGGTTAGCCTCGGGATACAGATATTGTGTTACAGAAGAATGCTAAGAATCCATTGGACTGCTAAGTTGATTAATGTTGATCTGTTGAAAGAGATCAAGACACAGAAAACTGATTATCAATATCAGACAGAGGCGTAACCTCTGAAATCGGAGAAAGCAGGTCTGTATGGCCGGAGACACTGATAAAAGAAAAGCAAGCCTTCACACAAAAACAGTCAGAGTTGTCATATCAGGAGCCCTGACTACGCCTGAGTTCATAGCGGGCGAGCACATGAAATATTACACATAAAAAGACAATATCAAACAAGAAGAACATTTATCGGTTTGTGAAATTTATGGACACTAAAAATAACACAGGAGACTCGATGCCGAGACAATACATTCCCATCAATACAAACATTAATACGCAACAGCACAGTATGGGTTTGCAAGCAAGCAATGTATTTGTATAAACAAAATGAATATCAAAATGAAAATGTATTCTCTTTCTTTTCTTCAACCATTTACTTCTTTATAGAAGTGTTGTTGTTGGGGGTGAAGTGATCTGGTGTGTGCTCATTCTAATGCACTTTGTAAACTGTTATTCATTTTTAAAGGCTGTTCTTGATGCTAGTGGCGTCTGTGGCCTAGGGGTTAGTGACTCGGTCTATTAACCCCGACGTTCTGAGTTCGAATCACGCTGCGGACAGTTTGCTTGCAAATTGTTTCCGTTGATTTTAACAAAAGGACGATGGTGCCACCCGTTCAGAAAGCAATGGCAAACTACTGAACGTATAAGTGGTGCCTAGAAAATCAACGACTTGTTTACTGTGGTTGATGGCTACGTCCTTTGGGATATGCCACGATTTTTTTTCTTGATGCTAACGCTCCATTTTTTGCGTGGTCTTCCTCTTGCTCTGTACTCGTTACACTGTCCCTGTTTCGCTCTCTGTGGTAGACAATACCTGGCATTCTTGTCAGGTTTCCAAACCATTTAATCTGTTGTTATTTTATGAATTGCATAACTGGTTTCACATCCAGTCTTCTTCTGATTTCTTCATTTCTAATTGTGTCTCTTATTATCACACCTGCAGCTCTTCTAAGACACCTCATCTCTGTCGTTATGATTATCCGCTCATTAGCTGCTGTTATTAGCCATGAAAATGTATGCAGGCATCAAATGATAGCAGGAAACTAATCATGACAGAGATGAAGTGTCTACGTAGAATGCTGGGAGTATCAAGAAGAGACCGATTTAAAAATGAAGACATCAGGAAAAAACAAGGAGTACAACATCAGTACTAGACTTCATCAAGAAACAACAAATTAAATGATTCGTCCACATAAGGATATTGCCAACAGAGAAATGTTACTCCGAAACTGTTGGATACAAAACAAAAAAGACATTCACGCAAAAGGCCGTCATTAGAAATAACAGAGGCTGCGAAAAACACTAATTAAGAAGCGCATACAAAAGCCCGTTCTAGACATCTCTTCATATGGGGACGATAAGCGCATACAAAAGCCCGTTCTAGACATCTCTTCATATGGGGACGATAAGCGCATACAAAAGCCCGTTCTAGACATCTCTTCATATGGGGACGATAAGCGCATACAAAAGCCCGTTCTAGACATCTCTTCATATGGGGACGATGTGAGACAAAACAGGATTTCCCGTTTCACCTTTATGAGCCGCAATACTGGTTATTTCAATATAAATAATAATTCCCTCGTACTGTTATACGTACATAGGGCCTGCAAGCAATTTCTCCATACCGCTCTATCCTGGGCAACTCGTTCAATCTCCTCCATGGAACTGAGACCGATATTTCCAGCCTCTCTCAGCAAAGTTTGTTTCAGGGTCTCCTTAGGTCGACCTCTCTTTCTTGAACCCTTTGCATCCAACTTCAATGCCTTCTTTGATATTCGTTGATCATTTCTCCTCAAGCTGTGCCCAACATATCTCCATCTTCTCTTTCTTATAACAGTTGTCACTAGTGGTTGACCAGACATTTCTCTGATTTCATCACTTCTCTTGAATTCGTCCCATTTTATATTCATTATTTTTCGTAGACATCTATTTTCAAATGCATTCAACTTGCTTTTTGTATCTTTAGTCATTTTCCAACTCTCGCTGGATATGTTAGAATTGAAACAACTTTCGCTGGCATATGTTAGAATTGATAAAACTCTCGCTGGCATATGTTAGGATTAATCGGCATAGTTAGAATATCAACTTTCGCTGGCATATGTTAGGATTGATACAACTCTCCTGGCATGTGATGATACAACTACTGGCATATGTTAGATTGATACAACTCACTGCATATGTTGATGATACAACTCTCACTGGCATATGTTAGGATTGATAAACTCTGCGGGCATATAGAATGATAAACTCTGGATATGTTAGATGATCAACTCTCACTGGCATATGTTAGGATTAATACAACTCTCACTGGCATATGTTAGTACACCTGGATTATAGATGATAAACTCTCACTGGCATATGTTAGGATTGATAACTCTGGTTTTGCATGATACAACTCTCACTGGCATATGTTAGGATTGATACAACTCTCACTGGCATATGTTAGGATTGATACAACTCTCACTGGCATATGTTAGGATTGATACAACTCCTCAACTAGGATTGATAACTCACTGTATGTTAGGATGATAAACTAGGATAAAAAAATTATAACTCTCGCTGGCATATGTTAGGATTGATACAACTCTCACTGGCATATGTTAGGATTAATACAACTCACATAGTAGATAATCACCTCACTGGCATATGTTAGGATTAATACAACTCTCGGCATATATAGGTTGATAAACATGCATGTTAGGATTGATACAACTACTGGTGTTGAATATAAACCTCACTGGCATATGTTAGAATGATAAAATCAGGCATATGTTAGAACTGATACAACTCACTGGCATATGTTAGGATTGATACAACAACTCTCACTGGCATATGTTAGGATTGATACAACTCTAGCGGCATATTGGATGATAAAACTCACTGCATTGAGGATTGATAAAACTCACTGGCATTAATAGATGTACAACTCACGCATATGTTAGGATGATACAACTCGCTCATATGTTAGGATTGGTACAACTCTCACTGGCATATGTTAGATGATACAACTCACTGCATATGTTAGATTGATAAAACTCTACTGGCATATGTTAGATTGATAACTCCGCATAGTTGAGTACATCGCTACATATGTTAGGATTGATACAATTACTGATATGTTAGATGTACAATCACTGCATATGTTGGAGACATACTGTATTAGGATTATACAACTTCACATATGTTAATTGGGTACAATCACTGGCATGGGATGACAATCACTGGCATATGATTAGATGACAACTCACTGGCATATGTTAGATTGTAAACTCACTGGCATTAAGGATGATACAACTCACTGGCATTAAAAGGATTGATAAACTACGGCATATAATAGTAACAACTCATGCTAAAGATGTAAATGCCTGGCATATGTTAGGATTAATACAATATACATTGCAATGTAAATGCGCTGGGAGCAGTGGCGGCTCGTGGTCATTTTTCTTGGTGGGGCCAGACACAATTATTCGGAAAAATCATAGTTTGTTTTTAGTATTTACTATTATTTGTCTATTCCGGGAAGTTATTCACCCTTTCGGTTTTTGGTGGAGCCGATCCCAACTGGCCCTTAATGACGAGCCGTCACTGGCTGGGAGTGAGGAGAAAACATACGGAGTGAAAGTGTTAAAGAAAAGAAAGATAGAAGAATGAATATCTATAAAAAAGAGAGGTATGATATTTGATAAATATATATTCAATAAAACTTCAATATCATTATTGAACGAGACAACAACATACAAACTGGCATAAACACATCCATAATTTGGCCACATTATTACTCGAGATTACACGCTGTAAAAAATAAATCGAGTCATTGATTTTAATATCTAAATATTCTTTCGGAGCGGAACACAAATGATGTCCTCAATTTATATAAATATTGCGTTTAGATGAGTAATAACCCAAAATATCTGGATAGTTGAGCGTTTTATGGATATATAAAGAATATGGAGTCTACGCAATGCATTTCTTAGACGTTAGTGTTGGGTATATAGCCATGTGTTGATATGCCAGGATGGAACTTGCGAGCTAAACTGATAAATAAGAAAATATAAATTTATCAAGTACTATGCCTGCCGGCGTAGGCGATCATGTCTGTCCATAGCTACCTCTCCTTGGTGCAGGTAATCAGCCCTGACGCCGATCTTTTGTCGAACCACGGTATAAGACCATCCAACCTCTTCTTCCTGTGCCTTCCACGATTTCTTCTTCCCTGAATTATACCTGTTGTCACTAAATGTTCTAAATGTCTTCTCGTTATATGCCAGAACGCAGTCCCTGAGTGTCAATAAAGGACAGAGGTGTGCTTTCATAAAATCTGCTTTCACTTGAGCTATTCTACTCCAAATATTTTGGATGTTAAGGTTGAGTATAGCGATTTGTTGATATGTTAAAATGAAACAAACGAGCAAAAAAGATAAAGAGGAAACTATAAAGTTAATTGCAAATCCTTTACAGGACTTTGCGAATCAACCCCAGCTTTTAACGCTGTTTGTGATTTTTCTAGACATTATTACGTTCAGTAGTTTACCATTGATTTCTGAACGAGTGATGCCATCGTCCTTTTGTAAAAATCCACGCGAAACAATTTCAACCAAACTGTCCGCAGCGTGATTCGAACTCAGAACGTCGGGTTAATAGACCGAGTCACTATCACATAGGCCACATATGCCACTATCAAAACTATATACTATACAAGTTCTCAAAGACAGAGGACAAATAGCAATATGTTTTAAAGGTGATATAATGTACATTATTCTGGTTTCTCAAAGTATTTATTTTCATATCATGTGTTATGTTGAGAACACCCGTGTCAGTGCTAAGGAATTGTCCACTATCGCTGACATTTTCCTGTATAAGATAGAGATCGAAGCACGCATTGTTATTCCCTAAAGTGCAGTGATGATTGTCCTACAAATCAGCGCAACCCATATTGGATGCTACAGTGCCAAGTCTTTATTTGCTCTTTAACTTACGGTACAATGTAACATTTCGATTAACATTTGATTGATTGATTGATAGGACCATCATAACTGCCCTTCGATGAATAACCATGTGTTTTCTGATCTCTTTCTTACATAGGAATACTCAGCGGTAGGACAACACTCTGTGAACACCAGCGAGGGTCTCCAATTTAATTTAGATAGCAGCGTTTCCCAAAGTGGGCGGTACACCCCCTGTGTGCGCTGAAGCGTTCTAGGGGGCGTAAGCGAGCTCGGAAAATTTTGGGGGCGTTCAGGCTTTCTAGGGGTCGGTGGCTCTTATAGAAAAAAATTAATACTATATATTTAAAAAGTTAATTATTTTAGCTTTTTTTGCGATTGAATAATCATTTAAACTTTTAATTCTGCATTTTAATTCATCGTATGCCCGTTTTACACGATCCATTTTTCCAGTTCCAGAAAAATGTATATACAGTAATCGCCCTCCAGCTAAATACAATCACATCAACGATACTGTCTGTCTTTGATCAAATTACAGTAGCAATTGTTGCATGATGTTACTAAATCAACAAGCTGTATAAACATATTACTACTTTATTCCACACGAAGATAATGAATACAGGTTACTACTGTTCACTTAAACAGTTACTAGAGGTGCTCAAAGTGATTTCCATTAGCCTTCAAACCTGGCAGGAGTTTTACCTGTCTCTGAACTTAAAAAGACACTGTATTTTGCCAGAATTTAGGACATATCACTCTTTTTTATAAATCGGATACACACAATGACCGATATACACATCGGATATACACAGACACTGAACAGAAATTGTTCAACTGTTGACAAAATGAAACGATTATGACGAAAGGGTCTTGTGTTGAAAGAGTATTATCGATATAAGGGACGACTACGGTAAAACTATATAACAATGGTGAAACACGTAAAAACAAAGTATTGTAGTTTTACAGAAACAATATGTGTTATTACGTGTTCCCCCTGTGTTGAAAGAGAGATAAGGAAAATTCAGAAGAGTCAAATACTTGTTTTTGATGTATTTTGAGGTCTGGGTTAACATAAATTGTAGTCCTGGGGGGATGATTGCAGTTGGTCAGATAGCGAAATTTTAGTGTGAATGAAATGCAGCGTGACAGCAAATGTATATATATATGAAATATTTTACAACGAAGTGAAATCGTTGGACTTTCATAGGTTAATGACCGATTTGGGAACAAAGAATTTTGGTTATGCCACACCATAAATACAGAGAGATGTAGCGTTATAGAACATCTTTACCCAATACCCCTACTGGTATATTCCGGCGGTATGTCAAATCTATAAATATATACCAGTAGTTTTGTTTTATAATGAAGCTTAATTAATATAGTAATAAGTCGCCCGAGTGGTTACCGGCCCAAATTTGGGATGTAAAGAATAGAACCACTGTTACCTGCCACGCATGTCGTAAAGGCGACTAAGGAGGTTGACTGAAATCGGATGCACGTGTCCTAAACATGTAGAAATATATGCGTTTAGGGGCCTACCAAACTAATGTGCAACGTATACAGTTCTTGGCAAAGATCAAACATATCACAAAGAGTGATTAAAATCGGTTGTAAAGAACGAACGCAAAGAAGAAGAAGGAGATAGTAATAAGCATCATTACATTTTGTGTGCTTTGTCAACAATCATCAATCGAAAGTGTATATATAAGTGGCGTCATACAAAGTTTAATATATAAGTGGAGTCATACAAAGTTTAATATATAAGTGGAGTCATACAAAGTTTAATATATAAGTAGAGTCATACAAAGTGTAATATATAAGTGGAGTCATACAAGTTAATATATAAGTGGGTAATACAAAGTTTAATATATAGTGGAGTCATACAAAGTGTATATATAAGTGGGTCATACAAAGTGTAATATATAAGTGAAGTCATACAAAGTGTAATATATAAGTGGAGTAATACAAAGTTTAATATATAAGTGGAGTCATACAAAGTGTAGTATATAAGTGGAGTCATACAAAGTGTAATATATAAGTGAGTCATACAAAGTGTAATATATAAGTGGAGTCATACAAAGTGTAATATATAGAGTGAGTCATACAAAGTGTTATATATAAGTGGAGTCATACAAAGTGTAATATATAAGTGGAGTCATACAAAGTGTAATATATAAGTGGAGTCATACAAAGTGTAATATATAAGTGGAGTCATACAAAGTTTAATATATAAGTGGAGTCATACAAAGTGTAGTATATAAGTGGCGTCATACAAAGTTTAATATATAAGTGAAGTCATACAAAGTTAATATATAAGTGAGTCATACAAAGTTTAATATATAAGTGGAGTAATACAAAGTGTAATATATAAGTGGAGTCATACAAAGTGTAATATATAAGTGGAGTAATACAAAGTTTAATATATAAGTGGAGTCATACAAAGTGTAATATATAAGTGGAGTCATACAAAGTGTAATATATAAGTGAGTCATACAAAGTGTAATATATAAGTTGAGTCATACAAAGTTTAATATATAAGTGGAGTCATACAAAGTGTAATATATAAGTGGCAACAAAGTAATATATAATGAGTCATACAAGTTAATTATAAGTGGAGTCATACAAAGTGTAATATATAAGTTGAGTCATACAAAGTTTAATATATAAGTGGAGTCATACAAAGTGTAATATATAAGTGGAGTCAAACAAAGTGTAATATATAAGTGGAGTCATACAAAGTTTAATATATAAGTGGAGTCATACAAAGTGTAATATATAAGTGGGGTCATACAAAGTGTAATATATAAGTGAAGTCATACAAAGTGTAATATATAAGTGAGTCATACAAAGTGTAATATATAAGTGGAGTCATACAAAGTGTAATATATAAGTGGAGTCATACAAAGTGTAATATATAATGGAAGTCATACAAAGTGTAATATATATGGGTCATACAAAGTGTAATATATAGTGAGTCATACAAAGTTAATATATAAGTGGAGTCATACAGTGTAATATAATCTATTATTTGTAATATTGTTGAAGTCTATACATGTGTCAATTAAGAAGAATCTCACAGTAAGTATATGAGTCATTTGACAAAGTTAATATATAGTGATCTACCAACAATGTATTACCTATGTGTGATTTCACAAAACGTATTTTCAAAATGTGATAATGAAACTCTGTCTAGTTAGAGTCAACAAGTGATAAAATGACGTCATGACAAAGGTTAAGATTTATCCATTATATATAGTACTAAAAAAAATTTTGAAATGTCAAATATATCAACAGTTTTATGCTTGTCACTAAACAAGATATATAGGATTACAAGTTATATAATATTTCAATTATTAATAGTCAAAAGTGAAAAATGGACACAAGTGGTAGAATTAATTTGCCACAAGGTAAATAGAAGCATACAAATGTAATCATAAGAGGTCATAAATCATCTGGAAAATTCCTTGAGCAATAATTAGTGTATAACAAAGAATATATGAAATGATTACAAGTTAAAATCATATATCGTGATTATATGAAGCAACAAATTTCCATTAATGGATGAATCAACATCTTCTAATAATGAAACACACTCTTATATAGTTCCATCATAAAAGGTAAAAAAGTGTGTCTAAAGTGTAATATTATGCTACAAGATTTATGAAGTCGTATACAATATTTAATAATGAATACATTTTTCAAGGAGCCATTCTATTCGTAATATTTTGTCTAGTCAAGTGTCTCTTGTGGCTAAGTGTTAATCCTTTGCCTTGTAGTCGAAGTGTATAGTTGAGTCCGGACGCATACATATCTAATTCAGAGTGAGTTTTCAAAGGAAACTTAGGATTGTCTGCGTGAATTACGAGTTCGTCTACAAGTGAATATTGAAGGTGGCTGCCATTTTAAAATGGACTCGAAGCCGAATATGAGTCTAAAACCTGGTGAATGAATCAATCTTCGGCACAACATTTATATATATTGTCTCATGTATAGATGGTGTTCCAGCAAAGAAAATAGCTCTACAAAGTGTTCATATACGCATCATGTAAATATAAGCAGTACAAAGTACTTAAGATATAGTGTTCTCATCGTCAACATTTGGTCGCGAAAAATGTAAGTGAACGCCTGATTCGTCCTACATTAATTATAGGCAGTCACAAAGGATTATAATGCAATCCATTGAGTGACATATATAGTTTAGCCAACTTAGTGTAAAAGATGAGATTTCAATCATGTATTTAGTTTCACAAAGTTCGTATGATTTCAAAAGTATTTGTCTGAATCATTTTAATTTATATGTTCAT
The DNA here is from genome assembly GCA_020796225.1 of Arion vulgaris. Classification (NCBI taxonomy): domain Eukaryota; kingdom Metazoa; phylum Mollusca; class Gastropoda; order Stylommatophora; family Arionidae; genus Arion; species Arion vulgaris. The sequence continues at coordinate 6,107,419 of CM036762.1, forward strand.
ACTAGAGTATATAGAATACAAAGACGACGATTGGGATCAACAGTTGATCAAAATGACATCGCTTATATTAGTCAGACCTTATCAAACGTATTTAATGAAGTCAATTAATATATATGGAGTGATATTTAATTAATATAGAGTAAAAAATTATGCCGTTTTTAGTGGAGCACTTCTGTTAAGGAATATATAGGTCTCGATGGAATATAGTTACTTTTCAAATAATTATAGAGTGATCTCAAAAGGTGATTACTTTATACTGCCAACACTTGAGTTCTCTATGTGAGTTCAATAGCGATTCAATGAGATTTTAAAATGAATATAAAAATTGAGTCTGATCCATTCACATTATAAAGCAAACAAAGTCACATTTAAAGGGAAAACTTATAGAACTACATACAAACGAAGAACTAAAATCAAATTCAAAAGTGATACAAGTATATGGACTTCAAATAATATATACGACACGTGTACCCTGATTATGGGAAATAGTGCAGAATTTTAATTGCATCTCAATTATATTTGGTCTACAGTGTATATATAGTGCGTATCAAATTACTATCTAAGAATAGAACGATTCATATAAATGATCTAAGGTAATTTATGACTGTTTTAACGATAATTGCACTACAAATTAACTTTAAGAATCATCAAGCTAATATTTCACATTAATTGAATTTTTATGTATTTTACATTGTAAATTAGAATCACAATTTTGTAATAAATTTGATGGTGTATTTAAGTTATTATAATAATATTCATTAGAATTCATGGATCATCTTATATATGTATTCTAATGTTCATAGTTAAAGCCATTGTATGAAACTGATAATGTATTCAGCTAAAACATATTACAATTACATATAGGCTTCGTGTTATCAAAATCTATATAGCTAATAATGTGTATATAAAGTGAGCACATATGGCTAATTTTTCTAAATTTAATAATAAGGAGCATGTATTATGTCTTTCTTTCTTTTTGATCAAATGTATTATGCTACAGAGTCAAGTCAAGCAGAGATTTCTACAAACGTAGTACATATATGGCAACTTATATTAGTCTCTACATCGCCTATATTATCTGCAAGGTCCATCTTTGCGTGCCAGGCCTTTATATGTATTACCAATTTTATGGAGCAGCAATGTTATTAAGGTCATCAATGAATTGTTGGTACATCTGATTTATGGCCGAACCATTTAATTTGTTGTTATTATGATGAAGTCTCAGTGCTGATATTAAATCCACTTTTTTACTGATGTCTTCATTTTAATGTGTTCTTCTGTAATCCATATTCTGCATAAGTTACATTAATCGTCATGACTAGTTTATTATCATTATGTTCAGTGTCAATTATGTATCATCAAGTTGTATATTGGAGTCTCAAAGTGATAGAAGTGAGTCTAAGTTATATTATGTCACAAAGTTGTGGTTTAATCGGACCGATACAGTGCAATTTATGTTCATAAGATTGCTAGGATTTTGGGCTACAAGTGAAATTTGTGCTTTGTGTAATGCTCTGACAGATGTATGTCACTCTATCGATAAGTGGAACCATAATGGGAAAACATGTGTCAATGTAATAATCCTGGATCCTTATTTAGTTACAAATTATAAAACAGCTTCAATGTAGATAAATGATTGTAATTTGGGCAAGGGAGGAGGGTAATAGAGGTATACAAATGTTATATCTTAAGGGGCGTGGGCCGAAAGTTTTAAGGAATCTCAGTTTAGATGATGAGTAAAATATTAATATATAGGAGATTGTTTTATTTAAATAAAGTTTATTTAAGGAATTTTGACAAAGTGTAACTTAATCAGCTATCTCAAGATTCTATATAATGGATTCTTTACAGTGAATTAGGAATGAGGACTAGACAGGAAATCGATCTCAACTACACTAAATGAAATTTGGAAAAATACGAAAATGGTCACGAGGACTAGATCACAATGTACATATATGAAGAATCGAACATTAATATCTATAGTAACAAGTATTTTATATTCATACCAGAAATATTGAGTTATAGCTCAAAGTGTAATATTATGAAGACTACCAAGTTGGTCATAATGGAGCTCAAAGGAGAATATATAGTTGCTCACAATGGTAATATATAAGGGCTATCACAAAGTGTAATATATATGAAGTCATACAAAGTGTAATATATAATATCATACAAAGTGTAATATATAAGTGAAGTCATACAAAGTTTAATATATATGGAGTAATACAAAGTGTAATATATATAAGTGGCGTCATACAAAGTGTAATATATAAGTGAAGTCATACAAAGTGTAATATATAAGTGGAGTCATACAAAGTGTAATATATAAGTGGATTCATACAAAGTGTAATATATAAGTGAAGTCATACAAAGTGTAATATATAAGTGGCGTCATACAAAGTGTAATATATAAGTGAGTCATACAAAGTGTAATATATAAGTGGTGTCATACAAAGTGTAATATATAAGTGGCGTCATACAAAGTGTAATATATAAATGGAGTCATACAAAGTGTAATATATAAGTGGCGTCATACAAAGTTTAATATATAAGTGGTGTCATACAAAGTGTAATATATAAGTGGCGTCATACAAAGTGTAATATATAAGTGGTCATACAAAGTGTAATATATAAGTGAGTCAAACAAATTGTAATATATAAATGGAGTCATACAAAGTGCAAATATAAGTGGAGTCATACAAAGTGTAATATATAGTGGCGTCATACAAATGTAATATATATGAGTCATACAAAGTGTAATATATAAGTGGTGTGTCATACAAAGTGTAATATATAATGGCGTCATACAAAGTGAATATATATGGCGTCATACAAAGTGTAATATATATGGCGTATACAAAGTTTAATATATAAGTGGTGTCATACAAAGTGTAATATATAAGTGGCGTCATACAAAGTGTAATATATATGGTGTCATACAAAAGTGTAATATATAAGGTAGGTCATACAAAGTGTAATATATAAGTGAGTCATACAAAGTGTAATATATAAGTGGAGTCATACAAAGTGTAATATATAAGTGAAGTCACACAAAGTGTAATATATAAGTGAAGTCATACAAAGTTTAATATATAATGTAGTCAACAAAGTTTAATATATAAGTGAAGTCATACAAAGTTTAATATATAAGTGTAGTCATACAAAGTTTAATATATAAGTGAAGTCATACAAAGTGTAATATAATAGTTGAGTCATACAAAGTGTACTATATAAGTGAGTCATACAAAGTGTAATATATTAGTGAGTCATACAAAGTGTAATATATATGAAGTCACTTACAAAGTGTAATATATAAGTGGAGTCATACAAAGTGTAATATATAAGTGGAGTCATACAAAGTGTAATATATAAGTGGATCATACAAAGTGTAATATATAAGTGGCGTCAACAAAGTGTAATATATAGTGGTGTCATACAAAGTGTAATATATAAATGGCGTCATACAAAGTGTAATATATAAGTGGCGTCATACAAAGTGTAATATATAAGTTGAGTCATACAAAGTGTAATATATAAGTGAAGTCATACAAAGTGTAATATATAAGTGAAGTCATACAAAGTGTAATATATATGGTGCATACAAAGTGTAATATATATGGTGTCATACAAAGTGTAATATATATGGCGTCATACAAAGTGTAATATATAAGTGGCGATCACATCAAAGTGTAATATATAGATGGCTCATACAAAGTGTAATATATATATGTCATACAAAGTGTAATATATATAGGCGTCATACAAAGTTTAATATATAATGGCAACAAAGTGTAAATATAGTGGAGTCATACAAAGTTTAATATATAATGGCGTCATACAAAGTGTAATATATAAGTGGTCATACAAAGTGTAATATATAATGAAGTCATACAAAGTTTAAATATATGGAGTCATCAAAGTGTAATATAATAGTGAGTCATACAAAGTGTACTATATAAGTGAGTCACAAAGTGTAATATATAAGTGGCGTCATACAAAGTTTAATATATAAGTGAAGTCATACAAAGTGTAATATATAAGTGGTCATACAAAGTGTAATATATAAGTGAGTCATACAAAGTGTAATATATAAGTGGAGTCATACAAAGTGTAATATATATGCGTCATACAAAGTTTAATATATAAGTGAGTCATACAAAGTTTAATATATATGGCGTCATACAAAGTGTAATATATAATGGTGCATACAAAGTGTAATATATATGAAGTCATAAAGTGTAATATATAAGTGGAGTCATATAAAGTGTAATATATAAGTGGAGTCATACAAAGTGTAATATATATAAGTGGAGTCATACAAAGTGTAATATATAAGTGAGTCATACAAAGTGTAATATATAAGTGGAGTCATACATAGTGTAATATATAAGTGGAGTCATACAAAGTGTAATATATAAGTGGAGGCATATAAAGTTTAATATATATGGAGTCATACAAAGTGTAATATATAAGTGGAGTCATACAACGTGTAAAGTACATCTTTTATTTTGTAAATATTGTTGCCAACTTTGTGATTTCATTATGTCTGAATCTAAGAAGAAATGTTGACAGTACAATATTGAGTATTTGAAATACGGCTTTATTCAGTCGCCTACGAACAATTTATTACCTATGTGCTTGATTTGCCGAAACGTATTTTCAAATGAAGCAATGAAACCTTCTAGGCTACGAGAGCATTTGACTAAATTGTACGCTGTCAAAAAGGATAAAGATTTATCCTATTTTCAAGTACTAGAAACAACAAATACTTGAAATGTCCAAATATATCAACAGTTTTTGCGTCGTATACTTAACAAGATAATGACGGATTACAAGCTTCTTATAATATTTTATTATTAATCGCAAAAGCTGGAAAACCAGACACAATTGGTGAGGAATTAATCTTGCCAGCAATAAAAGAAGTCATAAACACTATGTTCCATAAGCCAGCGTCATAAATCATCTGGAAAATTCCTTTGAGCAATAATTCAGTGTAAAGAAGAATATATGAAATGATTGAAGACGTTGAAAAATCATTATGCGATTATTTGAAGACAAGCCAATTTTCCATTCAACTCGGATGAATCAACTCTTCTAAATAATGAAACACTACTCTTATCATACGTTCCATTCATAAAAGAAGAAAAAGTGTGTCAAGAGTTATTATTTCAAAGATTTGAAGCGTATACAATATTTAATACCATGAATACATTTTTTCAAGAGAAAGCCATTCCTATTCGTAATATTTTGTCTGTCTGGGGTCTCTGTGGCTAAGTGGTTAATCCCTTTGCCTTGTGAGTCGAAGGTCGTGGTCTGAGTCCGACCGCATCATTCTGTTCACGAGTGCAGTTTTTTCCAGAAACCTCTAGGATTGTTGCTGGAGTTACGGAGTTCGTGCTTTGTGCAATACTCTCGACAGGTGGCGTGCCATTTCTGCGAAGAAGGACCGAGCCGTATGGTCTAAAACCTGGTGCAATGAAGTCAATCCTTCGGCTTTTAAACCATCTTTTTTATATTTTGTCTGCTGCTACTGATGGTGTTCCAGCAAAGACAAGACACCACAACGGTTTCATAACGCATTTAAAACAAGCAGTACCAAATGTACTCGCTAAGCATATGTGTTCTTCATCGTCAACATTTGTCGCGAAAATGTAAGTGAACGCCTGCATTCGTCGCTACATTACATTATTAGAGCAGTCAGCAAGATTATAAGCAATCCATTGAGTGACATATTGTTTAGCCAACTTTGTAGTGAAAACGATGAAGATTTCAATCATTTCTTGCTTCACACAGAAGTTCGTTGAGTTTCAAACAGTATTTGTCTGAATCGATTTTACATTTTATATGATTCAGTACTAGAGTTCATAGAAAACAAAGACGACGGATTGCGGATCAACCGATTGCATCCAAAATGACATCGCTTATTTGTCAGACCTTTATAAACTATTTAATGAAGTCAATCTACAATTATACGGTGATGATTTGAATTTAATTAGAAGAAAAACATTATTGCCGCTTTTGTGGGGACACTTCGTCTGTTCAAGCGAAATCTAGGCCGATGGGAATATAGTTACTTTTCAAATTTATCAGCAGTGTCTCTCAAAAAAGGGTGATTGACTTTTATACTGCCAACACTTGGAGGTTCTCTATGCTGATTTCAATGAGCGATTCAATGAGATTTTAAACATGAATATAACAAATTGAGTTCTAGATCCATTCTCACATTTAAACACAGCAGAATCATCACATTTAGAAGGAAAACTTATAGAACTCACAACAAACGAAGAACTAAAAATCAAATTCAAAAGTGGATACCAAGTGTTCTGGCTTCAAAAATCTATACCGACACTGTACCCTGGATTATGGGAAATAGTGCAGAGATTTTTAATTGCATTTCCATCTTCTTATTTGGCTGAGCGTGTGTTTAGTGCTGTAGCAAATTTACTATCTAAGAATAGGAACCGATTGCATATAAATGATCTTGGTGATTTATGACTGTTTTAACGACAATTGCACTCAATATTAACATGCTTTTAAGAATGCATCAGCCTCATATTTCACATTAATTTGCAATTTTTTCTTTGTATTTTTACTTTGTAAATTCGAAATCAGCAATTTTGTAATAAATTTGATGGTGTTTTAATTATTATAATAATATTCTTACGAATCTCATGCAATCTCTTAATATGTATTCCTAATTTTCATAGTTAAACCATTGTATGAAACTGCATAATGTTATTCGAGCATACACTTTACAATCTTTACATATGGGCTTCGTGTTATCAAAATCTATATAGCAATAACTGTGTTTAAGATGAAGCACACTATTAGGCCATACTTTTCTATAATTTTACAACATAAGCGGGCATGTATCTTTCTTTCTTTCTTTCTTGAATCCTGTTTGCCTCACAGAGTCAAGTCAAGCAGAGATTTCTAAAACGAGCCCTAGTATGGCTTCTGTATGTAGTCTCTTTCATCGCCTATGTTATCTGTGAGGTCCATTTTTGCGTGGCCGGCCTTTTGTTTTGTACCCATTGTATCGGAGCAGCATTGCTCTTTAAGGTGCACTGTCTGTTGGTAATCTGCTTACGTGGCCGAACCATTTAATTTGTTGTTTCTGATGAAGTCTAGTGCTGATGTTAAATCCACTTTTTCCTGATGTCTTCATTTCTCAACTGGTCTCTTCTTGTTACACCCAGCATTCTGCGTAGACACTTCATCTCTGTCATGACTAGTTTTCTTCTATCATTTGTTGTCAGTGTCCAATTCATGTATCATTAGTTGCTATTTGGGAGTCTCAATGGCGAGAAGTGGTTAAGTTCTTTGCCTCATGTACCGAAAGTTGTGGTTTCGAATCCGGACCGAGATACATGTGCAATTTTGTTCATAAGATTGCTAGGATTGTTGTAGGAGCTACGAAATTTGTGCTTTGTGTAATGCTCTTGACAGATGGTATGTCATCTCTATCGATAAGTACGGAACCATATGGGAAAAACATGTGCAATGAAGTCAATCCTTGGATCCTTATTTAGTTACTATTTACCTAGAAAACCAGCTTCAATGTAGATAAATATTGTAATTTGGGGAAGGGAGGGGAGGGGGAGGGGGCGTTACGAAATTTATATCTTGCAAAGGGGGCGGTGGGCCGAAAAAGTTTGGGAATCTATGATTTAGATGATGGTGAAAATATTGTTGTAGGAATTGTTTTATTTTAAATAAATCTTTCTAAGGAATTTTGCACAGGTAGCGGCTTTCCAGCCTACTCTTCTCGATTTTATACTGCCAATGGTTCTTTTACATGCTAGAAATTAGGAATGAGGACTAGGACTAGGAAATCGATCTCAACTACACTGAAATCAGAAATTTCTGGAAAAATACCCGAAAATGGCTCGACGAGGACTCGAACCAAGTACATTTGAAACGAAATGCGAACATCTAACCCATACTCTATAGATAACTGCCTGATTAATATTTATTTTTTCAATCCAGAAGCACTTGAGCTTTCAGCTCTTCGGCTGTGTGTCATGTACATCGTTTACCCTTCGGTTCGGTGCCACGAACACCGTAAATCTGGAGAACTGTGGCTTTTCTGCCAGCCCACGGAATTGAACCCGCACACACAGGGAGCTTGTCACCCGTCGTCCAACGCGCTACGAACACGCTGGGCTGGCGGGCCTGACTAATATTTAAAGCCAACTAGTAAAATAAAGGGCAAGGGATGTATCGCTAGGACTCCATGGCATCCGCGGGACCTCATTGGACAACGCTAATCTAAACAATTGCCCGTCTGCCCAGCATGTCCGTAGCGCGTTGGACTACGGTGACTATCCCTCTGTGTGTGCGGATTCAATTCCGCGGGATGGCAGAAAAAGCCACAGATTCCCCAGATTTACGGTGTTCGTGGCACCGAACCGAAGGGTTACGATGTCCATGGCACCGAGCCGAAGAGCTGAAAAGCTCAAGTGCTTCTGGATCGGAAAAAAAAAAATCTAAACAATTACTCATACATAAAAATGAAAGACACACTTCCCCCCAAAATATGGCCACCCAGTAGCAGCTCGTCATTAAGGGCCAGAGGGGCCGGGCCCCACCAAAAAAAAATGTGTAACGTGTCTTTATTATTTAATAAATTAAAATATAACCTAACCCAAAGACATGATTTCCCCGAAATTTCGTGACTGGCCTCACCAACAGAAACGATTACGAGCCGCCACTGTGGCCACCAATGTTCAATATATCTGTCATGTTCCATTAATGTTGTATTTAATATTCCCCAAGATATTTGTATATTGTTGGAACCTTGTTTATCGGTCTACTATACATGCTATATTATTTATCATCAAATTTATCTGATATTAAGATCTGACAAAATCAGACTAAATAGAAAAGGGTACACATGGTTTCTCTCTGAATGATTCTTTTTTCTCTTTATGTTTCCTCTCGTTCTGTCTGTTTCGATAACTATCTTGTAAAGAAATAAAGGAGGCGTCTGTGGCTTAGGGGATAGTGACTCGGTCTATTAACCCCGACGTTCTGAGTTCACAACAGTTTGGTTGCAAATTGTTTCGCGTGCATTTTTACAAAAGGACGATGGCACCACCATTTCAGAAAGCAATGGCAAACTACTGAACGTAATAATGCCTAGAAAAATCACAAACAACGTTAAAAAGCTGGGGTTGATTGACAAAGTCATGTAAAGGATATGCAATTAACTTTTTTTTTATAAAGAAATAAAAAGGTAAGAACCCATTTTAATACCATGCGGGGTATATTAGAGAATATTGTGCGAGATTAGCTTTTAAAAGTCTAAATAAAATTGGGAAGTTTTATAGTTTTAAAACTAAATTACGGATTTTCATTTCCAGTATTGTATCATTCCTAACATATGCCAGCGAGAGTTGTATCAATCCTAACATATGCCAGCGAGAGTTGTATCAATCCTAACATATGCCAGCGAGAGTTGTATCAATCCTAACATATGCCAGCGAGAGTTGTATCAATTCTAACATATGCCAGCGAGAGTTGTATCAATCCTAACATATGCCAGCGAGAGTTGTATCAATCCTATCATATGCCTGCAAGAGTTGTATCAATTCTAACATATGCCAGCAAGAGTTGTATCAATTCTAACATATGCCTGCAAGAGTTGTATCAATTCTAACATATGCCTGCAAGAGTTGTATCAATTCTAACATATGACAGCAAGAGTTGTATCAATTCTAACATATGCCTGCAAGAGGTGTATCAATTCTAACATATGCCTGCAAGAGTTGTATCAATTCTAACATATGCCTGCAAGAGTTGTATCAATTCTAACATATGCCAGCAAGAGTTGTATCAATTCTAACATATGCCTGCAAGAGTTGTATCAATTCTAACATATGACAGCAAGAGTTGTATCAATTCTAACATATGCCTGCAAGAGGTGTATCAATTCTAACATATGCCTGCAAGAGGTGTATCAATTCTAACATATGCCTGCAAGAGTTGTATCAATTCTAACATATGCCAGCAAGAGTTGTATCAATTCTAACATATGCCTGCAAGAGTTGTATCAATTCTAACATATGCCTGCAAGAGTTGTATCAATTCTAACATATGCCAGTGAGAGTTGTATCTAACATATGCCAGTGAGAGTTGTATCTAACATATGCCAGTGAGAGTTGCATCAATTCTAACATATGCCAGTGAGAGTTGTATCAATTCTAACATATGCCAGCAAGAGTTGTATCAATTCTAACATATTCCAGTGAGAGTTGTATCAATTCTAACATATGCCAGCAAGAGTTGTATCTAACATATGCCAGCAAGAGTTGTATCTAACATATGCCAGCAAGAGTTGTATCTAACATATGCCAGCAAGAGTTGTATCTAACATATGCCTGCAAGAGTTGTATCAATTCTAACATATGCCAGTGAGAGTTGTATCTAACATATGCCAGTGAGAGTTGTATCTAACATATGCCAGCAAGAGTTGTATCTAACATATGCCAGCAAGAGTTGTATCTAACATATGCCAGCAAGAGTTGTATCTAACATATGCCAGTGAGAGTTGTATCTAACATATGCCAGCAAGAGTTGTATCTAACATATTCCAGTGAGAGTTGTATCTAACATATGCCAGCAAGAGTTGTATCTAACATATTCCAGTGAGAGTTGTATCTAACATATGCCAGTGAGAGTTGTATCTAACATATGCCAGTGAGAGTTGTATCTAACATATGCCAGTGAGAGTTGTATCAATTCTAACATATGCCAGTGAGAGTTGTATCAATTCTAACATATGCCAGCAAGAGTTGTATCAATTCTAACATATTCCAGTGAGAGTTGTATCAATTCTAACATATGCCAGCAAGAGTTGTATCTAACATATGCCAGTGAGAGTTGTATCTAACATATGCCAGCAAGAGTTGTATCTAACATATGCCAGCAAGAGTTGTATCTAACATATGCCAGCAAGAGTTGTATCTAACATATGCCAGTGAGAGTTGTATCTAACATATGCCAGCAAGAGTTGTATCTAACATATTCCAGTGAGAGTTGTATCTAACATATGCCAGCAAGAGTTGTATCTAACATATTCCAGTGAGAGTTGTATCTAACATATGCCAGTGAGAGTTGTATCTAACATATGCCAGTGAGAGTTGTATCTAACATATGCCAGTGAGAGTTGTATCAATTCTAACATATGCCAGTGAGAGTTGTATCAATTCTAACATATGCCAGCAAGAGTTGTATCAATTCTAACATATTCCAGTGAGAGTTGTATCAATTCTAACATATGCCAGCAAGAGTTGTATCTAACATATGCCAGTGAGAGTTGTATCTAACATATGCCAGCAAGAGTTGTATCTAACATATGCCAGCAAGAGTTGTATCTAACATATGCCAGCAAGAGTTGTATCTAACATATGCCAGTGAGAGTTGTATCTAACATATGCCAGCAAGAGTTGTATCTAACATATTCCAGTGAGAGTTGTATCTAACATATGCCAGCAAGAGTTGTATCTAACATATTCCAGTGAGAGTTGTATCTAACATATGCCAGTGAGAGTTGTATCTAACATATGCCAGTGAGAGTTGTATCTAACATATGCCAGTGAGAGTTGTATCAATTCTAACATATGCCAGTGAGAGTTGTATCAATTCTAACATATGCCAGCAAGAGTTGTATCAATTCTAACATATTCCAGTGAGAGTTGTATCAATTCTAACATATGCCAGCAAGAGTTGTATCTAACATATGCCAGTGAGAGTTGTATCTAACATATGCCAGCAAGAGTTGTATCTAACATATGCCAGCAAGAGTTGTATCTAACATATGCCAGTGAGAGTTGTATCTAACATATGCCAGTGAGAGTTGTATCTAACATATGCCAGTGAGAGTTGTATCTAACATATGCCAGCAAGAGTTGTATCTAACATATGCCAGTGAGAGTTGTATCTAACATATGCCAGTGAGAGTTGTATCTAACATATGCCAGCAAGAGTTGTATCTAACATATGCCAGTGAGAGTTGTATCTAACATATGCCAGCAAGAGTTGTATCTAACATATGCCAGCAAGAGTTGTATCTAACATATGCCAGTCAGAGTTGTATCTAACATATGCCAGCAAGAGTTGTATCTAACATATTCCAGTGAGAGTTGTATCTAACATATGCCAGTGAGAGTTGTATCTAACATATGCCAGCAAGAGTTGTATCTAACATATGCCAGTGAGAGTTGTATCTAACATATGCCAGCAAGAGTTGTATCTAACATATTCCAGTGAGAGTTGGAAATTGACTAAAGATTGATAGATAAGACCATCATGATTGCACTTCGATGAGTAACCATGTGTGCTCCTATCTCTTTTTTACATAGAAAGATCTCAGCTGCGGTGCACGAACTCCCGTAGTACCGGCGAGGGTTCCTGGTATAATTTAGACGATGGTGAAAATATTTTGTAGTAATTTTATTTAAATTTTTTTTGTAATGAATTTTGCCCCCATTATAATAACTAAAGATATAGAAAGTAAGTTGAGTGCATTTAAAAATAGATGTCTGCGAAAAATAATGAGCATAAAATAGGACGAATTCAGGAGAAGTGATGAAATCAGAGAAATGTCTAGTCAACCACTAGTGACAACTGTTATAAGATGTAGAAGATGGAGAGACGTTGAACATCATCATCATGTGCCGTGCCGGCTGGCATAGGCGATCATGGATCTCCACAAATCTCTGTCGTTAGTGATTGCTATCAACTCAGATGTTGACGCTCTACTGTGCCATGAAGTCAGGCTATCCAACATTTTCTCTGTCTTTTCCAAGCTATCTTTTCATTTCTCCAATTAAATATTTTTTTTAAATTATGACAACTTTTGAGCTTGGGCTTGTCTATTTTGCATTTCATCTCATCCCTAAGTCTCTTTTAAATAAAATTCGAGCCTGAACAGTTTCGGTACGATTGCACTAATCTTGAGGCTATTAATTTTATCCGTCTCATGTCATCATGTTCTACACCGCCATAAAAAAGCGGTATTACCAGCAGAAAATACAGTTTTTGTTTTTAAAAAAAAGACAATAGACAGAGAGAATTAACATTATTACATCCCTTTATCAATAGTTTTTGTGTGAAATTGTCTGATTAGTGTATTATAATGTCTTTGTGTTTCTTTGTGTCTGGATGCTGACATTAAGTGATAGAAGAAAACCAAGCATGACATAGATCTCTCTTTCTCTCTTTCTCTCTCTTGCGATCACTGCCCAGACCGATGTACCAGATCTCCCCATTCATGTGGAAATCTGATTCATGCAGCCTTAGCATTGATGTGTTTTACGTAACATCTTCAGCATCATTTGGAGATCTGGTGCTTATCTTTCGACGATGTGTCAGATTTCAGCCAGCGTTTACTCGGTTCGCTCTCCGTTCTGTAGCCATCAAGTGTTTTTACGGTGTGGGGTAGCTAGCCCAACCTCCTTAGCGCCTCTTACGATATGCGTGGCAGATAACAGTGGTTCTATTTTTTACACCCCAATTTGGACTCCCGTAACCACTCGGGCAGCAAGACAGAAATGAAGTGTCTACGCAGAATTGTGGAGTAACAAGAAGAGACTGGTTTAAAAATGAAGACATCAGGAAAAAAGTGGGTACAATATCAGTACTGAATTTCATGAAGATACAACAAATTAAATGGTTCGGCCTCGCCCGTGTGATGCCGGGGCACGCACGGGAAGCAAAGAACAGTACCACTGTGACCTGCAAGCCATGTCATATGACTAATGTAGGAGCCTAGGGAAGCTACCATAGTTAATAAGAAGCATTGCAGAATTCGGATGTGCTAGTCTACTTATAAGCGCAAAACTGGCACAACGTATAATCGCTCTTAGGCTCAAATCACATATTAATCACACAAAGTGGTTAACAAGTGGTCAATGTGGAGCGTTCGAAGAAGAAGAAAAAATGGTTCGTCCACATAAGCAGATTACCAACAGACAGTGTCCACATAAGCAGATTACCAACAGACAGTGTGCACATAAGCAGATTACCAACAGACAGTGTCCACATAAGCAGATTACCAACAGACAGTGTCCACATAAGCAGATTACCAACAGATAGTGTCCACATAAGCAGATTACCAACAGACAGTGTGCACATAAGCAGATTACCAACAGACAGTGTGCACATAAGCAGATTACCAACAGACAGTGTCCACATAAGCAGATTACCAACAGACAGTGTCCACATAAGCAGATTACCAACAGACAGTGTGCACATAAGCAGATTACCAACAGACAGTGTGCACATAAGCAGATTACCAACAGACAGTGTGCACATAAGCAGATTACCAACAGACAGTGTGCACATAAGCAGATTACCAACAGACAGTGTGCACATAAGCAGATTACCAACAGACAGTGTGCACATAAGCAGATTACCAACAGACAGTGTCCACATAAGCAGATTACCAACAGACAGTGTCCACATAAGCAGATTACCAACAGACAGTGTCCACATAAGCAGATTACCAACAGACAGTGTCCACATAAGCAGATTACCAACAGACAGTGTCCACATAAGCAGATTACCAACAGACAGTGTCCACATAAGCAGATTACCAACAGACAGTGTCCACATAAGCAGATTACCAACAGACAGTGTGCACATAAGCAGATTACCAACAGACAGTGTCCACATAAGCAGATTACCAACAGACAGTGTGCACATAAGCAGATTACCAACAGACAGTGTCCACATAAGCAGATTACCAATAGACAGTGTCCACATAAGCAGATTACCAACAGACAGTGTGCATCAAAGAGCAATGTTACTCCGATATAGTGGATACAAAGCAAAAAGGCCGTCAACGCTAAAGGTGGACCTCAGAGATAACAGAGGAGGTGAAAAAAACCCTATTTATTAAGCGCACACAAAAACCTGTTCTGTAAATTTCTTCTTATCCTGATGCTGTGAGGCAAAATAGGATTAGAAAACGAAGAGGTTTTTTTAGACGAAATTAACTCAGAATGGTCGATGCTTTTTTCCCGGTGGTTTCACATTCTTGGTGATTTCCCACAGGCCGATATCTGTAAGCTATTTTTACAGCATGTAAACACATTACATGTTGGTTTATAGTCAGTTATCTCCCCTGCTAAGTCCGTGTCTAATGTTTGTAAACTAACATCTATTTTCACCTGGCACTACAAACTCATGTCAACTTAGTAAATATGCCAGGTTGCAACAACAATGTTTATAAAAATGTGGTTTGGTTTTAGATTTGATCAAATACTGGTTATATCGTTCACGAGGGTGTAGTCGGTGATGTACTCGTTAATGAACGATTTCAAAAGTGAAGGATTCGATATTTCTGAACTTAAGACTCCCACATAAGTGTCGAGTCCCTTACATCCAGGTTACCACACTTTGCGATCTGTGTGGTTTGCAAAGAACATGAGTACATTGTGCCCTTGTTATACCCACACAGCATGTAGGAAAGGCACATTCAAATTTTGATAAGAATGTATGCATATTATCCAACAGGATACAAATCTATACAGCAGCGTTACTAAGATTTTAGAAACAGTAAAATTCCTACAATGTAGTTGCATCTTCTTCTAAATTACATCAGGGACCCTAGCCGGTGCTAAGAAGTCCTGAACCTCAAAATGCCGTTGTCCTCTCAAAAGGTCGTCCTCTCAAAAGGTGGACTACAGAATAGAAGAAGCAGTGAAAAATATTGTTTATGAAGCTATGTTATTGCCGTTAGGGAGTTATTGTCTGATTATATATGTTACGCCCGCTTATAGGGAATCTGAAATTCTTCACTTTTGTTGTATCCTTTGCTTGATAAAGGCCTTTGGTCGAAACGTTTCTGTATATTATTGTTGTACTTTGTAAAACTACAGTACTTTGTTTTTACATGTTTTACTATATTTATGAAGTGCGAACAAAAGCCCGTTCTATAAATCTGTTCTTATCCTGACCACGTGAGACACAATTTAGATCAGAGAAAAGAAAGAAAGAAAGATACTGCACAGAAATAAATTTAAAAAACTCAAAGAAACAAAATAACAACCGAAAAGGATATACAAACATATAAACTTCACGAGGACTGCGTCGCTTTTGAGTCAGCAACATGGAGCATGACTATGGAGATCACCGCTGCCTACAGGGGGGAACGTGGCTCTGTCGGGGGTGACTGAGCAGCAGGTAACCCATACGAAGCAACAATATCGAACTGTGCATCCAGGGTTCTCTCGTAGGTGGCTGAGCAACAAGTAACTCATACAATTATCATATCATGTGTGACATGGGCGGGTCTCAGACACTGGAACGAGTTCGAGAATTAGGCGTTAAGTTTGGACATGCCAGACAGTGTCGTCTTCGTGGTAGAGAGAGAGGATATAGTAATCAACTTCTCATGGGTACTGTGAGCAAATGGACTTTGGGATGGCTGCTGCAACGGAGGACAGAGCACGAATGGGAATGCCCAATGTGCCATGATGTCGATCGCATAACATAACATAACATATCATATCAGACTCGATGATTATTCTTCAAATGATTGAATCTGGAAGTCTGCGCGTGGAATGGGTGGACAGCATTCGGAGATCACATCTCAAGAAAATGACTTGGCTGTACACACCTGGACATTTTCTAGTTCAGGGTAGCGAGCGTGCTGACTTTCTTGCAAACAATGCCCCGACTCAAGGGGGCAGAAGTATGGACTGAGCCGATGTCCACAATTGCGGCACACACTTATGTATGTGATATGGGCGAGTCTCAGACACTGGAACCAGTTCGAGAATTAGGTGTTAAGTTTGGACATGCTAGACAGCGTCGTCTTCATGGTAGAAAGAGAAGATCTACTAATCAATGTCTCATGGATGAAATGAAAATCGTGGCATATCCTTTACAGGACGTAGCCATCAACCATAGTAAACGAGTCGTTGATTTTCTAGGCACCATTTATACGTTCAGTAGTTTTTCTCATGGATACGGTGAACTAATGAACTTTAGGATGACTGCTGCAGCGGAGGACAGAGCACGCAAGGAAATGTCCAATGCGACATGACGTCGATCGCATAACGTAACATAACATATAAACAAAATAAAAACGATGACAAAAATAATAAAGAAGCAACAAAATATACAAAAACAAAGAAACAAAAATAATTGAAAATAATTGAAAATAAAACAACACGCAAAAGCAGACAGTAAATGTCGCAATTATTGAGAGAACTAACCACAAAGGGATTACGCTTCTGTGAATATATTTATCGAAATTATCTCCATAACAACGCATATATTCATCGCAAGATACGCCATCACTAGAATTATCTATAAATAGTCAGTAATATCCCAAGTAGTGACGATTCACTAGATAAATATAGACACATATACTATAGACTTAAAAATAGACGGAGGAAACTCTTTCTTTTACAGCCAATTGAATGCTCAGTTTTATTAATACACGTACGCGCTATTATTTTGCTGTTGAAATAGGTTTCTCATATTTAGAATGTTATTGTCTATATTTCTAGATATGTCCGTTCTCTAATGTAAATTCTGTTTGAGTATTTAATGACACATGTAAACAAAACACATATTACTGCAGTTTACAAAACACGTCAACAGATAATATTCTTGTTTTGAGAAAATGATTTCTAAAAAAGGAAGGAATATCAATATAAAGAAAGATTGCAGTAAAACTATGTAGCAATGACGAACCATGTAGAAACAAAGTACTGTAGTTTTACAAAGTACAAAAACAATATACACCGACGTTTCGACCAGCAGGCCTTTAACAAGCAGAGGATACGCGCCCGAGTGGTTACCGACGGCCTACATTTGTGTGTAAAGAATAGAACCACTGTTACCTGTCACGCATATCTTAAGGAACGAGTAAGGAGGTTTGGCTGAAATCGGATGCAAGTGTCCTAAACGCGTAGAAATCTATGCGTTTAGGGGCCTACCAAACCAATGTGAACGTATACACGTTCTTGGCAAAGATCAAACATATCACACAGAGTTATTAAAGTTGGTCGCAAAGAACGAACGCAAAGAAGAAGGAGAAGAAGCAAAGGATACAACAGAAGCGAAGACAGGTTATAAACTTGTTGTTTGGCTCTACATGTTGTGTGTTGTGCTTCTTCTTCTTCTTCTTCTCTTCCACCACTTACTTCTTTATAGAAGTGTTCTTTATAGAAGTATGTTGTGCGAGAGATGAAATTCTTCACCTCTCTTGTCTCTGTTGCTTGATAGAGGCCTTTTGGTCGAAACGTTACTGTGTATTGTTATTGTGTTTATATTTTGTAAATCTACAGTATTTTCTTTTTAAGTGTTTCAACATTGTTTTGAAAAAGCTATCAAGATTTCTGTATTTATTGTTTATCTTCTATTTTTCTACTTCTAGTTTTTTTTTTTTTGGTTGCAATTTTGTCATTATTCGTTTTTAGTTACAGATTTAACAGAACATCGGGAAAGAAGGCAAGAGGAAGACCACGAAAAAGATGGTTAGATGGCATAGCAGAATCCTGTCAAAGAGCAAAAATATCAATCACCCAAGCCACCGAACAGCGCAAGACAAAAACAGAAAACCACGACACTGGGCAACAACCCGGTAGCAGTGTGATGACAAAAGAAGAAGAAGTTACAGGTTTTCATTTTAGGGCCGTTAGAAATGTTTTGTCTGATTCTACATGTTCGGTGCCGAGTAAGACGGGGATTTCTGCACTTCTGTTATATCCTTTGCTTGATAAAGGCCTTTTGGTCGAAACGTTGATGTGTATTGTTATTGTTTTTATAGTTTGTAAGTCTACAGTACTATACTTTTACGTATTTCGTCATTGTTTTGAGAAAACGACTTCTAAAAAAAAGGAAGGATTATCATTAAAAGGAAAGACTGCAGTAAAACTATGTAGCTATGGCGAACAGGACCGTGCGATATATTTTCTCAGTATGATGCAAGTCTTCGAAATGCCGACCCTTAAATCTTTTTTCTTTAAAATAACCTTCAATTGTAATTTTGATTTTGCTGCTTATGCCGCCCCTTTACAAGTCCGCATGATGCGGCCGCCTCTCTGTATCATAGCACGGTACGGCCCTAATGGTGAAAGACGTAAAACTAAAGTACTGTAGTTTTACAAAGTCAAGTCTCAATTAGTAGCATGTCCCTTGTGAAATGTTGCATTCATCACAGCCCGCCTGAAAAGCTTTCTGTCTCTTGCAAGTTCTCCTGCCTCTTCTAGCGTCATGTTCAAGGTCTCTTTGATGTTCTACTGCCAACTTCGTCTTGGTCGTCCCCTGCCTCGTGTTTCAGGAACCATGCCTTCCATTACCTTTCTCTCCAGACCGCTGTGACGTTTAATGTGGCCAAAATATCTCATCTTCCGGGACATGATGTTATTTATGAACCAATGCTCCTTGATATGCAGGTCTTGTAGAATGTCTTTGTTTCTTCTTTTCTCTGTCCAGGATATTCTAAGAACTTTTCTATAGCACCTTGTTTCAAAACCTTGCAATATTTTTACAAAGTACAAAAACAATATATAGCGACGTTTCGACCAACAGGCCTTTATCAAGCACAGGAAACAAGATACGCGAAAAAATGCAGACTTCCTATACGACATAACCTGTAGTCAGATAATAAATTCCTGAAAGGAAAATCGTGACATATCATTTACAGGACGCCGCCTTTAATCACAGTAAACTAGTCGTTGAATTTCTAGGCCCCACTTATACGTTGACATTGATTTCTGAACAGTGAGGTCTATATTTACCTTTCATACAAAATACACAGGAACAAATTTGCTTTCAAATTTCCCACCGCGGAGTTTGAACCTTGTACTCTTGGGTTGTGATCGAGCTTACTACCGTTCCAACCACAGACGCTCACAATAAATCCGTAACAGCCCTAACATGAAAATATGTGACTAAAAACTGAATAACCCATCACTATCATCTATAAAGTTCCAAAATTCGTGAACATCTTTACCGACCGATATAAAATCATCCCCTTGACATAAATTCTTGATTGTTTACATTTTTATATAGGTAACAGTGACGACCTTCTAAAAGTATTTTTTGCCCACCCAAACTTTTAGTTCTGTAAGATTTTATTATATGTTATTACTAAAATTAAAGCGATGTTGATTTGGTATATTTATCGAAATTTTACAGTACGATTGTCAAGTTTGTCTATAACTAAGCATTTCCGTGTTCCACATGCAATTCAGTGCAAGACAAAAATCGGGAATTCCGTGGAATTAATCAGTTCACAATATTTCCTACCGACTGTCATTGACGTATGTACGCAACATTTACTTTCATTTATAGAAGTGGAATGTATAATTTGTTCACTATGTCACCTTTCTTTTATAATATGTAATAGGGATACGCCTTTGCAAACATTCGCCACCATTATGTGTATTACTGTAAATTCTAAACTTTGGTTAGCATTTTGTTGCGCTTATGCAAAGTTATATATCAACCAAGCTACCTACCAATTAGTTAAACATGGATTCATAAGGTCGTGAGGTATATAAGACTGCATGCAAAAATTACTTGTATCCATCAGGTAGATTTCGTACAAATTAAACCTTAGTGTGATCACGAATTTTGGAATGAACTATAGTAGCTTCACTATCATCTAGTAGCTTTGGTTGTGCAGATTTGTTACGATACCATTTTGCTAGAATATCAATCTACCACAGGTCAAATGTCATGATACTGGTGATGTCATGTTCAAGTCATCTATCTCACCATGATATCAAACTCATACGATATCATTTCTCCAGCATATATGTGCTTTGGAATATAAGTGTTGCAGAAGAGTCATCTGTATATCATGAACAGAGATGAGAACAAATATTTATATATATATAATATCCAGAATGAACTCAAAAACAAAGAAAAATGGCTGATGATACAAATAAGAATGAGAAATTTAAAGTATTTTGGACATCTTAAATGTGGATACCAGCTCACTGTGGCATACCAGGAAACGAAAAGGCTGACAAACTGCAAAGGCTGTGGGAGCCTAACACAACACCACCCAACACAAAGTTTTACAGAAGCAAAGACTCTCCTGAAACAATCCAGGAAAATGATCTGGAGAAGAACAAATGGAGGATACAACCCAGAGCACGACAGTATAAATACACTCAACAGAAAAGAACAGACCACAGTCTTCAGACTTAGAACGGGACACTGCAGTCTCAGAGCACACCTCCACAGAATGGGTCTCAGGGACTCGGCAGCCTGCACATGTGGAGCACCAAAGCAGTCCCCAGAGCACATCCTGCAAGACAGCCCTAGTCTGGGTAGTGAGCGATTGAGGATCTGGCCAACAGAAACAACTCTACAAGACAAACTATGGGGAACCGGTGAAGACCTCAAGCGCGCACCGCCCTGTTTATGACACATACCGGAGTAGTCGCATAGCAAAAGTTGATCGCAGAAGAAGAAGAAGAAGGACATCTTAAAAGAAACGAAAGGTTGGAGAAGACCATTCTGGAACAAGGCATCCCAACAAAGAGGAGAATCTCCACATTAGTCATTTTAGCAGTCCATGAGATATATCATCATTCTTCTGTTGTTGTTTTTTTCTTGTCATTTTTCCCCGATCCAGATGCACTTGAGCTTTCAGCTCTTCGGCTCGGTGCCACGAATACCGTAAATCTGGGGAACCTGTGGCTTTTCTGCCAGGCCGCTGAAATGAACCCGCACTAACAGAGGGCTAGTCACCCGTAGTCCAACGCGCTACGAACACGCTGGGTAGCCGGGCCATCATTTTTCTGTAAAACCACATCTTTGTGACCCTCAGAGATTTTTCGATCTGTTTGCTTATTGTCCATGACTCACATCGGTATGTCAGTATTGGTTCTATGTATTCGATCTGTTTGCTTATTGTCCATGACTCACATCGGTATGTCAGTATTGGTTCTATGTATTCGATCTGTTTGCTTATTGTCCATGACTCACATCGGTATGTCAGTATTGGTTCTATGTATTCGATCTGTTTGCTTATTGTCCATGACTCACATCGGTATGTCAGTATTGGTTCTATGTATTCGATCTGTTTGCTTATTGTCCATGACTCACATCGGTATGTCAGTATTGGTTCTATGTATTCGATCTGTTTGCTTATTGTCCATGACTCACATCGGTATGTCAGTATTGGTTCTATGTATTCGATCTGTTTGCTTATTGTCCATGACTCACATCGGTATGTCAGTTTTGGTTCTATGTATTCGATCTGTTTGCTTATTGTCCATGACTCACATCGGTATGTCAGTATTGGTTCTATGTATTCGATCTGTTTGCTTATTGTCCATGACTCACATCGGTATGTCAGTATTGGTTCTATGTATTCGATCTGTTTGCTTATTGTCCATGACTCACATCGGTATGTCAGTATTGGTTCTATGTAGCACTATTATATTCTCATTCTGATCTCAATTGTCAATGACTTGTTGATAAATTAATATATGATGCTATAAATAGTTTAGAAAATGTGTTTGTTTGTCTTCCGAAGACTGACCCTATGTTGACCTCGTTGACCAGCATTGTCTGGAAGTTATGGGTCCGTAGATGAATTTTAGAAATAAATGGATCGTTCTAAATATATTTGATCGCTTAGATTGAAAACAGACGTCAAATATGTCAGCGAAATTAAAGTAGACGTACGGTCGCGCAGACATGAGACATAATGAGACATAAAACTAGAAAGAGAGAGAGAGAGAGAGAGAGAGAGAGAACCAATGTCTGAGAAGAGATCACAATTTGAGTTTTAATAAAATGAAGAATAAACGATGAGAGAGAGAACAAGATTTCAGTTCTAATACAGGGTGTTCAACTTAAAAGCAGCCCGTGAATGGAGCTAATCTGGCATATATGTATGGAAATGAGAAGGTTCAGTTATGACGTAGGATAGGTCAAGGTTGTGTGACGGTGTGTAATTGTAGTGTGGGAAGGGACGATGAACAAATGTGACGTAGGACGAGCTAGTCAGAACCGGTTTAAATAGTAAAAAACACAACTCAATGTGTACCTGGCAAGTTTCGAATTATCAATGGGGCTGCAGTTATCTTGAAGACCCTGTATAATGAAGAATAAACGATGTTAGAGAGAACAAGATATCAGCTCTTAGTGTATCGAGTATTTAACGATAAAAGAAACCTAGTCACGACAGATGTTAAAACATTCAAGCATTAACATGGCAGTCAAACGACAACTGATAAACTGCATATTTATTCCAACTCTTTGCTATTAGTGCCAAACATGGCTCCTGACTAAGACACAAGAAAGAAAGATTACAACATGTGAAATGAGATGTCTACGAAAAGCTG
The DNA here is from genome assembly GCA_020796225.1 of Arion vulgaris. NCBI lineage: Eukaryota > Metazoa > Mollusca > Gastropoda > Stylommatophora > Arionidae > Arion > Arion vulgaris. The sequence continues at coordinate 6,130,752 of CM036762.1, forward strand.
TCAACGTTACATGGCGAGATAGAGTGAGAAACGAGAATATCAGAAGCATCGTTGGTACTATACCATGCATACAGTACATTGAGAAGCAAAGAATCAAGTGGTTCGGCCATTTAATGAGAATGGAACCACATTTACTACCATCACGTGCTTATAATAATCGACACTCAGGGCGCAGAGCACGAGGCAGGCCAAGAACACGATGGATAGATAACATCTCAGAGTCCCTGCGAAAGCATGGACTGACAACGTCAAGCGCAACACACCTGGCACAAGATAGGAAACTAACTCTCCCACGACGCTTCACGGCAAATGTGGTTAAGATAGATAAGATAAGATAGTCACGACAGAGATGAAGTGTCTACACAGAATGCTGGGATCATCAAGAAGAGACCAGGTTAGAAATGAAGACATCGGGGAAAAATGGGTACAATATCAGTACTAGACTTCATCAAGAAACAACAAATTAAATGGTTCGGCCACATAAGCAGATTACCAACAGACGGTAATCCTCAAAGAGCAATGCTACTCCGATACAATAGATACAAAGGAAAAGGTCGTCTCCGCAAAAGGTGGAGCACAGAAATAGCAGAGTCATTGAAAAACATGGCGAGGGACGCTTATGACACGGAAAGCAAGCCTTCACGCAAACAAAAACCAGAAGCACCATACTGGGAGCACTGACTGCGCCTGAATTCATAGCGGGCGAACGAGAAGAAGAATAATAATTGAAAAACATAATTTATGAAGAGCACACAAAAACCCGTTCTAGAAATCTCTTCTTATCCTGAAGCTGTGAGACAAAATAGAATGAGAGAAAATAAGACAGAAAGAATGTACCAAGATCTAGACAATAGAAGAACAAAATCATTCTTCCAATATGTACTCGTCATTTGATCCCGAAACCACGAGCCTACATAGCAAGTGTACTAATTGTTATGCTTTCGTTGTTTTTTTTAAGGAACCATTTGAAGGATTTTAAAGCCGAAGGATTGACTTCATTGCACCAGGTTTTACCCCATCCGGCTCGGCCCTCTCAGCAGAAATGACACGCCACCTGCCGAGAGTATTACACAAAGCACGAACTCCGTAGCTCCAGCAACAATCCTAGTGGTCTCTGGAAAAACTGCACTCGTGAACAGAACGGCGCTGTCTGGACTCGAACCCACGACCTTCGACTCACAAGGCAAAGGTTTAACCACTTAGCCACAGAACCATGTCTTTAATTTGATTTGCCTGTCTCTAGAGGCGAAGTGTCAAGAAGAAAAAGTTATTAACTGCGAAGAAAGGAACAAAGAATATCAAAGCAGGCATTGAAGTCGGATGTAAAGTGTTCAAGAAAGAGAGCAAGCCATAGGGAAACTGTGAACCGAACTTTACTGAGAGAGGCAAGAAATATCGGACGCAATTCCATTGATGACATTGAGCAAGTTGTCCATGACAGAGCGGTATGGAGAAATTACTTCCAAGACATATGCCACATATAATGGTAAGAGAGGAATATATGTTTCTTTAAGTAATGCGCTGTCTAAACCCATGCTTTTTCTTTTTAGAACTTTCCATATCGACCACTTGTTAACCACTCTGCGTGATTTGTATGTGATCTGAGTCTAAGAGCGATTGCACGTTGGGTCAGTTATCGGTTTCTGTGATGCTTTTTTTTACTAGGGTAGCTTCTCTAGGTCCTACATCAGTCGCCTCTTCCGATATACCTTGTAGGCTGCAGTGGCACTTCTTCTTCTGCGATCAACTTCTGCTATGCGACTACTCCGGTATGTGTCATAACCAGGGCGGTGCGTTTGAGGTCTTCACCGGCCCCCATAATTTGTTTTGTAGTGTTGTTTCTGTTGGCCAGATTTCCATTCTCCCACTGCACAGATAGCCAGGCAGTCTTACAGGATGTGCTCTGGGGACTGCTTTGGTGCTCCACATGTGCAGACAGCCGAGTCCCTGAGACCCATTATATGGAGGTGTGATCTGAGACTGCAGTGTCCCGTTCTAAGCAGTGGTACTATTCTTTGTTTCCTTGCAGGGCCCGGTATCACACGGGCGTAAGCCCATGCGACGTTCAATCTAGGCAACATACTTCAGTTTCTTATGCTGTTAACAAATTGTTCGTAAATACACACAAATGACATTTTTCGTTTTTATATGCTGTCATTTGTCAAGTGGTTAACTGTGAGGATTTCTGAGGTTACGCCCATGTCTTTTGTCTTCTAGCTTATCATGTTAGGTGCTCGCCTTTCGTTTCAAAGGTACTCGATCCTATCCCTCATGGAGCCATCGGAACAATATTCCAGAGATTCCTGATCTCAGTGTAGGTGATATCAAGTTCCTAGTCCTTTCGCGGACGGAAGATAAAACGTGTGGTTATTGTTTAAGTTGAGCACGTAAAGAACCCTTGGCTGTAGAAAATGGAGAAGAGCAAGACGGAAAGCCGCTGCCTGGGCAACATTCGTTAGAAAAATTTAAAAAATAAAACATATTATAGACAATTTAATTTTTACTACTTTTAAATTACATCCGGAACCCTCGCTGGTGCGACGGAATCCGTGCACTACCGCTGAGATATTCCTGTATAAGAAAGAGATCAGTGCACACATGGTTACTCACCAAAGTGCAATGATGATCTATCTATATCCTCTTCGTGTCTCGATTGACACATATGTCTTCCACAAGAGACTTCCACTGTTGCCGTTCTGCTGCCTTTCTACCAACTCTCTCCCACACACCTTCAACTTCTCTCTCTCTCTCTCTCCGCCTCTCTCTCTTCACAGTCCTTCTCCACGTTTCCTTTAGACGCCCAGACCTTCTCTTCCAATCTGCTGTCAATCTGATAGCTGTCCTAGCCAATGCCCCTACTGACATACGACATATATATCCAGTCCACTTCCATCTTCGTCTTTTTAAGACGGTCTCCAAAGATAAATTGGGCGTTGCAGGCCTCAGATTAAGTGATCTTTTCATTAACCCGACGTTCTGAGTTCGCATCACTGCACTACAGGATTTCTATCAAATTGATGTTTCAAGTTGATTTTAACAAAGGACGATGGCGCCACCCGTTCAGAAAGCAATGGCAAACTACTGAACGTATAAGTGGTGCCTAGAAAATCAACGACTTGTTTACTGTGGTTGATGGCTACGTCCTTTGGGATATGCCACGATTTTCATTTTTTTCTCTCCAAAGATACACAGTCTGTTCGTTGCAAAGATAATGATCCTATCAATAAATAAGTCAATCAGTTTTGCAATTGTAACTGGGACGACTTCTGAGTTTGCGCTCATTTCACTTACCTTCAAACCTATCGAGTTGTATATTTATATATATATATAATGGTGAAACACGTAATAACAAAGTTCTGTAGTTTTACAAAATACAAAAACAATGGCAATACACAGCAGCGTTTCGACCAAACGGCCTTTATCAAGCAAACGAAACAACAGGAGTGACGAATTATACTGCACACTACAAAAAGAATTTGACAAATATGCAACGGTCACAAAATTATATATATATATATATATATATATATATATATATATATATATATATACAGTGGCGGCTCGTCATTAAGGGCCAGTGGGGCCGAGCCCCACCAAAAATAATCTAAAACGTGTATTTGTTATTTTATAAATTAAAATATAGCAACCCAAAACCCAGATTTGTCCGGAAAAAATGTCTGGCCCCACCAACAGAAATGATCACGAGCCGCCACTGTATATATATATATATAAAGAAAAAGAAAAAAAGAGAGAGAGAGAGGGGAGATCGAGAAATAAGAGAGAGAAGGAGAAAGAGAAATATAGAGAGAATCACATCCCAAATGTGCATTATACAATCTCAATATATTATTGCTTCCAACACAGAGAAAATGTACAAACCAAACATCATCTTGTTCGTTTAGATACTCTGGGTCTCATTCCCAGACAATATTGCTTTTCTGTTCCAGTCTGTTGGCAAGAAGCACTCAAATAAAATATTTTCAATTGATTTTTTTCTCCAATCTATCAATAAAATCCTCTGTAAGATGCGAATGAAACGTGTTTTTATTTTGTAAGATAAAGGAAGAAGTGTCATTCAGGACGTCTCTGATTCTGAGATTGTGCATGGAGAATCTGAGCTTAGTTTAATGAACAGGGCACGCTGGTTTGTGAATGAACGGATAATGAGCAACATTTGTGTGAAGATATTCAAACATTGAAGTAATGCAGCGAGGAGGATCCCAACAGTGCTAGGAGTTCATGCACTGCCGCTGAGATCTTCCTGTGTAAGAAAGAGATCGATCACACATGGTTACTCACCGAAGTGCAATGATGATGTCAACCCATGTCACATCATTATTGTATAAGTAATAGTAGTTGTTGTAGTGATGGTAGTAGTAGTAGTAGCTTGTAGTGAGTGGTAGTAGTAGTAGATGAGTTGTCTGTAGTGATGGTAGCGCAGTAGTGTAGTGATGAGAGTGCAGTACGACGTTGTAGTGATGGAGTAGCAGTAGTTGTAGTGATGGATAGTAGTAGTAGTTGTAGTGATGGTGAGTAGTAGTAGTAGCTTGAGTGATGGTAGTAGCAGTAGTTGTAGTGATGGTAGTAGTAGAGTAGTTGTAGTGATGGTAGTAGCAGTAGCTTGTAGTGATGGATGGAGTTAGAGAGTGTAGTGAGTGAGTTAGTGATGGGTAGTAGTAGTAGTTGTAGTGATGGTAGTAGCAGTAGTTGTAGTGATGGTAGTAGTAGTAGTTGTAGTGATGGTAGTAGCAGTAGTTGTAGGATGGTAGAGTAGTTGTAGTGATGGTAGTAGTAGTAGTTGTAGGATGATGTGGGTAGTTTGAGTAGAGAAGGTTAGTAGAGTGAGTGAAGTAGTAGTGTAGTGATGGTAGGTAGTAGAGTGTAGTGATGGTAGTAGTAGAGTAGTTGTAGTGATGGTAGAGTGGAGCTAGTGATGGTTAGAGTAGAGTTAGTGATGGTAGTAGTAGTAGTTGTAGTGATGGTAGTAGTAGTAGGTAGTTGTAGTGATGGTAGTAGTAGCAGAGTGTAGTGATGGATAGTAGTAGTATGTAGTCTGTAGTGATGGTAGTAGCAGTAGTAGTTGTAGTGATGGTAGTAGTAGTAGTTGTAGTGATGGTAGTAGTAGTAGTAGTAGTGATGGTAGTAGTAGTAGTAGTTGTAGTGATGGTAGTAGTAGTAGTTGTAGTGATGGTAGTAGTAGTAGTTGTAGTGATGGTAGTAGTAGTAGTGTGTAGTGATGTAGTAGAGTAGTGTTGTAGTGATGGTAGTAGTAGTAGTGTAGTGATGGTAGTAGTAGTAGGTTGTAGTGATGGTAGTAGTAGCTGTAGTGTAGTGATGGTAGTAGTAGTAGTAGCAGTTGTAGTGATGGTAGTAGTAGTAGTAGTAGTTGTAGTGATGGTAGTAGTAGTAGTATGTAGTAGAGTGTAGGATGGTAGTAGTAGTAGTTGTAGTGATGGTAGTAGTAGCAGTTGTAGTGATGGTAGTAGTAGTAGTTGTAGTGATGGAGTAGTAGTAGTAGTTGTAGTGATGGTAGTAGTAGAGTTGTAGTGATGGTAGTAGTAGTGGTAGATGGTAGTAGTAGTAGTTGTAGTGATGGTAGTAGTAGTAGTTGTTGTAGTGATGGTAGTAGTAGTAGTAGTTGTAGTGATGGTAGTAGTAGGAGTTGTAGTGATGGTAGTAGTAGTAGTAGTTGTAGTGATGGTAGTAGAGTAGCTTGTAGTGATGGTAGTAGTAGTAGTGTATGATGGTAGTAGTAGTAGTTGTAGTGATGAGTAGTAGATTGTAGTGATGGTAGTAGTAGCTGTAGTGATGGTAGTAGTAGTAGTTGTAGTGATGGTAGTAGTAGCAGTTGTAGTGATGGTAGTAGTAGTAGTTGTAGTGATGGTAGTAGAAAGTTGTAGTATGGTAGTAGTAGTAGTTGTAGTGATGGTAGTAGTAGTGAGTGATGGTGAGAGTAGTAGTTAGTTGTAGTGATGGTAGTAGTAGTTGTAGTGATGGTAGTAGTAGTAGTTGTATGTTGTAGTGATGGTAGTAGTAGTAGTGTAAAGTGATGGTAGTAGCAGTAGCTGTAGTGATGGTAGTAGTAGTAGTAGTTGTAGTAGGTAGTAGTAGTAGAGTTGTAGTGATTTTGAGGTAGTGATAGTAGTATGCTGATGAGTATGGTAGTAGTGTAGTTGTAGTGATGGTAGTAGTAGTAGCTATGTAGCTGTAGTGATGGGTAGTAGTAGTTGTAGTGATGGTAGTAGTAGTAGTGAGTTGTAGTGATGGTAGTAGGTAGTTGTAGTGATGGTAGTAGTAGTAGTGAGTTGTAGTGATGGTAGTAGTGAGTTGTAGTGATGGTAGTAGGTAGTTTGTAGTGATGTGTAGTAGTAGTTGTAGTGATGAGGTAGTAGGTAGTTGTAGTGATGGTAGTAGTAGTAGCTGTGTGATGGTAGTAGTAGTTGTAGTGATGGTAGTGTAGTAGTTGTAGTTGTAGTGATGGTAGTAGTAGTTGTAGTGATGGTAGTAGTGATTGTAGTGATGGTAGTAGTAGTAGTTGTAGTGATGGTAGTAGTAGTAGGTGTAGTGATGGTAGTAGTAGTAGTAGTTGTAGTGATGGTAGTAGAGTGTAGTGAGTGATGGTAGTAGTAGTAGTATGTAGTAGAAAGTGATGGAGTATGAGTAGTGTAGTTGTAGTGATGGTAGTAGTGGGTAGTTGTAGTGATGGTAGTAGTAGTGCAGTTGTAGTGATGGTAGTAGTAGTAGTAGGTGTGATGGCAGTAGTAGTGCTTGTAGGGATGGTAGTAGTAGTAGTTGTAGTGATGGTAGTAGTAGTAGTAGTTGTAGTGATGGTAGTAGTAGTAGGTGTAGTGATGGTAGTAGTAGTAGTAGTTGTAGTGATGGTAGTAGTAGTAGCTTAGTGAGTGATGGTAGTAGTAGTAGTAGTTGTAGTGATGGTAGTAGTAGTTGTAGTGATGGTAGTAGTAGTAGTTAGTAGTGATGGTATAGTAGTAGTTGTAGTGATGGTAGTAGTAGTAGTTGTAGTGATGGTAGTAGTAGTAGCAGTTGTAGTGATGGTAGTAGTAGTAGTTGTAGTGATGGTAGTAGTAGTAGTTGTAGTGATGGTATAGTAGTAGTAGGTGATGGTAAGTAGTGTAGTAGGATAGTAGTGAGTGATGGTAAGTAGTAGTAGTTGTAGTGATGGTAGTAGTAGTAGTTGTAGTGATGGTAGGAGTAGTAGTAGTTGTAGTGATGGTAGTAGTAGTAGTTGTAGTGATGGTAGTAGTAGTAGTTGTAGTGATGGAATAGTAGTAGTTGTAGTGATGGTAGAAAGGTGATGGTAAGTAGTAGTAGTGTAGTGATGGTAGTAGTAGTAGTTGTAGTGATGGTAGTAGTAGTAGTTGTAGTGATGGTAGTAGTAGTAGTTGTAGTGATGGTAGTAGTAGTAGTTGTAGTGATGGTAGTAGTAGTAGTTGTAGTGATGGTAGTAGTAGTAGTTGTAGTGATGGTAGTAGTAGTAGTAGTAGTGATGGTAGTAGTAGTTGTAGTGATGGTAGTAGTAGTAGTAGTAGTGATGGTAGTAGTAGCAGTTGTAGTGATGGTAGTAGTAGTAGTAGTAGTGATGGTAGTAGTAGTAGTTGTAGTGATGGTAGTAGTAGTAGTAGTAGTGATGGTGGTAGTAGTAGTAGTTGTAGTGATGGTAGTAGTAGTAGTAGTGATGGAGTAGTAGTAGCATATGGTTATGAGTGATGGTAGTAGTAGTAGTTGTAGTGATGGTAGTAGTAGTAGTAGTTGTAGTGATGGTAGTAGTAGTAGTAGTAGTAGTGATGGTGGTAGTAGTAGTAGTTGTAGTGATGGTAGTAGCAGTAGTATGTAGTGATGGTAGTAGTAGTAGTTGTAGTGATGGTAGTAGTAGTAGCTGTAGTGATGGTAGTAGTAGTAGTTGTAGTGATGGTAGTAGTAGTAGTAGTAGTGATGGTAGAGTAGGTAGTAGAGTAGTGATGGTAGTAGTAGTAGTGTAGTGTTGAGTGATGGAGTAGTAGTAGTAGTTGTAGTGATGGTAGTAGTAGTAGCAGTAGTAGTGATGGTAGTAGTAGTAGTAGTAGTGATGGTAGTAGTAGTAGTAGTTGTAGTAGGTGAGTAGTAGTAGTAGTAGTGATGAGTAGTAGAGTAGTGTGTGAGGGTAGTAGTAGAGTTGTAGTGATGGTAGTAGTAGTAGTGTAGTGATGGTAATAGTAGCTGAGTGAGTAGTAGTAGTAGTAGTAGTGATGGTAGTAGTAGTAGTTGTAGTGATGGTAGTAGTAGTAGTGATGGTAGTAGTAGTAGAGTGAGTGATGGTAGTAGTAGCAGTGTAAGTGATGGTAGTAGTAGTAGTAGTAGTGATGGTAGAGTAGTAGTGTAGTGATTGTGAGTAGTAGTGAGTTGTAGTGATGGTAGTAGTAGTAGTAGTAGTGATGGTAGTAGTAGCAGTAGTAGTAGTGATGGTAGTAGTAGTAGTAGTAGTGATGGTAGTAGTAGTAGGTGTAGTGATGGTAGTAGTAGTAGTAGTTGTAGTGATGGTAGTAGTAGTAGTTGTAGTGATGGTAGTAGTAGTAGTGTAGTGATGGTAGTAGTAGGTGTAGTGATGGTAGTAGTAGTAGTAGTTGTAGTGATGGTAGTAGCAGTGTGAGTGTATGAGTAGTTGTAGTGATGGTAGTAGTAGTAGTAGTTGTAGTGATGGTAGTAGTAGTAGGTGTAGTGATGGTAGTAGTAGTAGTAGTTGTAGTGATGGTAGTAGCAGTAGTTGTAGTGATGGTAGTAGTAGCAGTAGTTGTAGTGATGGTAGTAGTAGTAGTTGTAGTGATGGTAGTAGTAGTAGTTGTAGTGATGGTAGTAGTCGAGTTGTAGTTGTATGATAGTGATAGGATAGAGCAGTGTAGTGTAGGTAGTAGGCAGTTGAGTGATGGCAGTAGTAGAGCAGTAGTCAGTGAGGATGGATGTATGCAGCTAGCAAAAGATTGCAGTGATGGCAGTAGCAAGATAGTAGTTAGTGATGTATAGTAGTAGTAGTAGTAGTATAGTGATGTATAGTAGTACAGTAGGCTGTCAGTGATGGCCAGTAGCTACCCCACAATAATGTAGTGATTGTATTAGTAATTAGAGAGTGATGGCAAGCAGTACGAGTGATGGAATGTCTGGTGCAGAGTAGCAGTAATGAATCAGAGCGCAGCTGTAGTGATGGTAGTAGTAAGAGAGTGATGGAGAGCAGTAGGAGTGATGAGATAGAGAGAGAGAAGGAGAAGAGAAGTAGTAGAGAGAGCAGCAGCCTGCAGTGATGTGCAGTAGTAGTAGATCCATGTAGTGATGGTCAGCAGCAGAGAGTCACAGTAACAGTGATGTGTCAGTTTAGTAGTCAGTCGCATTGCAGTGATGTCGTCAGCTAGTGAAGAGCATCAGATAAATATTCATGATGTTCAGTATGATAGTAATCGTAGCAGAGTGTGATGAAAGTAGTTATATTGTAGTAAGATGAAGTAGTCATAGTAGTTGATCAGATTGTGCATGGAGAATAGTAGCTGTAGTGATTAATAGACAGTAGACTGTATGTGATGGTAAGTAGCAACATTGTAGTGAGTATAGTAGTAGTGTAAGGATGGTAGTAGTAGTAGCTTGAGTGAGGTAGTGCAGTAGTGTAGGATGGTAGTAGAGAGATGTACATGGTATACGAGTAGCAAGTGTGTAGCGATGTATATATTGTATGTAGTGATAGTAGTAGTAGTGTGAGTGATGGTAGTAGTAGTAGTGAGTATTGTAGTGATGGTGTAGTAGTAGTAGTAGTAGTTGTAGTGATGGTATAGTAGTAGTTGTAGTGATGGTAGTAGTAGTAGTTGTAGTGATGGTAGTAGTAGTTGTAGTGATGGTAGTAGTAGTTGTAGTGATGGTAGTAGTAGTAGTTGTAGTGATGGTAGTAGTAGCAGTAGTTGTAGTGATGGTAGTAGTAGTTGTAGTGATGGTAGTAGTAGTAGTTGTAGTGATGGTAGGAGTAGTAGTAGTTGTAGTGATGGTAGTAGTAGTAGTTGTAGTGATGGTATGTGTAGTAGTAGTTGTAGTGATGGAGTAGTAGTGTAGTTGTAGTGATGGTAGTAGTAGTAGTTGTAGTGATGGTAGTATTAGTAGTAGTTGTAGTGATGGTAGTAGAGTAGTAGTTGTAGTGATGGTAGTAGAGCAGTAGATGATTAGTAGTAGTGTAGTAGTAGCTGTAGTAGTAGTATGGTTGAATCAGTGATGTAGTATTAGTAAGTAGCGGTAGTAAAAGTACTGGTAGTAGTAGCGATGGAGTAGAATTTAGCAGTAGCAGTAATAGTAGTAGTAACATGAGTTGGGCTTACGGATTTTAAGGGTGTCAAACCGAAGAATTGACTTCATTGCACCGGGTTTACCCCATATGGCTCAGTCCCTCTACGCAGAAATGACACGCCATCTGCCAATAGTATTGCACAAAGCACGAACTCCGCAGCCCGGGCAGCAATCCTAGGGTCTCAGGGAAAAAATGAATACGTGAACAGAACGGCGTGATCCAGATCTGAACCCACGACATTCGAATCGCAAGGCAGTGACTTAATTGTTACACGCTTCTAATAAACAAATACAAGACGTATTAAAACAGTATTTCAACTGAAAAAGAAAAATAAGACAAAATGAACCAAATTCAAACTCAGAAAATGATATCAAAAAAACACAGACAAAATATAAAGACAAACAAACAATACAACCACACAATAAACACATCATATTTCTATTTACAGAGCAAACATTTTTATATCAATAATTTTAAAAGGACTGAACATAAGTATCGGACGGTATCATCGAACCTGACACTTGTTGACCAAATATAGGTCAGACTTCTAACATATGTCACGAAATGACATTGAATGAAATGAAACTAATTATTCAAATATTATGAATAACATAAACACACTGAAATCATCAAGAGCCGTTAAAATAACAAATTAACTTCATCGAATATAACAAGGGTCAGACGAAAGTACCGGTGTTGTTTCAATAAACACGCTTAGAAAAAAGTACCGGTTTGGTTGCAATAAACGAACTTATTAAGATTACAATTAAGAATGTATATACACATACATTATATAAGTGTTTATTTCTTTCTGATATTTTTTTCAGTTTCTTTTAATTTGCCCTGTTTTTTTGGGTGTGTCTCAATGATTCTTTCCCTGTTTCCTTTCCTCACTATTTAGCTCTTTGTTTCACTCCCCCCTCCCTCCTCTGTTCTTCCCGATTATCTCCTTTCTCTATTGTCTTTTAACTCTCATTCCTTTCTTCATTTACTCCCCCTTCTTTATCTCTCATTCCTTCTCTCTCTTCTTAAATTTATATCTACACGTAATCACAAAGTACTGTAGTTTTACAAATTACAAAACAATGACAAAATACAACAACGTTTCGACCAACAAGGCCTTTATCAAGCAAACGAACAACAGGAGTGACGAATTAAAAAAAACAACATATGGACGACTACATTCAAACGTTTCTAATGAAAATCTGGGAATAAAAACGAATAACGAAATAAATGTAACACAAAAACACACATAAAAACTAGATGTTATAATTTTACTGCAGTCTCATCTATTTTGTGAATATATCTACTTATTACTTTCTCCTTTTCTTGCGTCTCCTAATTTCTCTTAATTTTTCTATTTTTCTTCTCTTAATATATATTTATTTTCTCATCTCTTCTTTAATATCTATTTATTTTCTCATTCTCTTCTTAATATCTATTTATTTTCTCATTCTCTTCTTAATATCTATTTATTTTCTCATCTCCATTCTATTTTTTTTCTCCTTCATATTATTTATTTTTTTCTCTCATTCTTTACTCATTCTCTTTGTAATTCTTTATTCCTCATTTTCTTTCAATTTATATTTCTCATTCTCTTCTTATATCTATTTATTTTTCATTCTTTCTTATATCTATTTATTTTCATCTTTCTTCTTGTTTCTCCTTTATTTATATTTTTTGTTATTTCTATTCCTTTCTTTTGATTCTTCTTCTACTCTTCATTTTCTTTCTATTCGTATTTTTCTTTCTTTTACTCTCTCTCTCTCTCTTGTTTTTCCTTCATTTCTTTTTTTTTTCTCACACTCTCTTTTAACTTTCTGTCTTCTAGTCTTCTTCTTTCTTCTCATTTACTTCCATTTTCTTGTTCTATTTCTATCAAGAAACCATGAATATGACCATCGACGAAGTGGGTGACTGGCTAGAGACAGAGTGAATTTCAGATGTGCTGCAAAGAGAGCAACGTCCTATAAAGGATACGCACCTTGATGATGATGATTTCTATCAAAGTCTCTCGTGTGAGAAGCTTATACAATAATGATGTGACATGGTTACATCATCATTGCACTTCGGTGAGTAGCCATGTGTGCTCCGATCTCTTTCTTACACAGGAAGATCTCAGCGGCAGTGCACAAACTCCGTAGCACCGTTGGGATCCTCCTCGCTGCATTGCAACTTCAATGTTTGAATATCTTCACACAAAATATTGTTCATTTATCCTGTTCATTCACAATCATGTCTTCTGAAGCAATCAATCATGTCTTCTGAAGCAATCAATCATGTCTTCTGAAGCAATCAATCATTGTTTAGTTTGTTTGTTTGTTCTTGAAGTTTATACAAACGCACTAACATACAGAGATACATAAACAAAGATATACACATGAGCACGTAAATATACAAACGCACATACACACATGTATACCCAAACACACACAAGCAAAGACACACACAGACACACGCAAATACACACACACACACACGCAGACATACACAAACGCAAAGACACACATACACACAGACACACACCCCCCACATACAAAGACTTACTCGCAAAGACACATACGCGCACACAGTACACACACTCGGACACACACCCACACATACAAAGAAGAACACACACCCACACATACAAAGACGCACACACATCGACACATACGCGCACACAATACACACACACACAGGCAAAGACAAAAAAAACCCACAAAGACACACACCCACACACAAATAAAGACACACACACACATAAATACACACAAACACACACACAAATAAGGACACCCATATAAACACATACACAAAGGCACACACACACACACATCCACGATATACCTATTCCTGCTCTCTCTCTCTCTCTCTCTATATATATATATATCCTAAAGTAGGAGACATCAGCCAACATTCATCAAACACAACAGACTACACAAAACAAACAAAATCACGACTTGCGCAACCTCCTATCAATTTCTCATTGAATCAACTCATAGTTCAAAGTAACAACACTCATTATATTTGTTGACTTGTGTGGTTATAGCATTGCGTGTGATTTCATCAACGCTGTAGCTCTGTATTCTTTGATCTGACATCGATGTTTCATCACCCTTATTATTGCAATCTGATGTTACATTGGTTCATACATCAATCAGACCGGAACACTTTATAATTCTCTTGCAACATATGACACAAATTTTAAGGAAAAACACAATATACTAACAAATACAGAACTGTGAGAAACGTCTTTTATACAAACGTGATATATTTGAGGCGTTTTACTGTTTACCGTAAAATACGACAATTACATACAAAGTCCCATACAACGTCCCCACTACAACGTCCCATACACGTCCCCATATCAACAACGTCCCCATACAACGTCCCCATACAAAGTCCCCATACAACGTCCCCATACAACGTCCCCACTACAACGTCCCCATACAAAGTCCCCATACAACGTCCCCATACAAGTCCCCATACAACGTCCATACAGTCCCCACTACAACGTCCCCATACAACGTCCCCACTACACGTCCCCTACAACGTCCCCATACAAAGTCCATACAGTCCCCATACAAGTCCCATACAACGTCCCCATACAAAGTCCCCAACGTCCATACAGTCCCCATAAGCAAAAGTCCCCACAACTCATACAAAGTCCAAACCACTACAACGTCCCCACTACAAGTCCCCATACAAAGTCCCCACTACAACGTCCATACACTGCATACAACGTCCCCACACAACGTCCCCACAAACATCCCACTACAACGTCCCCAAGTTAACATGAGAACGAAAATCAGTTAAAATATGAGTGTAGAAAGAAAATAAAGCTACATTACAGCACTAATTAAACTGAACATTTGTTTAAAATCATTATCGAACAGATGACATATATATGCAGTGGCGGTTCGTCATTAAGAGCCAGTGGGACCAGGCCATACCAAAAATAATATGTTACGTGTATTTATTTAAAAAAAAATTATTTGTTGATAATTATTACTTTTAACGTGATACTGATTAGCTTTGACAGTTGAATATATAACTCTAAAATATCGTATTTTAGTCTGATATTCAACGACTTTCCCCCCTAATTTTTATACTTCAAGCATTTCCAGCAGACTATTTTAGACGGAATAGACAAATTATGGTAAATACTAAAATATTGCCTAACCAAAAACCATGATTTTTCAGAAAATTTTCTCTGCCCCACAAAAAAATGACCACTAACCGCCACTGCATATATGCTAGTTCATCTTCGCTCCTCGTGGAGCATAGGGCTTCACAGTTGTCCTCCACTTTCAACGGTCTCCAGTTGTTTTCTTTATGACCTCCCTGGATAATCCTGCATCCCTCAGTTCCACAAGAATACTCAATGTCTGTTTGGAGCGTCCCCTTTTTCACTTTCCCATGCGGGCTTCAACAAAGTAATACTTGACTGTGTCTTCCCCAAAGTATAACCGACTTAACGCAAATTTGTTTTCCTGATCTGAGTCATCATGGGTTCCTGTCCTGTCCTTGTTCACAAGTCTGTATTTGCACCTCTGTCATACAATCTCAGTCTGAGAATCTGCTTATGACATCAGTTTGACAAAGGTCTGAATCTTATTTGTATTTAACTTGCTGACTCAACGACACGTTTCCGAGGCCATACAGGATCACGGATATCCCATTTGAGCCGAATATCCTGATCTTTGTTTTAGATCAGACGACAGTCGATTTATATATATATATTTATACAGGAATATAACTTTGCATTCGTTCAAGGACAGTAACGTAGGATATAAAGACAAGAAATGGTTAAAGATAGTTAAAATTAACCGGTCGATATCAAGTTTTTTTTTTATAGTTATAAATTCCCTAAGGGATAGAGAACGTGTACATTATTCAAGTGAAAGTGGTAATCTACAACCCTAACCCTAACCAGATTGCAAGAATTTCAATTTAAATGTGATGTAGCTAGACAAGACAATTATACTGGTAGGCAAAGATGAATCATCATTAACGTCATCATTGGCCTCTTTGTCTCAGGAGACAATATGTGTTGCGTTACGTAGAATGTTCTGTGCTGAATCACATTGTTTCTGGTGGCTGTAATGGCCTATTCTGGAGTGGCACTCCTTGCCACAGTTGCTGCAGGTAAAACTGGAGACTGGAGCTGAAACATAGGATGTTTTCTCTGCTCTCTGCGCTCTCTTTTGTCTCCACATGTGATGTTGTTTTTCTTCTTTTCTTTTTGAGCCGCCGACAGGTACTAGCCGCTCCCAGTGTTCTTTGTCTATGCCGCATGAAGTTAGATCACGCTTGCAGCTGTCAATGAAGCGTAATAATGTGCGCCCATGCTGTCTAGCACCAGTTGCGAGTTGACCATATAGAATGTTCTTTGGGATTCTATCATCGCCAAAGAAGAATAGTAAACCAACAAAGAACCGGTGTCGTTAATCGCCACCGCTGAGGACATACTTAGGAGGAGATCGGAGCACTTACGGACTAATTGATACGATGTGCAGTGATGATGATCCGACGACTAAACTAAACTAACATAAACTAAACTAAACTAAACTAACATACACTAAACTAAACTAAAACTATCGATTTCTGCGGAGTGTAAATCAAAAGTAACGGAATATCTATAAAGAATGAACTATAAAATGTGTGCAACATTAGAGCATTTGGTTATCAAAGTGGGAATCACTATGCACTAGGAGCAGTTCTGTAGATATAATTCCTATGATTTCTGCTTTCGTTGTACGACCTCTTCTGCAGTAAAGTTTGGCCACCTCGTATAGGTGGTCTGACATTCTTAACGGGATGCTAAATTCGAGCAGATTGGCGACCTAAGAATCCGTTATCCATTCCGCATTGGAGGGTCGTTGCACCATGTTATGCGTTTACGGCCTGAGTGCCATCCGATTTTCTGAAGCATTTGTTTGGGGCATTCTAGTATAAGTGTACGAGAGGAATTATTATTTATATATATATATTATGGGGGTGACGTTGGCAAACTGTTATAATGGAGGGAGGGGGTTTACAATGTTTATGTTTGAAAGTGGGCGATGGGTCGAAAAAGTGGGCGTTGGGTCGAAAAAGTTTATGTTGTGAAAAGTGGGCGTTGGGTCGAAAAAGTTTATGTTGTGAAAAGTGGGCGTTGGGTCGAAAAAGTTTATGTTGTGAAAAGTGGGCGTTGGGTCGAAAAAAGTTTATGTGTGCAAAGTGGGCGGTGGGCCGAAAAAGTTTGGGAATCTATGATCTAGAGCATATGAAATATACAGGAAAAACAAACAAACGCTTAATATTTATATATACCTATAATTACGGTAACGGATATAGAAACATACCTAGTCTCCAACAACACGATACAAGTCAAACAAAGATATAATAAAGGCAATTTTCTACAAACTAACAGACAAAAGTAGCGAATAATATCATAAAGACTATCGTTTAGTTTGGTTACTTAAAGGAAATATCGAAATGGCAATTCTTGTAAAATATAAATGGCTTACAGATTTTACTGGTAAAAACTGAAGGACATAGATGATAATAATGAGAATATTTTAGTCGATAAATAGAAATATATGGGACACGAAACAATAGAAGAAAAACAAAACTTAGATATTTTTAAATATTAAGATTAATAAGCAATATTAGAATAAACTTTCTTAAAGGAAAAATCTGGCATGACCTACTTACTTCTGTTTTAATATAAATTGACGTTTCTATAGTAACTGACGTGATGGTAGTCATTAACTGATTAATTGATTGATTGATTGATTGATAGGACCATCATCATTGCACTTCGGGGTCTCTGTGGCTGAGTGGTGGTTGAGTGGTTGCCTTGCGAGTCGAAGGTCGTGGGTTCGAATCCGGATCGCGGTCTTCTGTTCACGAGTGCAGTTTTTTCCAGAGACACCTAGGATTGTTGCGAGTGCTACAGAGTACGTGCTTTGTGTAATACTCTCGACAGGTGGCGTGGCATTTCTGCGGAGAGGGACCGAGCCATATGGGGTAAAACCCGGTGCAATAAAGTCAATCCTTCGGCTTAAAACTCGTTATCATTGCACTTCAGTGAGTAACCATGTATGCTCCGATCTTTCTTTCTTACACAGGAAGATATCAATGGCAGTGTATGAACTCGGTAACACTAGCGTCTCTCTCTCTTAGCCTGTTACGCCCCTGGCGTTTAGGCAGCAACAAACGTACACCATTCTTCCCTGTTCATGGCCTTCCTCTGTATTGTGTTCCAGCTATGATTCATTTCCTTCAGTTCTTGCTCTATAGTTCTCCTCCAGGTCTCTTGGGTCTTCCACGCTTTCGTCTACCCTCTGGAGTCCATCTCAGTGCAGTTTTCGTGTCGGAGCCAGTCTCCATGCGCATCACATGTCTAATCCATCTCCAGCGTCGTCTTCGGATGATAGTGCCCATATTCTCTTCTTGGCATCGTGCAAGCAATTCTTGATTCGAGATAGTAGTCGGCCAGTACACGCGTAAGATTTTTCGCAGACAAGTTGTATGAAAGGTGGAGAGTCTAACATAAGGGTTGGTCGCCGAAAATTGTACCGAGATCTGAGATCTAAAGAATCTGGATCTGAGATCAGACCACCATTAGTAGTCATATAGGGGGACTGCCTAGAGTAGTTGATAGCAGCTCGGCCTGCTAGCTGTGAGACGCCTCATAGCTCGGGTTCGAACCTACTGTCCGGCATTTGTTCGAGTCCCTGGTCTTACTCAGGACGATAACGTGAGTACCTCTGAAGTCGGAGAAAATCTGCCTGTATGGCGAGGGAATACTAATTACGAGTACATTGAGCACACGGCTGCCAGTGTAAAGTAATTTACAATGTGCACGCTGCTGCCATTGTAAGAAATTGGTAAAACAGATTTTCACGCAAAAATCAGTTTCAGAGATGAAACTTCGTCTAGTTGAAAGCGGACGAAGAAAAAAACCAAAAAACCAAGTAGTCATATATAACCAAAACATTACCTGTAACATGTATCCGATAATAATGTTTTCGGAGTTCTCTATGGCCTAGAGGTTAGGTGCTGGCCTCCAGTTCCAAAAGTACTCGGTTCGTTCCCTAGTGGAGTCATTGGGATATTTTTTCAGATATCCCTGATCTCAGTGTACGTGAGATTGAGTTCCTAGTCCTATCGGAGATGGACAATAAAACGTAGGTATCGTGTTCTTTTTACTTTTCCTTCCCGATCCAGAAGCACTTGAGCTGAAAGCTTTTCTGCTCGGTGTCATGGACATCGTAACCCTTCGGTTCGGTGCCACGAACACCGTAAATCTGGGGAACCTGTAGCTTTTCTGCCAGTTCGTGGAGTTGAAACCGCATTTACATAGGACTAGTCACCCGTAGTCCAACGCGCTACGAACACGCTGGGCACGCGGGCTAGGTCTCGTGTTCAAGTTGTTCACGTAAAAGAACCTTGGCAGTTAAAATCGAGAAGAGCAGACTGGAAAGAAGCTGCCCGGAAAAATTTAATAGAAAGATTAAAAATAAAATTCCTACAAAATATTTTCACCACCTTCTAAACTACATCGGTGGACCTCGCCGGTGCTACGGAGTTCTGGCACTGCCGCTGAAATCTTTCTGTGCAAGAAAGAGATCGGACCACACATTATTACTCACCAAAGTGAATGTTGATGGTCCAATCGATCAATCAATGAACAAATCAATCATTCAATCAACCAATCAATCAATGTATCCTATGCAAAGAGAATTTCGTCGAAACGATGACTTTGCTGTTATAACGTATACAAATGTTATCAGTTTTTTACTAAGATAATCATCATCAAGTGCCATACCAACCAGCGTAGGTTATCATGTTCTCCCATAGCGATATGTTTCTTGTTAAAACTATGAATTATTCTGACATTGTTTTCACGCTGCGCCATGATGTTATGCTGTCTAGTATTTGTTCGCCCCTGGCGATCACTATATCTTCTCCCCTATACTTTACCCTTTTCCATAATGTATTCACGGTGGGCGTCTGTAGCTTAAGCGGTAGTGAGCTTGATTACAGCCCAAGCATACGTGGTTCAAACTCCTGGGAGGTACCACAAAGGATCCTCAAGCTCTTGAAGAAATATTATGATTTTTAACATTTCAAACAGAAAAATTAAATTTAAAAAATATGTATAAAATCAGTGGTAAACAACTTCCGCTGCGAAATCAAAGGACCCGGAACAGACCGGAGTGGAGTCTGAATGTCTGATAAGACAAAATAAACAATTATTTGAAGTTTCCATCTGAGAAATGGAGCCAGCTTGATTGTTATGTAAAAAATCATCGTAAAGAAGAATTTTTGTATCTGGTATATAAAGGTAAATACAGGTGATTGGATTGTTATTTTCTTTGACCACATGGGTGATGGCTGAACGAGCATCACGTCAGTGGCCGTCTTTCAGCTAATCCCCAAAGAAAAGCATTGTCTTGTTACCCAGTTAGGTTACATGGGCTCGACCTGAAACCGCATCGTAATCTCCATGGAAAAATTTCGCCCCGCATTGCAGGAGTCTTTCTGAACCCAGACCCACTCAATGCCTGCTTTGACGACATAGAGTTCACAACAACTCACGCTCACAGGCGGCTTCCTATTATCACTTCCAATTCGTCCATAATTCATTTTTCCTGTCTAATTTTCACTCATATAAATTTTTGAAGTCTGCGGCAGCAAAATATATTTAAAACGAGAGTCCGCGGTAATGCAAAGTTTGGGAACTGCTGGTCTAAACACACTAAATACAACATGCTTAGGAGAGATTGAGCAATTAGAGACATGCAATGAGATGATCCTCAAATGAAGATGTTTTACATTTAGCATCGGATGTAATTGTTATACCCAGATGCTGGAATTGCTTTTCCTATTTTAGAATTTCTTTATTTAACTAAGAAAACATACTGTTACACAGGGTTTCAACTTAAAAGCAGCCTATGAATGGAGCTAATCTGGCATATATGTATGGAAATGAGAAGGTTCAGTTATGACGTGTATAGGTCAAGGTTGTGTGATGGTGTGTAATTGTAATGCGGGAAGGGGCGATGAACAAATGTGACGTAGGACGAGCTAGTCAGAACCGGTTTAAATAGTACATAAACACAACGCGATAGGTTATCTGGCAACTTTCGATTTGTCAATGGGGCTGTAATTATCTTGAACACCTTGTATAAGCTGAACGGTAGCGGTTCCCAAACTTTGAATTATCGGGGACCACCTTTAAGATACATTTTGCTGCCACGTACCTCCAAAAGTTTATATAAATGAAAATCTTCTAGCGATGGAGTTATTATTACACCACACCAACAGTAAGCTGGCTCAAATTTTCAGACTGTGGAAACTTTAAATGATCTTTCATTTGTCCTGTCAGACATTTAGACTCCGGTCTGGTCCGGATCCTTTGATTTCGAAGCAGAACTAGTTTACCACTGATTTTATACATATTTTTTTCTGGCCCAAATTTGGGGTGTAATGAATAGAACCTTGTTGCCTGCCAGCATGTCGTAAGAGGCGACTAAGGAGGTTTGGCTGAAATCCGATGCAGATGTCCTAAACGTGTAGAAGTCTATGCATTTAGGGGCCTACCAAACCAATGTGCAACGTATACACGTTCTTGGCAAAGATCAAACATATCACAAAAGTGATTAAAATTGGTTGTAAAGAATATATATATTTTACAAATTAATTTTTCTGTTTGAAATGTCAAAGATCATAATATTTCTTCAAGTGCTTGAGAACCCACTGCGAGCACCTCGCCGACACCGTAGGTCCTCAAACTCCAGTTTGGGATACTCTGCTGTATGGTATTATATTAACTTTCTGTTTTAATAGCTTCCTGGAAACTAAAATAATGAAGACATTAAATTGGATCTCAAATAATTATTTTTTGGAATGATCAGCTATTTGAAACTTGACATCAACGTATGGTAATGAGTTTGATGTATCAGATGACATGTACGCAATATGATTAGTAACCATATCTTGCACTCCTGACTGTGGCATCAAATGACAAGAGAATAGCATACTTAGGTGACTGTTTCTCGAGAAGTCAGTTAGAGTAAATCATGTAGACTAGAACATTCTGAGATATCGGTTGTCTGATGTGAGAGTCAAACTCAAACTTTTCCCTCTCCGTTACTCTTCCCCTTCTGTCACTTCTCCCCTCTTCCCTTTCTGTCAATCTTGACCTTTGATAACTCTTGCCCTTCTGTCAGTCTTCCTTTTCTGTCACTTTTCCCCTTTCGACAGTCTTCCCTTTCTGTCAATCTTCATCTTTGGTCACTCTTCCCCATCCGTCACTCTTCCCCATCGGTCACTCTTCCCCTTTCGTCCCTCTTCCCATTACGTCACTCTTCCCCTTCCGTTCCTCTTCCCTTCCGTCCTCTTCCCTTCTGTCCTCTTCCTTACGTCACCCTTCTTCTTCCATCACTTTTCACTTCCGTCACTCTTCCCATTCTGTCACTCTTCACCTTTAGTCATACTTCCACTACTGTTTATCCTCACGTGCCGTCACTCTGTTTTTCAAATTCATTCAACTTACCTTCACATTCATTATATACATTTGCATGTTGTGTCGTTTGCTTGATAAAGGCCTTTTGGTCGAAACGTTGCTGTTTGTCGTCACTGTTTCTGTATTTTGTAAAACTATAGTACTTTGTTTGTACGTGTTTCACTATTTACCTTCACATATAAACTTTCATATCATCAACTTTATCTCAAATTTGAGACTTTCTCTGTCAGATGATATCATTTATATCCATTGATTGATAGGACCATCATCATTGCACTTTCATGAGTAACCATGTTTGCTCCGATCTCTTTCTTACACACGAAAATCTCAGCTGCAGTGCACGAGCTCCGTAGCACCAGCGAGGGTGCCCTATGTAATTTTGAAGATTGCGAAGATATTTATGCAGGAATTTTATTTTTAATCTTTTGTAATGATTTTTCGGACAGCGTCTTTCCAACCTGCTCTTCTCGATTTTGAACTGCTGAGGGTTCTTTTACGTGCTCAAATTAAATACATGATCTACGTTTTATCGTCCGTCTCCGATAGGACTAGGAACTCGATCTCACGTACAATGAGATCAGGGATCTCTGGAAAAATCCCGATGACTCCACGAGGGAGCGAACTGGTTACCTTTATTACGAGAGACGAGCACATAACCCCTAGGCCACAGAGACTCCCGTTCACTGACGTCCATGGGAAAATGGGGGCAAGCTCTCTTCCACCTTCCCTTCGATGTCCTTAAATATGTTTTTTTTTTATCCAACAGTTTTTATATGCAGACTACTTCATTTCACCTTTGTAAACTACCAACTCAAATATATGTTTTCTTACTCCCTCCCCACCTCCCTTCACAACATCCGCTGGAACATTCTGAGATATCAATAGTTTGATTTTTGCTCATATTCAGAAAGTGACAAAATACCAATATTCAAGTTGGGTAGATTAAGGAATCGACGTACAGAGATTTGAACGCTGTACGTTTGTGCTATATTCAGTTTACTTTCACAATGCTATCGCGATGTTTTCCTATGCATGCTGGGAAATTGTGCCTAATAGGATAGATAATAATGATGATGATGATGATACGGAGGAGTAGAAAATGATATTAGCGAAACACGTAAGAACAAAGTACTTTAGTTTTACAAAATACAAAAACAGTGACGATACACAGCAACGTTTCGACCAAAAGGCCTTTATCAAGCAAACAATACAACAGGAGTGAGTCCTCTGTGAGTGCGGGTTCAATTCCGCGGACTGGCAGAAAAGCCGCAGGTTCTCCAGATTTACGGTGTTCGTGGCACCGAACCGAAGGGTTACGATGTCCATAGCACCGAGCCGAAGAGCTGAAAGCTCAAGTGCTTCTGGATCAAAAAAACAAAAAAACAGGAGTGACAAATTTCAAAGATCACTACATATGGAATGCTACATACGGAGACATTCAAACGTTCCTAATGTAGAAAATGATAAGGATGAGTAGCAGATGATGATGATGAGAAGGCGATAATGATGTCAATGATTATGGATAGAAAATGATGGTGGACAG
This sequence comes from Arion vulgaris, assembly GCA_020796225.1. Lineage (NCBI taxonomy): Eukaryota > Metazoa > Mollusca > Gastropoda > Stylommatophora > Arionidae > Arion > Arion vulgaris. The sequence goes on from CM036762.1 coordinate 6,154,113, forward strand.
AACAGGATAATGAGTAGGAGAAAGATGATGATTATGATAATGATAAGGATTGTTGTAGTTTCACAGAGCGCCCTTAGTTGGTAGGGAGGCCAACTGTTGTTATAGTGATGTGCACTATCTTTGTTCACCGTCTGCCTCGTGACGCGGTCGGTTCCGAGTTCAGCTGTATGTGTAGGTGGGCCTTCCTGTTGAGGACTTTCATTGTAACTTCCTATTTCATTAGCTTCCTTTTACGTCGTTGTAGTTCCTCTTTCCTTTTTCTTCGTTAATTCCTTCCTTTCATTCTTTGTGTTTCTCCTTGTAGTATTTCATATTTCATTTATATGGATGGTCCTCCTGTTATATCTATTATCCCATGGTCAAGAAAATGACTTGGCTGTACGCGCCTGGACATGCTGGAGTGCGGGTAACGAGCGTGCTGACTCTCTTGCAAACAGTGCCCCGACTCAAGTGGGCAGAAGCATGGACAGAGCCGATATCATCAATGCGGTACGCTCTCAATTGTGTGACATGGGCGGGTCTCAGACACTGGAACGAGTTCGAGAATTAGGCGTTAAGTTTGGACATGCCAGACAGTGTCGTCTTCGTGGTAGAGAGAGAAGATATAGTAATCAACTTCTCATGGGTACGGTGAGCAAATGGACTTTGGGATGGCTACTGCAACGGAGGACAGAGCACGAAAGGGAATGCCCAATGTGCCATGACGTCGATCGCATAACTTAACATAACATAACATTTAAACAATGTTCTCACTTCCAGACAGCCAACATATTTGACAACCATGATTCATTTACAGGTTCATATATTTATTGAATGTTTCGCTGATATAGACAAACACGTCCATTCGTCTTAGAAGTCCATCCTTGCTCCTTTTTCCTACAGTAGCTAAACCGTCACTACACACAACTACGTCAATTAGTTTTACTACGTCAGGTCTCGTTTAGTGTTGCCATACTGCTTATAGTGGACAGATGCAGATTTAGTGCGCAAACACTACAGTCAGCTAATTTGAATATCTGAATATCTATCAACTACACACTAAACTAACTGTCTGGTTCATCAGGGGGGAGAACTGGCTACTACAGGATGAGTAGGAGATGATGATGATCATGGTGCTGAGGAGGATGACGATGAGTAAGAGAATGAGGATCTTCTTCTTCTTCTTCGATCGCCCGCTGTCAAGTCAGGTGGTAGTCATGACACCTAGTTTTGCGCTTCTGACTGATTTATGCGTGAGGCCTGCTTACCATTTGACTGGTGCCCTCGTCGTGTGGTGCGGTCTCAGTTGTTAATATGCAGTGGCGGCTCGTTATCATTTTTGTTGGTGGGGCCAGACAGAAATTTTTTCGGAAAAATCATGGTTTCGGTTATGATATATTTTAATTTATAAAATAATAAATACACGTTACACCTTATTTTAGTGGGGCCCGGTCCCACTGGCCCTTAATGACGAGCCGCCTCTGTTAATATGAATAGGAGATGATGATAATGATATTGAAGATGAGAATGATGATCTTCATGGTTTGGACAATGTTGGGGGATGTACGAAGGACGTACCGGACAATGCACTACTTGTCTGAAATCTTAAAATATTAAGACAATCATGAACACAAATATATACTCCGAGCAATAGCCCGTCTGCCCAGCGTGTTCGTAGAACGTTGGACTACGGGTGACTATCCCTCTGTGTGTGCGGGTTCAATTCCGCGGGATGGCAGAAAAAGCTACAGATTCCCCAGATTTACGATGTCCATGGCACCGAGCCGAAGAACTGAAAAACTCAAGTGCTTCTGGATCGGAAAAAAAAATACTCCGAGCAATGAAAAGCGTTTCATTACATGCCCGTTTGTTTCATTATCCCACCGAGGAGCAATGAATAGTAACACTGCGACCTACAAGACATGCCGTGAGAGACGACTGAGATAGATTCCTAGGAAAGCTACACTAGCCCTTTCGCTGCTACATTTTTTCCGAAGACGGAGCTAAATATAGCTACTCTTTGTTTCTAGGTCACAAACGTGAATTTACGCCTATAGCAGTGACAGTAGAAATGCATAACGTGTTAACACGTCTTTAGCCCACAGAGAATAGATAATAATAGACGTGTTAATGCGTCTTTAGCAGTGAATGGGGAAAACGTCTATACACGTCCTTGGCAGCTAAAGGGTTAATAAATAAAAAAGCGTCTCAGAAACCGGATGCGCTGGCCTACTTGCAGGCGCATAACTGGCACAAAGTACAATCGCTCTTAGGCTCAGATCATATACGTATCACAAAGAGTGGTTTAACAAGTGGTCTATATGGAGCGTTAGAAGACGATGTTTCATTACAGTTTTACTGAAGAAGCTTCTGACGCCATTTTGCTGACCGTAAAACAGGAAGTATGAATGATTGGGCAGTGCCTTGGGAAGACGATTTAGCCGCAACCAATCAGATACGTGCATTGAAATCCGCCATTAAACAAAGCTAATCTTAGAATAGAAAGTCGCTTTCTTACTTTGAAGACAAACGTACATGACAGGAAGAATCTGTTATGTGTCAAGCTTTTGTTCCAGTTTCTTCATGAATATTTCAATTCCTTTCCTGTTCACGAGATACTGGAATTAATATTTTAATATGAGATTGATGTTTTATTGCGTGGGACTATCACATCCGCTGTACATCGATCGTATTAACGTTGCGTCTGCTGTTTATATATGTATATGTTTCTCTCGAACCGTTATACGTTACATATGGTCTGCAAGTAATTTTTTCATATCGCTCTATCCTGGACGACTCGCTCAATTTCCTCCATGGAAATGAGACCGATATTTCTTGCCTCTCTCAGCAAAGTTCGTTTCAGGGTCTCCTTAGACCGTCCTCTCCTTCTTGAACACTCTACATCCCACTTCAATGCCAGCTTTGATATTCCTTGATGATTTCTTCTCTAAATGTATCCAACATATCTCCATCTTCTCTTTCTTATAACAGTTGTCACTAGTTGTTGACCAGACATTGATATATATATATATATTATTATATTTTGTGTTCCTGTCTGTACTTGTGCTTATACAGGTAGCTTTATTTTCAAACAAAGGAGCCACCCTCGCCCCTTACCAAATGTACTGTTAAATCGCCTAAAACTTTTTAAAAACACTTCAAGAAGGCGAGGGAAGCGCTTGCCTTTTTAACCTATTGACGCCCGTACCTGAGCCTACTGTCGGATTTATTTTTAAAAGATTGGTTTATCGATGATTTCAAATTTGCTAAACATTGGGAAATAACAAGACAGAAATTAACCCATTGACGTCTTATACCGTGTTGTCTGGGGTTTTGTTTTTGTGTGTCTAACTTTGTATATTTACTTCCTTGAGTTTTTTTTTATTAACGGTAGTGCACACCAGTGACGTTATCGTACCACGCGTGATACTGCATTGATTATAACATACCGCGTGAAGTCATTTATACTTGTCAGCGATATCTACCATATTGTTTCTCCCTTTCACAATCCATCTTCCCCCTCCCACACACAAAATACATCTAAATGTTGTTTAAGATACACGGTATTCAAAGATAAAAGTAGCCCGATCAAGTGAACCAATCTGGCATATGTTTATGAAAATGAGAAGGTTCAATTTTGATGTAATAGTAATATGGTCAAGTTAGCGAATCTTTTTACGATGGTGGTAGATTCGATAGATGGTGCGGGAAGGGGCGATGAACAAACGTGATGAAAGAACGAGCTAGTAAGAACCGGTTTAAATAGTAAATAGAGAAAAAGGTTTGCGTACCTGGCAACTTTTGATTTGTCAATGGGACTGCTTTTATCTTGAACACCCTGTATGTGCAAACAAGTAGCAGATCAGACGCAAACAATAAAGTCATAGAGGAAGTCAAGTGAAAAGAATATTTTGAGAGAGGAAAAGAGAGAGAGAGAGAGAAAGAGAGAGAGGGAAAGAGAGAGAAAGAGAGAGAGAGAGAGAGAGAGAGAGGAAAGAGAAGAAAAGAGAAGAAAGAGAGAGAAAGGAGAGAGGAAGAGAGAGAGGAAAGAGAGAGAAAGAGAGAAGAAAGAAGAGGAGAAAGAGAGAGAGATGAGAAAGAGAGAGAGAGGGAAAGAGAGAGAAAGAGAGAGAGAAAGAGAGAGAGAAAGAGAGAGAGATAGAGAGCAAGAGATAGCATAACACAAAGCTGGTCCCAACATTATGCTATCAGTGTCACATCTGGACGCTGACGTCAGCTGATAGAAGAAAACTAGTCACAACAGAGAAGAAGTGTATAGACAGAATGCTGGGAGTATCAAGAAGAGATCGGTTGAGAAATGAAGACATCAGGGAAAAAGTGGGTACAACATCAGTACTGAACTTCATCAAGAAACAACGAAGTAAATAGTTCGGCCACATGAGTAGATTACTAACAGACAGTGCACCTCAAAGAGCAATGCTACTCCGATACAATGAATTTAAAAACAAAAGGTAGTATACCCAAAAGGTGGATCACACAAATAACAGAGACAGTGAAATACACGTTTTATGAGACGCACACAAAATCCTCTTCTACAAGAAATCGTTTCTTACCCTGAGGCAAAACAGGATTATAGAACCGAAGAAAAGAAGAAAAAGAAGGAGAGAGAGAGAGAGAGAGAAGGAGAGAGAGAAGGGAGAGAGAGAAAGGAGAGAGGGAGAGAGAGAGAGAGAGGGGAGAGAGAGAGGGGAGAGAGAGGGGAGAGAGAGAGAGAGAGAGAGGGAGAGAGAGAGCGAGAGAGAGAGAGAGGGAGAGAGAGAGAGGGGAGAGAGAGAGGGAGAGAGAGAGAGAGAGAGATCAAAATAAAAATGTATCTTGAAAATAGTACTAATAAATTCCGCAGCCACATGTATACAAAATTTAAGATTGGTAATTCAGCCATGTGTACAGTGGACAGGCACATCAGACTGCAGAGCACATACTTCAAGACTGCCCAAATATGATATACTGAAGCAAACTCACTGACCTAGTTTGCTCCCGTTCGGGAGACCCGGGTTCAACCCTGTAAGGCCAAGGCGATTTTTTTCTGTCGGGGCATAAAGAAAAAAATAATATCCTGAAAAGTTTCGGGACGACTGCACTAGCCATGCGGCTATTAAATTCCCCATGCCCATTACCTCCTGTCCTACCACGCCCTAAAAGCGGTGTTACCAGGAGTAACGATAGTTTTTTCCTATTACGCATGGGCGTTCCTCTGGGTGTACAGAAAAATGCAGTTACCAATCGATCGCTTGATTAAAGTCGTTAGACTATTTTCAACACTATTGTCTTCAAGTACTAACTGGAGAACTGTGTTAATCACCGGGAGATGTCGTAAAACAGAAAGAAAATATTACCGAAAAAGACCGTACATACGCATGGCGTTAACTATGTTTAGAATTCGAAGTGTTCTGAAATAATGAGCAAGCCATGTCTGAAAGATTCGATCAATGAAATATAGACAAATCATGAAGGAAAAAGAAAAGAAAAGTAAAATAGGAGACATTTTAACAACGAAATATTACATTTCGAAATGTATAAAAAAAAATTAGGTTGCTTTTCACACAGTTCTGACAGGGTGGGTTGGGATGGGGGGATGTTGGAGATTCAATTTTTGGTTGTATATATTATACATAATCGATAAATAAAATGTTTTTCAAGTTTTTTCATGTATTTGTTCTGTTGTGTTATTTTTGCAGTTCTGTCTTAATTTTAGTTTTCTAATTGCTGCATTGTATTGTTTTGTCCAACTTTTAGTTCTTTTGTTGCTGTATTCTGTTGTACTATCCTCATCTAGGTTTTTGTTGTTGTATTCTATTGTTCTATCCATCATCTAGTTTTCTAGTTGTTGTATTCTATTGTTCTATCCATCATCTAGTTTTCTAGTTGTTGCATTCTATTGTTCTATCCATCATCTAGTTTTCTAGTTGTTGCATTCTATTGCTCTATCCATCATCTAGTTCTCTACTTGTTGTATTCTATTGTTCTATCAATCATCTAGTTCTCTACTTGTTGCATCAGTTATCAGTTATATGAGGACTACCATCATAGCACTCCATACATGTCCATAGGTGCTCCGATCTCCGCCTCAGCAAATTCAGCAGCGTCCAGCGACCCAACACGCCAGTTCGATGTTGATTAATCAATCTCTTTGCATATTTAGTATGGCGTTCTTTTCGGGCTGCACCAATATTGACACCCATCTCTTTCAATCGAGTCAGCGAGTGGGATTCACAGCCCTGAAACTTCTCTGTTCGGAAAGACTCTCTCAATGCGTGAAGAATGTCATTCGATCCATGGCAGCTATCTCTGATATTGTTGCCAAGCCAGCCAATCTATCAGCTTGTTCATTATCCCTAACTCCTGCGTGCCCAGGGACAAAAATGAAGGTGATTTATCTGATCATTGTCTGTACCAATACCTCCACCCAGTTGTGTCTCACCATTCCTCATTCGACTTTACGAATCAAGCTCATGGAGTCACTGAGTATGAAAACACGAGAGTAATTGTGAAATGCCAACCAGTTTACCGCCTCCGTAACCGCCCGAACCTCCATTGTCAAGCTACTTGTAGGTTGTTCTAGCCCCACTGGCCTTTCTAATTATTTTTCCTCCTGAGCGTGCTGAAAAGCCCACGCACAGCGTTGTTGGCGAATGACTGAACCATCGTGTAAATAACCACATCTGTATCATTATTGCATTCTATTGTTCTATCCATCATCTAGTTCTCTAGTTGTTGCATTCTATTGTTCTATTCATCATCTAGTTCTCTAGTTGTTGCATTCTATTGTTCTATTCATCATCTAGTTCTCTAGTTGTTGTATTCTATTGCTCTATCCATCATCTAGTTCTCTAGTTGTTGTATTCTATTGTTCTATCCATCATCTAGTTCTCTACTTGTTGTATTCTATTGTTCTATCTATCATCTAGTTCTCTAGTTATTGTTTTATTCATTGTATAGTATTTTTGTTGTTGCTGTATTGTGTTGCCGTTCTATCCATGTTCTAGTTCTCGAGTGGTTATTCCATCAATCTTCTAGATTTGTTGTTGGTTGTATAGTATTATTCCATCAATCTTCTAGATTTGTTGTTTGTTGTATAGTATTATTCCATCAATCTTCTAGATTTGTTGTTGGTTGTATAGTGTTATTACTATTTTTATCTTTAGTTATCTAATGTTTTCATATTTTTCTTCAATCTGTCCAACAATTGAATTTATATTCTCTACATTTCTTGTGACAGTCAAATAAAGGGATGTTATTTAATATTACTAACAAATCCTTTTTTCTGTATGTCGGTCACAGTGCTAAAAATAGAAGCTCTGAAGGAAAATGCGCATGATGCCTAATACCGTATACCAATTAGCACATATATTACTTGATCAAGTGTAATTATTTTTTAATGGACTCAAGTGAAATTTAATTTATCTTTTCTTTTATAAAAACAAAAGTTCATTAACGAAAACGTGATACAATCAAAATGAAACTTAATGAACAATATTACAAGTTTTGAATGAACTTCTTTAACTATTGACGAAAGTTCACCTAATTATAACAAAATTACTATCATTCTACAGCTAATTTGAGCGACAATTTAAATACAATGAACAGAAAAAGAAAATAGGTTAAAATAGCACTAATTAGACGAAATTTGAAGCCAGCAAATATAAGAAACCAGTCTGGAATCACAATAAGAAAATGTGAAATGTAGAACTTCATAAAAAAATTTGTTTAGAATTTTTACATACAGAAATTCTGGGATGCAGATAATTTTAGTCTATATCTTCTTTCTTCTTCTTCTTTGTGTTCGTTCTTTACGACCAATTTTAATCACTCTTTGTGATATGTTTGATCTTTGCCAAGAAAGTGTATACGTTGCACATTGGTTTGGTTGGCCCTAAACGCATAGACTTCTACACGTTTAGGACACGTGCATCCGATTTCAGCCAAACTTCATTAGTCGCCTCTTACGACATGCGTGGCAGGTAACAGTGGTTCTATTCTTTACACCCCAAATGTGGGTCCTCTAGTACCGTTACATGTTACATAGGGCATGTAAGTAATTTCTCCATACCGCTCTGTCCTGTGTAACACTCTTAATATCTTCCATGGAAACTAATCCGAAATTTCTTGCCTCTTTCAGCAGAGTTCATTACAGGGTGTCATTAAGGCGTCCTCTCTTAACCCTTTGTTCCCCACTTCAACGCCATCGGCCATTTTTCTTTGATTTTGAGTTCCTTCAGGTATATCTATTTGTTCTCTCCTCTGTCCATGCTATACGGAGGATTCTTCTGTAAAACTAATATTTAAAAACACATGTTTTTCACTGCCTTGTTAAATGTCCATGTTTCACACCCATACGTTGCCACTGTTAACATGCATGCTCGAATTATTCTGATCTGTTTTCATATCAGTTCCACTTCATACTGTTTTTAGTTCATTTTTTAGTACGATTGTGCTTGTTCTTCTTTTAACTTCCCTCCTCCTATTTCCCATCTCATATTATCAGTGCTGCAAAGAGAGCAACGTCCTATAAAGGATACGCACCTTGATGATGATGATGTTAACAAATATGCTCGCCAGGTAACTACGAGACACTTATTCATATTCCCATATTATTTATAAATCTATATTTATTTTCTGTCATAACCCGTGTCTGGCTATTAAAATCCCAGACTTTTCGTACCAGGTAATCATCTGTAATGATTTGGCCCAGATATTGAAATCCCAGAACTTATTTAATGGTATCCCCCCCTCCACCCCTTCCCCCAAATCAATGTTTATATTGATACCGTTTATGTATTCATCAATGATCATGACCTTCACCTTACTTACATTCAACTCCATATCAAATACTTTGTGTGTGTCGCTGACCGTTGCCATGGTGATTGTATAACCGTTGTTATGTCCCTTATTTAATGGCTTCATGATTAATGAATATAATGGAACATATTCGTTCTGCATTAACACTAACTTAATTTGATATTCTTCATTAGCTAGATCAACTGACATCGGAGAATAGGATTTGGAAAGATCGGACGAAAGTGAACACACCGTCAGTAAAGTAAATATTTTCTCCTGTCTGAAAGAGGACGGCCTAAACAGACTTGGAGACAAAGTCTTCTCGAGGAACTTAAGAGTGCTCGACTATCCTGGGAGGCCATACAGAAAACAGCTAGAGACCGAAAAGAGTGGCGAACAGCTGTTGATGCCATATGCTCCACGAGGAGCGGATAGGAATAAGTCAAGTCAAAGTCAGCAACCGAGAACGTGCTCCATAGCTTCTTCTTCGAACGCTCAATATCGACCACTTGTTAAACCACTCTTTGTAATTAGTATGTGATCTGAGCTTATGAACGATTGTACGTTGTGCTAGTTATGTGCCTACAAGTAGGCCAGTAAATCCGATTTTTGCTGCGATTTTTTTACTATAGTAGCCCCTGATAGCTGCTATAGCGTAGTTGTTAGTGAACTCGCTTCGCAAGGCTGGTGGTCTGGGTTCAGCTCCGCAATGCGCGTGGAATTTTTCCCGACCACGACGGCTCTCAGGTCGACCCAGCCTCAACTGGGTACCAGATATGCTCTGGGAAAGTAAAGGCGGCCGGCGTGATGCTGACCACATCACCCATCGTGTGCCGACGGTCAATGAAAATACAGGCCTAACACTGTATTGACCTATATACCACGAGGTATGAAAGGGTTCCTTTACTTTTTTTTTATAGTAGCACCTACCTCAGTCGCCTCTTAGACATGCCTAGAAGGTCACAGTGTTACTATTCGTTGCTCCCCTTGCGAGCCTTGGCAACACACGAGCGAGATTTTACTCAAGCTCTTTTGAACAGGGAGAAGAGGACGTAACCTCAACGTAACAGAAATCGTTACATCATCATCATCAAATAGCTTATCCTGGGCAGAACTCTGTCAGTCCTTCTGAATGTCTCTCTCTCTCTCTCTCTCTCTCTCTCTCTCACACACATAGGCCAGATGCCCCGTCCCTGCAATTGTAATACTCAAATCATCAGTTACATCCTGAAGTCATCTTCTCAGTTGTCTTTCTCTTGTCCTCTTTGCCGGTATGTCTTCTTCCATAATGGTCTTCCTCAGCCCTTCATGTCTCTATCTTCTTCTTCTTCTTTTGTCGTCACACTGCTACCGGGTTGTTGCCCAGTGTCGTGGTTTTCTGTTTTTGTCTTGCGCTGTTCTGGTGGCTTGTGTGATTGTTATCTTTGCTCTTTCACAGGATTCTGCTACGCCATCTAACCATCTTTTCCGTGGTCTTCCTCTTGCCTTCTTTCCCGATGTTCTGTTGTAGAAGACTCTGTATACTGTGGAGTTTGGATGCATTCTTATTAAGTGGCCAAACCACTTCATTCTTTGTTTATCTATGTAATTCAAGCATGGTTTTGTGCCAACTTTCTTTCTTATGCTCTGTCTCTTTCTATTTCCAAAATACTCCAATTTTCCCATACTTTTTTGTTGTACCCATCACTATTCTTTGATTTTGAGTTCTTTTTGGATATATCTTTATGTTCTCTTCTCTGCCCATGCTATACGGAGGACTCTTCTGTAACACTTATATTCAAAACCACACATACCTTTTTGTTAAATGTCCACTGCTTGTTAAATTGCCATTCGTCACTCACGCACATACGTTGCCCCTGTTAATATGCATGCTCTATAGTCTGTCTTTGTGGTGTAGAGGTTAGCTCATCGTCTCTCGTGCTAAAGGTACCAGGTTCTCTTCCTCGTGAAGCTATCTGGATATTTTTTCAGAGAGTCCTGATTTCAAGAAGTCCTAATTTGTAGGTGAGACTGAGTTCCTAGTCCTATCGGAGAAAAACAATAAAACGTAGGTCTCGTGGTTAGTTTGAGCATGTAAGATTACCTGAAGTTCAAACCAGAAGAGAGGCTGGAAGTTCAAAACCGAGAAGAGAAGGCTGGAAAGCCGCTGCCCAGGCAAAATTCATTAGAAAATATTAAAAACAAAATTCCTACAAAAACATTTTCATCATCTTCAAAATTACAGCAGGGACCCTCGAAGGTGCTACGGAGGTCGTGCACTGCAGTGGATCTTCCTTGTAAGAAAAGATTGGAGCACACGGTGGCGGCTCGTCATTAAGGGCCAGTGGGCCCCACCAAAAATAATGTATAACTGGTATTTATTATTTTATAAATTAAAATATAGCAACCAAAAACCATGATTTCTCCGAAAAAAAATGTCCACCAACAAAAATGATCACCAACAAAAATGATCACCGGCCGCCACTGGGAGCACACATGGTTACTCACCAAAGTGCAATGAGGATGGTCCTATCAATCAATCAATCAATCAATCAATATGCATGCTTTTAGAACTGTGATCTTTATTTTCCTATCAGTTCTATTCCATACTGTTTTTAGTTGTTTAATTTTTTTGGGTAAAACCATGTTTGTTCGTCTTTTAAATTATGTGAGCCCAACACAGTAACCTTCCTTGACAACACACTCACATACTATTTGCAAATTCATTGCTGCTGATAGGTCCCTGGCCTGTCGTTGTTAGTATTATCAGATCGAGACACTGTTAAATTGAAAACTGCTACCGGAAAATGGCTGTAATAATAATGTGTCTAACATTATTAATGTATTTCAACTGGTTATCCTGAATCCCCTCAGGAGTATCCTGTTTTTATACACTACTAAATATTTTAATCTTTTTTATTTTCAGTTCACGTTTTTATCTGTTTAGTTAGTTCTTCTTTTCTTTTCTTTTCTTTTTCTTTTTCTTCCTCTTCTTCTTCTTCTTCTTCTTCTTCTTCTTCTTTCTCTTCTTCTTCTTTTTCTTCTTCTTTTTCTTCTTCTTTTCTTCTTGTTCTTCTTCTTTTACATTTTCTTCTTCTTCTCTTCTTCTTCTTTTCTTTTTCTTCTTTTTCTCTTTTTTTTTCTTCTTCTTCTTCTTTTCATTTTCTTTTCTTTTTTTCTTTTCTTTTCTTCTTCTTCTTCTTCTTCTTCTTCTTCTTTTTCTTCTTCTTCCAAAGTTTCCAGACATCGATTTGTATACTTATAAAGTAGTGAGTGATCAATCAGAGTCCATGTACATCTCCATATAGCTTGCCTTGGACTGTTACGGCGATGTAAGGAAATCTACAAAACTGAGGTGGTCAGACAAGACCCGATCTGGAGAAAACCATGGGTAGGCTTCGGTGATACTAAGTAAATTGGTGTTGAACGACAAATACACGTGTGTATATAATATCACATAAGTAAGCAATTATTTAATCTAATATATATATATATATATATATATATATATATATATATATATATATATATATACATATATATAAAACAAATATGAATGGAATTGTATATACGTCTGTCCCAACTGTTTGAAGATATCTAGACATCCTACTGACCTGAAATTTGGCAAGAGGGTAGCTTTCATAGATGGGAAGATGTAAAAATTAGAAATCTTGACTATTTATTCGTTTCTTTAACCATATTCAAACTTAACGCAAATGGTCATCTTCTTCTTTTTGCGTTCGTTCTTTACGACCAATTTTAATCACTCTTTGATATATGTTTGATCTTTTCCAAGAAGGTCTATACGTTGCACATTCGTTTGGTAGACCCCTAAACGCATAGACTACTACATGATTAGGATACGGGCACCGATTTCAACCAAACCTCCTTAGTCGCCTCTTACGACATGCGTGGCAGGTAACAGTGGTTCCATTCTTTACACCCAAAATTTGGGTCTTGGTAACCGATCGGGCCTGCAAATGGTCATATACAGAAATCGCTGAATACGAGTATAGATGTTTAACGTTCCGATCACGTGATACGCACATGGGTCATGTTGTTATATCCCGGGTCACGTTATACTTACAGCAGTCACACGAAAACTAACATATTTATTGGTATTTCAACATATTTGTCTGATCACCGAATGCTTTACATTCTCGGCTGCTATGCTGGAGATCCATGTTTAGTTTGCGGAAGGACAACACATTTAAAAAAAAAAAATTTATTAAACACATTTGTTCGTTTTTTTTAAATTGGTATTTATACACGTCTGGCAATGTTTTACAAATATTGTTCGTCGTGTCAGATTATGAGAACTACAGACATTTCATTTGCAACGATAGAACTGACTGAATAAATTCAATTTGAAGTTATTTGTCAATTTTCTTGGGAATTCTATTGTATCAGATTTTACTGGCAATCGGAATGAGGGACATTTTAATCTTATGTGGTCAACCGGCAAAATTTTTCCACCAAGCATGGAGAGAAAACGTATTTTTTTTTAAATGGGAAAGAATCCGATTTTGAGGTAACTGGGCATGTTGCCTTAATGTTTGAGAATTTAGAACAAGATTTAAACTAAATTCTCCGTGCGAAGAACGGGTAAAACTGCTAGCTACTTATAAAACTAACCACAATCCTAGTTTCGACAATAGGTCTTTTTCAAGGAGACACATAGACACAATAAACACTAAATAAAGTAAAACATATATCTAAATAAAAATGATGACTGTAGATCTTTGACTGACATGTGGATTTTCCCTGTGTTTTCTTTACAGATCAACAATAATACATTCATAACCGATGTTTTTCGATATCTGAATCCAACTATTACAGAAATTAGATTTGAGTGTTATTTATTATTGTGATATCTGGCGGTGTCTAGAACGACCAACATAGACGACTATTTATATCATCATCATTATAATGTGCCGTGCCGGCTGGCGTAGGGGATAATATACTGTCACAAATGTATGTTCTTACTGCTGATAAAGGTACTTGGTTCGCTCTCTCGTGGAGCCATCGATATATTTTTAAAGACATTCCTGCAGTGTAGGTGAGATCGAGTTCCTAGTCCTATCGGAGACGGACGATAAAACATAGGTCCCGTGTTCAAGTTGAGCAAGTAAAACAACCTATGGCAGTTTGAAATCGTGAAGAGGAAGTTAAAAGTCGCCGTCGGGGCAAAATTCATTAGAAATAAAATTCCTACAAAAAATATTTACCCCTATCTAAAACTATATAGACGCCTCGCCGGTACTACGGAGTACGTGCACTGCCGCTGAGATCTTCCTGTATAAGAAAGCGATTGAAACACACATGGTTACTCACCGAAGTACAGTGATGAAGGTCCTATCAGTCTCCCACACTCATTAACATTTTCATTCAATTGTTCACTCTCGAATTCAATATCTTCTTTACTCACTCACTCACTCTCTCACACACTTACTCACTCACACCCACACTCACTGAGCATTCCCTCACAATCTCACACTCTTATTCACTCAAGTTCGAACTCATTCACATCCCCTCTCACTGGCGTTCTCACTCAACTCAATCACCCCCACTTTCACACACTAAAGCTTTCACTCATTATATCCCACCCTCATGCACTCAACTTCTCCTTCACTCCCACCCTCACTCACTCAACACCTCACACTCACACACTCAACCTATGTTCGTCTTTCCCAATAAAATGTCTAATCAATATTAAGAGCAATTATTTCCTAATTGTAATGACAATATTTCTTCAACCCGCCCCCGGCTTCACGGATCGTCCGGAAAACAGGAAGTGATCCGAGACTGTTGGCATCTCCTACTACCTGACATGGCCGGACTCAGGTAAATGTGTCAATCATTGATTTAACTGTCAATCAAATTTCACAATAAGAATGATTGCAGTTAATGTTGCTATAAGTTTTCCTGACTGTTTATACATACATACGTACATAAATAAATACATACCCACGTACATTAATACATACGTAGATACATACATACACACGTACACACATGCATAATACATACATACATACGTACGTACATACGTACATACACACATACACACATGTACACATACATAATACATACGTACATACATACGTACATACTAACATACATAATAGCCGTCCATCGCAAGCGATGATGACAACAATCTCAGACGTGTACTGTTGCACCTCTCTGGTGTGTGCGGAGGTGACTGTAGAGTCCAATCCTAGAACAGAATCCCCTACCACAGGTGGGGCATACATGATCAAGGTTAGACATGTGCGTGTTGTGTGCTCTGTCTTTCGCGCTGCTCGTTTTCTCTGTGACTCAACAATACGATGATTCTCAGCTATTCGGGTTCCTTTTTTGTTGTTACAGCGCCACATTTGGCGATCTTGCGCAAGGATTCCCAGCACGTATTGTCTATATCGAAGCATTTCAGAGACACTTTAAGAGTGTCTTTAAAGCGTTTTTCTGTCCACCTGCTAAACGTCTGCCCCTTCAAGCTCGCCATACATCAACTGTTTTGGGATGCGTTTATCAGGCATTCGAGCAACGTGACCGACCCATCGCAGTTGGGCCTTCTGCAACAGGGTGTTGACGCTTGGGATCTTTGCTCTTGTGAGGACTTCGCTGTCTGGAATTTTGTCCTGCCAGTTTATTTTTAGTATTCTGCGTAGACAGCTTGTGTGAAAATGGTTTAATTTTCTTGCGTGTCTGCTATACACTGTCCATGTCTCGCTTGCGTACAGCAGCGTTGTTAGCACTATGGCCTGGTAAACTTTCAGCTTTGTGACTATGCTTATCCCCTTCCGTTCCCACACAGTGACACGTAACCTTCCGAACGCAGCACTGGCTTTGGATATCCTATTGTGGACCTCAGAATCTATGTTTGCCGATCTGGATAGGAGGCTGCCAAGATAAGCAAAGTTGTCCGTTGATTGGAGACGCTGGTGTTTAATGTTGATGACTGGATCGTAATACTGTTCCCTAGGGGCGGGCTGGAACATGACCTCTGTTTTTGGTGTTAATGGTGAGGCCAAACCTATCACAGGCCATTGAGAACTTGTCCATGTAAGTCTGCATTTCTTCCTCAGAGTTGGTAGCGAGGGCACAGTCATCAGCAAACAACAGGTTGGA
>CM036762.1:6775000-7017032 GCA_020796225.1 Arion vulgaris
GTCGCCAATCTGCCTCAGAGATTTAGCCACGCAGAATGTCAGATCTACCATCACGAGGGTGGCCAAAACTTACTGCTGGAAGAGGTCGGCACAAATGGGGAAGCAGAAATCATAGGAATTATATCCTACAGAACTGCTCCCAGTATGTAGACTTGAGAAGAAAGAGGTGGCCCACTTACACTAGCGTCCAAGACAAACTGTATGGCGTAGCAGATAATCTGAGGCAGACGGCTGCCTAGATTAGAGAATCCGAAATCCCAATCTAGTGAGAACGCAGAAGAAGAGGAAGAATCTTTAAATTATGTATCTTGCCAGGATTGTACAGAGAGTTGGTGTGGTCATATGCTTAGAAAGCTGCCAGGATTGTACAGACAGTTGGTGTGGTCATATGGTTAGAAAGCTGCCAGGATTGTACAGACAGTTGGTGTGGTCAAATGGTTAGAAAGCTGCCAGGGTTGTACAGAGAGCTGGTGGGGTCAAATGGTTAGAAAGCTGCCAGGATTGTACAGAGAGTTGGTGTGGTCATATGGTTAGAAAGCTGCCAGGATTGTACAGATAGATGGTGTGGTCATATGGTTAGAAAGCTGCCAGGATTGTACAGAGAGTTGGTGTGGTCATATGGTTAGAAAGCTACCAGGATTGTACAGAGAGTTGGTTGGGTCAAATGGTTAGAAAGCTACCAGGATTGTACAGGATTTACCGCAGCCACCCTAACGAGTCTGACCACCTCAGATTTGTTGATTTTCGTACATCGCAGGATTGTACAGAGAGTTGGTTGGGTTAAATCGTTAGAAGGCTGCCAGGATTGTACAGACAGTTGGTTGAGTCAAATCGTTAGAAAGCTGCCAGGATTGTACAGAGAGTTGGTGTGGTCAAATGGTTAGAAAGTTGACTTCGATATCAAAAGATACTTTGATTGCTGTAGTTGACCGGTGGATACCTGATCCGATCAATTTTGACGAGTAAGTGATAGCGGATAGGATACACATTGGGGAGACAATCCGGACAGCATCACCTGACAGGCTTTCCAACGAAACCCTCAGGGTAATAGTGATACGGGAAGATCCAAGAATACCTAGAGATGAGAGTTGGATACGGAATGCAAGAAAAGTGGGAGAGGTGAGAATAAGGAAAATATGGCCTTGGATAGGATGGTTTGGAAGGCTTTGGTTGCGGACTTATGACTCCTAGGGCGAAAGGTGAAGAAACAACAGCGTGTAAGAGAACAAATCACTTTACATCTAAACAAAACTTGGTGATGTGAGATTCTCACTACTTAACAACAAATACTATATGTTTGGGGGTCTGTGTCGCGTGAAGGCATGATGCTCGCCCTTCGTTCCAAATGTGCTCGATTCCTTTCCCCCTAGGTACGATCTATCGAAGATGAACGATAAAAGATAGGTCCCGTACAGGGCTGCGCCGTGCTATGATACAGAGAGGCGGCCGCATCAGGCGGCACAGTGAGGAGGCGGCATAAGCAGCGAAATGAAAATACAATTTTAAACATTTAAGGGGCGGCATTTCGAAGTCTTGCATCATACTGATAAAATATACCGCACGCATTGAGAGAGTCCTTTCGAACAGAGGAGTTTCAGGGCTGTGAATCCCACTGGCTGACCAGATTGAGAGAGATGGGTGTCAATATTGGTGCAGCCGAAAAGAACGACATACTAAATATGCAAGGAGATTGATTAATCAACATCGAACTGGCGTGTTGAGCCGCTGGACTTGCTGAGGCGGAGATCGGAGCACCTGTTCGAGTAATATGATGATAGTCCTCATATAACTGATAACTGATAACTGATAACTGATAACTGCACGGTCTTGGTCCCGTGCTCAAGTTTAACACATTAAAGAACTATTGGTAGTTGAAAAATCGATAAAAGTAGGCTGATCGATCAAAATTCATTAACAAAATAAAATATAACAATAATTATATCAAATAAACAATATATAACAATTTGGCTGAAATCGGATGCATGTGTCCTAAACGTGTAGAAGTCTATGCGTTTAGGGCCCACTAACAATGTGCAACGTATACACGTTCTTGGCAAAGAGCAAACATATCACAAAGAGGGATTAAAATTGGTTGTAAAGAACGAACGCAAAGAAGAAGAAGATATATAACAATAATTAAATCAAATAAATAATAAGAATTCCTACAATACATGCTTCACCATCTTCAAAATAACATCGATACCATGAAGTTTGTGTACCTGCGTTCTTCATGTGTAAGAAAGAAATGGAGGCAAACATGGTTATTCACTGAAGTGTATTGATATTATCCTCTGTCAATCAATCAATCAATCAATCAATCAATCAATCAACCATAGTAATTATAAACATATTGTGTGTTTGTGTGTGCGCTTGTATATATATATATTGATCCTCTGTAACGTTGAGAAGCTCATCTTATGCCTTCAAAGTACCCGGTTTGCGTTTAAAGTGAAGCTATTTAGTTGGGTTTTTTCCCCCGCAGTGATACATATTTCAGTGTAGGTGAGATCGAGTGCCTAGTCTTATCGAAGACGGTCGATAAAACGCCCCGTATTAAAATTGAGTACATAAAAGAACAAATTGAAGTTAAAAATTAAAACAGTTTGATAATCAGATGAATTGGAAAAATAGTTAATATACCTTAATAAAATGATTTCTTCAAAAAGTTACATCGTTCTCAAAAGTGACACATGTGATCCTCGCATGTGCTGCCGAGTAGGCACTGCTGCTGAAATCGTATTGTATAAGAAAGAGATTGGAACACATGTGGTTATTTACCGAAGTACAATGATGATGGTCATATGATAAGCGTTTACCTATCGACTTGGACACAAGAGGGGTGTAGGTTCAATTCCACACTCGACGTTCCACACGTGTGGAAAGGAATTGGTCCTCCTACCTCCTGCACAGTAGCGACTACAAATGTGAAATGAAGTGACTTCATACCCTAGGGTCTCGAAGAGGCAGACAAGCTGACGAAGGCAGGACGGTGACTGCCGCAGACCGATTACGAAATCTGCTACGAGGAGGCTAAAACAACCATCGGATGACAATATAGAGAAATGTGGTTGCAAGACCACCCTCAACACAGCGTCAGAGATGGGTACTATGGCCTATCCCGTAGCGAACACGTTGTTATATTCCGCCTCCGTACCGGCCATAACAGACTCAGGGCCCACATGCACAACAAATTTAAAATTGGCACAACCAGTCTGTGCCACTGTGAAAAGGTGGACATGACGGCAGAGCACTTACTGCAAGACTGCCAACGGCTAGCAGGCCGGAGAAACGAAACTTGTCCCGATAATACCGAATTTGATGAGAAGCTGTACGGAGGGGCGGAGCAGAATTCATGAGAAAATATGCTACATCAGTCTAAGTGGGGATCGAGAGAGATAGATACGCTAAGGTCTGAAAAGGCTACGTTATTATGAAGTACCCAATATAATATGCAGAAACAATAGCTGATGCAGTCTACCATATATAAGACATGTGTGTTTTAAAACAGTCTAGTTTTGTTGTCAGATCATCATCACTGCACATCCAACCAAATAGTCTATAAGTGATTCTCTTCAGTATGTCTCTCAGCGTGTGGAGACTAACGACACCGGTTCTTTGTTGGTTTACTATTCTTCTTTGACTACCAGTATAGTGCTCTTGTCTAGCTACACCACATTTGGCTTGAAATTCTTGCAGTCTGGCTAGGGTTGCAGATTCACCGCTATTACTTGAATCATTTACACATCCTCTCTACATTAGGGAATTTATAATATCAGCCTGGTCCATTGCTCTCCAGCTTTCTACAGCAGCCATACCTGCAAGCCTATCGGCGCGTTCATTTCCCAATACACCTGCATGCCCTGGCACAAAAATAAAACTGCTTTTTGCCAGCCTAGACCTCCTCAGCGACTCCGTCTATTGTCTTCGAGCCCAGCCTATCTCAATCTTCCTGTTTACAAATAGTAAGAGCTAGTACCCCTACTGTGTCGACGTAGTGAATGAAGGTGAACTTGGGGTTCCCTCAAAACGGGGTTATTTCTTCCTGGCACAAAACGTATTCAAAATAGTTCGAGAAACCAGGAAATCTAATCTAATCTCAGAACAGAATGCAAGTAGGAGACATTCACAAAATAAGACAACATTTTCTAGGAGATTTGAAGATTTCTTAAACAAAATGTCTCCGTGCTATTTTTAGAACGATAACATGGGTGAACTTATTGAGTTCACTTTCCATTTCATATTTATAACACTATAGAATTCGTCGAGACATGTATATCAAGGGGCATTGGTTCAGAAATAATATCACGTCCCGGAAGATTCAATATTTTGACCACGTTGAACATCACAGTGGTTTGGAGAGAACGGTAATGGAAGGCATGGTTCCTGGAGCACGAGGCAGGGGACGACCAAGACGAAAGTGGCAGCAGGAGATCAAAGAAACCTTGAACATCACGCTGGAAGAGGCGGAAGAGCTTGCTAGAGACAGAAAGATGTTCATGCAGGATGTAATGACAGCAACGTTCCGCAAGAGACATGCTACTATTTGAGCCATTGTTCTTTGTCTTTTTATTCTTCGAACGCCCTATATCGACCACTTGTTAAACCACTCTCTGTGCTTTGTATGTGATCTGAGTCTAAGAGCGATTGTATGTTGTGCCAGTTATGCAACTACAAGTAGGCCAGCACATCCGATTTCTGCGACGCTTTTATTTACCATAGTAGTTTCCTAGGCCCTACCTACTTGCCTCTTACGATATGCATCCACCTCTTACGACATACCCTATATGCAGCAATAGGACCAAGTCACCGACAGTATAATTTTCTTAATCTGTTCTACAGATCAAGTGAGCTTTCAAGATATTGCTTATGTTAATTCTGAGTCATTTCAACTAATCTATGTCTTGTTAAGTGATAAACTTGCTTAATCTGTGAAGTATTTCTTCAGCTGTAGTAGTGTATGTACACCAAGGAGGAAATAAACGTTAAGTCTTTTTCGTATTACTGATATGTAACTTTGTTTGTTGTGTCTGATAGTGGCTGGAGGAAGGGATATTGAGAAGGCCTATCGTCCAGTAGTAGAGCAAAATAGGGTGAAGATAAGGGTGGGGGAGGGGGGGGAGTTAGTGGCACAAACATGAGATTTATTCGTAATAATTGTATCTTGATATTGGCTGACAAACGGTCGATTCGAATCTTGACTGTTATTTGGGGTAGGTCGGATTAGCATAATGCAAAGACGTTCGTTCACCTATTGACTTGAACACAAGAGTGTTGAAGGTTCAATCACACACTCTCGAAATTCCAAACGCGAGGAAAGTAATTGGCCCTCCTACCTTCTGCATTCTAGGATGAACTGACGGACACTTTATACCATGTCTGAAAAGGATGTAGACATTTTTTTTTTAAATTGAAAGACTGCATTTTTATTGCTGATCAAAACAGAGAAGTCCAGATTTCTGCATCTGTTATTTAACGAATACAGAAGACCAGACATCCACATGGGACTTGGAAATATAATCTGGATGGCAAGAAGGGTAGGGAAAGACCTAGAGAGACATGAAGACTACCTGTAGACTGAGAAAGAGAGGAGACGTAAATGACCAGGAATGTACTATGTCGGCTTACACATGACATAACCAGTTAGAATCAGAATGCTAGTGTTCTTACAAGCGTTCGTCTGTACGGCTAGGCAATGGGTACCGTAAGAAATAAAGCTCTGTGGTTCGAATCCTGTGTTTGGTAATTTGTTTTCCTCCCAGAAGCCCCTACCTAATACTTCTTCTTCTTCTCTTCCACCATTTACTTCTTTATAGAAGTGTTGGGGGGAGAAGACGGGACGTAGTGATCTTGTGTGTGCTTGTTTTAAGGCACTTTATAAGCTGATAATCATTTTCGTAAAGCTGTTTCTGATGTCGTCGCTCCATCTTTTGCGTCGTATTCCTCTTGCTTTGTATTCATTATACTTTTTCCGTATGGCTATCTGTGATAGACGATACCAGGACATTCTTGTCAGGTGTCCACTATCCACTATCTATTTATTAATCATGTTCATCGGATCCGGTGCTTTCCCTGAAGTTCTTAAAATTACTTATTCTCTTGATATCTGGTTAGAGGATATTTGTTGACATCTTGTGTTTCAATGAAAGTTAGAAGAAGAGAAAGCAATTTAACGAGGCCTAGACTGCCATTTTGTTGTTATAAACAACTATAGTCTTTCTTTCTTAAAACTATTTTCTTCCCTTTTTTTTGCTTCGTAGTTATGAAGAATAAAATAGAATATGCGTCATGTTTTTAATATTTTGTATCGAGATATGTTTACAGTTGTGACAGTTTCATGATCGTGTTGAACAATATATCGATACCATGGAAGACTGCAGTTTAAAAACACAACTATGTAGCAAAGACAAAACATGTAAAAACGAAATCAAGTAGTTTTACAACGTACAAAAAGAAGATACAGTGATGTTTCTTCTTCTTCTTCTTCGTACTCACCAGTGGCGGCTCGTCATTAAGGGCCAGTGGGGCCCGGTTCCACAAAAACCGAAAGGGAATAACTTCCCGGAATAGACAAATAATAATAAATACTAAAAAATAACCATGATTTTCCCCTAAAATTTGCGTCTGGCCCCACCAAGAAAAATGACCACAAGCCGCCACTGGTACTGACCATATCAACCCCTTGTTAACCACTCTTTGTGATTTGTATGTGATCCAAGACTAAGAGCGATTGTACGTTGTGCCAGTTATTCGTCTACAAGTAAGCCAGCACAACCGATCTCTGTGACGCTTTTTATTTACCGGGGTAGCTTCCCTAGGTCCTACATCAGACGCCTCTTACGACATACCTTATAGGTCGCAGTGTTACTATTCTTTGCTTTCCCTGTGGGGCCCGGGCACCACACGGGCGCAATGATGTTTCAAATAAAAGGTCTTTATCAAGTAAAGGATACAGAACACACACTACTTCTCATGCTCTATAACATATATATATACATATATATATGTTGTTACATGTAAAATACATGTATATATTTGATTATTAATGTTGTATCTTCTGTTTAAATTTCTAGTCTCTCATATTTATGTCCGCTTGTATGTTGTCAGGGCTCGCAAGGGGAGAAAATAATAGTAATACTACGATCTACAAACCATGTCGTAAGAGGCGAGTAAGGCAGGGACCCACCTGTGTGCTGTCGAGGCTCGCTAAGGGAGAAAATAATAGTAATACTACGACCTACAAACCATGTCGTAAGAGGCGAGTAAGGCAGGGACCCACTTGTGTGCTGTCGAGGCTCGCTAAGGGAGAAAATAATAGTAATACTACGACCTACAAACCATGTCGTAAGAGGTGACTAAGGCAGGGACCCGCTTGTATGTTGTCAGGGCTCACAAGTGGAGACAATAATATGCAGCAATGTTTACCTGCCAAGCATGTCGTAAGAGGCGACTAAGGATGGTGGATCGTGGGCCTGGCTACCTCACCCAGTAGAAAAAAAACAACAAATCTTCAACAAACCTGGACAACACAATAATGAAATAATCTAACTCAACCATCCGAACCAGGAAGATTTCCAACCGAACCAGGGAAGATTTCCCCCAACTGAACCGGGGAAGATTTCCACACAGGAGGCAAATGAGTTTGCCGAGAAAGCGACAGGAACCTGCAGATGCCGACTAAAAGTATAGGTAAACATGAAAGAATTGAAGGGATGGCAAGAAAAGAGAGGGAAGAAGACACGGAAGAAGTTTGTTAAGGCATGGCCCGTTGGGAGTTGAAAGGTGAAGAAGAAGACTTTGTATTTTTACATGTTTCTCTATTCCTTTACATGTTTTTATTTCTTTTTACAAGCAAGCATCAAATACTTTTTCTTCAATCTAGTTTTGTTTTTACATGTTTCTTTATTTCTTTTTACAAGCATACATCAAATACTTCTTTCTTCAATCTAGTTTTGTTTTTACAAGCATACATCAAATACTTCTTTCTTCAATCTAGTTTTGTTTTTACAAGCATACATCAAATACTTCTTTCTTCAATCTAGTTTTGTTTTTACATATTTCTTTATTTCTTTTTACAAGCATACATCAAATACTTCTTTCTTCAATCTAGTTTGTTTTTACATGTTTCTTATTTCTTTTACAAGCATACATCAAATACTTCTTTGTTCAATCTAGTTTTGTTTTTACAAGCATACATCAAATACTTCTTTCTTCAATCTAGTTTTGTTTTTACATATTTCTTTATTTCTTTTTACAAGCATACATCAAATACTTCTTTCTTCAATCTAGTTTTGTTTTTACATATTTCTTTATTTCTTTTTACAAGCATACATCAAATACTTCTTTCTTCAATCTAGTTTTGTTTTTACATATTTCTTTATTTCTTTTTACAAGCATACATCAAATACTTCTTTGTTCAATCTAGTTCTGTTTTTACATATTTCTTTATTTCTTTTTACAAGCATACATCAAATACTTCTTTGTTCAATCTAGTTCTGTTTTTACATGTTTCTCTATTCCTTTTTACAAGCATACATCGAAAACTTCTTTCTTCAATCTAGTTTTGTTTTTACATGTTTCAATATTCCTTTTTACAAGCATACACCGAATACTTTTTCCTTCAACCTAGATTTGTTTTAAAAATGTGTCAACTAGTAATAGAAAAAGTGAGAAATGCATGTGGTTTGTACAACACCTTGGTTAGGTTAGTTCAGAAAACATTTCCCAGTATTGTGAAGGTCCTCTCAAACACATGTTAGCTATTTTCTCCTGTTTTCAGTCCATCGGATGCTTACATTCCTACTTTAAGGCCATTGCGGCTGGACCAGTTCCTGAACAAACAAGTTGACGATGCCAACAGTTCGTTTCTAAGCAAACAATTCGTGCAAACAAATCCGTTTTGTCGTGTAATTTAACATGGGCAACAAACTAACACAACACCGGTACTTGGTTGCTGTATTACTAATGGACTTTTCATCTATTGCAGTTTGAGATGACAGAAACCAATATATACCAGATTCATATAGATTATAGATAATACTAGACTGCATATAGATTATAGATAATACTAGACTGCATATATATCATAGATAATGCTAGACTGCATATAGATTTCCAATGTATGTAGATTAGTGGTTCTCAACTTGTTTCAGATTGTGGCCCCCTTTCTTTCTTTCTTCTTCTTCAAACGCTCCATATCCACCAATGTGATTTGTATGTGATCCGAGCCTAAGAGCGATTGTACGTTATGCACCTACAAGTAGGCCAGCACATTCGATTTCTGCAATGCTTTTATTTACTAGGATAGCTTCCCTAGGTCCTACATCAGTCGCCTCTTACGACATGCCTTGTAGGTCGCAGTGGTACTATTATTATTATTGCGGGTCCTGGAACTACACGGACCGATGCCCACCTTGACAATTAGTCACGACACTCTCCCACGCATCCCTCCTCTTTGTGTTTCCTAATACTTCCCCCTCCCGCCTAATTAACTGTAATTTCTAAAGTGCAAACGATAACAATATTTATAGCTTTGAGATCTAAAACAATACTATCCACTAAACACAATAACATTGGCAGCGAGAAATGGCAACATTAGAAAACAACTAATTTTGGACAAGAAATTGAAGAATAATGTCAACATGAGTTCACAATCAATGATGTTCCTGGTTATTGTTGACAGAAAATTTTGAACTAACAATTTTAAAACAAAATGTATTTTAGTTGGAAATACAAGTTAGTATAAAAATCTTGTTAAATACAAAATGCATTGAATTTTCATTAATATTTCACGCCTCTCCTGTTAATGCTTCCCTTAAGAGGCACGCCTACCAGGTTGTAAACCCGCCCGAGTTGTTACCGGGGCCCAAATTTGGGGTGTAAAGAATAGAACCACTGTTACCTGCCACGCATGTCGTAAGAGGCGACTAATGAGGTTTGGTTGAAATCGGATGCATGTGTCTTAAAGGTGTAGAAGTCTATGCGTTTAGGGGCCCACCAAACCAATGTGCAACGTATACACGTTCTTGGCACAGATCAAACATATCACAAAGAGTGATTAAAATTGGTCGTAAAGAACGAACGCAAAGAATACGAAGAGGGTTGTAAACCCACCATATAGACAGACTACAGACATAAATAGAATGCATATATATTTTTATATAGACCAGTGCTCTTCAATATTTTGATATATTTGGGCACATCTGACAAATGACCGTGAAGCCGAGGGCGCCGTGTGGCAATCGCAATAATAATAACAACGTAATACTCTTCTTCTGCGTTCTCACTAGATTGGGATTTCGGATTCTCTAATAAAGACAGCTGTCTGCCTCATATTGTCAGTCACGTCATACAGTTTATATTGGACTCTGGTGTAAGTGGGCCACCTCTTTCTTCTAAGGTCTACATACTGGAGGAAGTTCTGTAGGATATGCTCTGAAGTCATTCTGTTGTGACATGTCTGAAGGCGAAGTATGACAGTCTGGTCCCTTCTGGATAGTTGGTAATATCCATCGTCATTGTTGTGTTTTTTGGGTGTTCTTTATCCCACTTTGCTTTGTAGTCCCTTTTGGCTATGGTTTTTGTTTCTTCATAGCTGACCAGGTTGTATATTAATAGTAACATAAATAAAAAGTAATAACAGATGAGAACTTAATCCGAACTAAACATTTTTTTTTTTTTTTAAACATATGCGTTCCAAACCCCCAAAAAAAAAAAAAAAACGCGAAATATACCTCTGTTAGGAAATACAAATTTTCTTGAGATTATGATTAGTGTTAGAGCCGGTTAGTAAACTAGGGCGCCAGGGATGTATTCTGTCAAACGATATAAGAAAACTAGTCACGACAGAGAAGAAGTGTCTACGCAGAATGTTGAGAGTATCAAGAAGAGACCGGTTTAGAAATGAAGACATCAGGGGAAAAAATGGTTACAACATCGGTATTCAATTTCATCAAGAAACAACAAATTAATTGGTTCGGCCATATACGCGGATTACTAACAGACAGTCCGACCTAAAGAGCAAAGCTCTTCCGATATAGTGAATGCAAAACAAAAGGCAGTCCAGGCAAGAGGTGAACCTCAGAAATAACAGAGGCGGTAAAAAAAGCACTATTTATGAAGCGCACACAAAAGCCCATTCTATAAATTTATCTTATCCTGACGCTGGGAGTCGTAACAGGATTAGAGAATTAAAAAAAGAAGAAGAATAGACCGCAGACAAACAGAGATTCTAAATACGTATAGATTTCAGATTCGTAAAAATCAAATCTTGTGGTATTTTTTACAGATTCAAATCAGAACCACATGCACTACAGCTTTGATAAATCCCAGGTCTACATGCCCGACTGTCTGAACTATGTAACCAGCGCACAGTCGTGATGCAGTAGATATTATTGTCTTACTGTGGAATACCAGGAAACAAGACAGAAGGTCGACTAGCCATGGAAGGTGCTGCAGTTGAGCAACAAGATATTCCAGTTACGTATCAGCAGAAGAAACGGATGATCAAATAAATCAAAAAGTTACTAATATAAACACAGAACGACTACCAAAAATATGAGTAATCATAACAAGTTGTCATTCTGCACACCATAGCAAGATCAAAACAGGATCAAAATGACCCCTCAGTCTTTCAGTTCAGTTTTAGTTTGGAATATCTTCATTACACTCCGGACATGTCCATAGGTGCCCCGATCTCCGTCGCAATAACTTCAACAGCGTCCAGCGACTGACCGTATCAGTTCGATTTTGATTGACGAGCCTACTCACATACCTGTTATGCTGTTATTTTCTTGCTACTCCAATCTTCAAACCCAGCTCCTACAATCTAGTAGTTACGTGGATTGGTTTAAATGAAAATCTTTCCTCAGGCTTAATGTGTACAAAATTCAAGATTGGCAATTCAACCATGTATACATGGAGACAGACACCCTAGACTGCAGAGCACATACTTCACAACAGCCCCGAATATGACATACTGAGACAAATTTACTGGCCTATGAAACAACAACGGAAAAAACTACACAAACATTTGTATAAGCTACGCAACAGTGAAGTTTATACCAGAAATAACATTCAATATATAGACATTAAATATATATGTTATAGATTGATTGTCTGGTTGTATATGTTATATCTGCCGTATTGGAAATCTGAATTTCTTCGCTTCTGTTGTATCCTTTGCTTGATAAAGGCGTTTGGTCGAAACTTCGCTGTATATTATTTGTGTACTTTGTAAAACTATAGTACTTTGTTATCTATGTGTTTCGCGATTGCTAGAAAGTTTTACTGCATTCTTCTCTTATATTCATCGATAAGCATATAGAAAACATTTAAAGCAAGGGGACACACTGAACAGAAAAGCGCAGACCACAGTATTCAGAATTAGAACGAGACACTGTGGG
The DNA here is from genome assembly GCA_020796225.1 of Arion vulgaris. Lineage (NCBI taxonomy): Eukaryota > Metazoa > Mollusca > Gastropoda > Stylommatophora > Arionidae > Arion > Arion vulgaris. The sequence continues at coordinate 6,787,402 of CM036762.1, forward strand.
TTCAGAGCACACCTCAACAGAATGGGTATCAGGGATTCGGCTGCCTATACCCGTGGAGCACCAAAGCAGTCTCCAGAGCACATCCTGCAAGGCTGCCCAAATATGAGCAGTGTGAGAATGGAGATCCGGCAAACAGAAACAACCCTACAAAACAAATTATGGGAAAGCCGGTGAAGACCTCAAGCGCACCATCCTCTTTATGACACATACCGGAGTAGTCACATAGCAGAAGTTGATCGCAGAAGAAGAAGCAAAGGAACGGAGGAATAAAGTATAGACCACAGATAAGCATAAACTTCAGTATATATTTAACATGCATATAGATTTATCATTAGTATACATTGTTTATTTTTTTTAAAAGCAGGCCACGCAAAATGTGGACCTCAGAGTTAACAGAGGCGATGAAATACACCGTTTATAAAGCGCGTACAAAAGCCTGTTCCTGAAATCTCTTCTTATCCTGACGCTGTGAATCAAAACAAGATTGGAGTAAAGACAAAAGTATACATTTCAAATACGTATACATCACAGACATGTATAGACTCTACATAAGCAATTATATAACAAATTCATATAGATTCCTAGCTACATACATCACAGACATGTATAGACTACATAAGCAATTATATAACAAATTCATATAGATTCCTAGCTACATACATCACAGACATGTATAGACTACATAAGCAATTATATAACAAATTCATATAGATTCCTAGCTACATACATCACAGACATGTATAGACTACATAAGCAATTATATAACAAATTCATATAGATTCCTAGCTACATACATCACAGACATGTATAGACTACATAAGCAATTATATAACAAATTCATATAGATTCCTAGCTACATACATCACAGACATGTATAGACTACATAAGCAATTATATAACAAATTCATATAGATTCCTAGCTACACACATCACAGACATGTATAGACTACATAAGCAATTATATAACAAATTCATATAGATTCCTAGCTACATACATCACAGACATGTATAGACTACATAAGCAATTATATAACAAATTCATATAGATTCCTAGCTACATACATCACAGACATGTATAGACTACATAAGCAATTATATAACAAATTCATATAGATTCCTAGCTACACACATCACAGACATGTATAGACTACATAAGCAATTATATAACAAATTCATATAGATTCCTAGCTACACATCTACGTGTGAATAGCAGTAATGTCTCAATATATGATATCAAAGTTATTTAAACAGATGTTGTTATCAAGTAATTTGAGACATTCTGAGAGTCAAATATCTCCGATTGAAATTCATTTTCCTGCATTGGGCCAAATCATTGACGCATAAACGCTCTATAGAGAGAACTGAAGGCATGACTTGATACACATGATTAAACATTCCTAATATAAAACCACGACACTGGGCAACAACCCGGTAGCAGTGTGACGACAAAAGAAGAAAGAAGAAGAAAAATATAAGAAACGCGTAGTCTCAATCTCTATGTGTTACATGTCAAATAAAAAGGCTACTACTGTAGAAGCAAGATCGGAATTAACTCTTAGTGCACGCATACTAACCGCACGTTTTTATGAGCTGTTCTTTAGAATACACATATTCAGGAAAGGTTCCTTTTACAAAATCTATCATACCTTTTTATATAGTAAACACAAGAGAGCTGGTTGATATATTCAGAATATGCAATGTTTAAAACTCTACACTAAAAAATAAACTTACTGTATTCTACAGAGAATTGTACACAAATAGCGTTAAGTGGATGTTAAAGAATTATTTCTTTTATTTCAAACAAACTCGTAAGGTGACTTGACGGAAAACTGGTACCATTCATACGATTTGTCAGGTGTCTTATCGTATTTTAAGAGTTTATATAAATATATATTGGTTTGAGGGCATATAAATATATACTGGTTTGAGGGCATATATAAGAAGGAAGAAAGAGAAAAGAATACTAAAACAAGCATACATTAGATATAAAACAAGCATACATTAGATATAAAACAAGCATACATTAGATATAAAACAAGCATACATTAGATATAAAACAAGCATACATTAGATATAAAACAAGCATACATTAGATATAAAACAAGCATACATTAGATATAAAACACTTTTATTGGACTGAGAACTATAAATTTAATTGCATATCCTTTACAGGACTTTGAGAATCAACCCCGTTTTTAGCGCTGTTTGTGATTTTTTAGACATTATTACGTTCAGTAGTTTGCCATTGCTTTCTGAATGGGTGGTGCCACCGTCCTTTTGTAAAAATCCACGCAAAACAATTTGCAACCAAACTTTCCACAGCGGGATTTGAACTCAGAACGTCGAGGTTAATTGACCGAGTCACTACCCCCTTAGCCACAGACACCACCCTGAGAAATATACACAACTAAAAATTGTTAAACGAAAATCTCAAGTTGGGGGCTTCAGTACAGATATGAGACTGTGGTGTGAGAACCATTGCAATGTCTGTCAAGGAGATACAGACTATCCCAAATTGGTACTTAACGTAGAATAAAAATAGAAATGTTATGACAAAGTTACTAATGAGGAACTTATCAAGAGAACAATAAAACAAGAAAGACCAAATCTTTCTCATAACATTTCTAGATCAACAACAGTCAATTTTTATATCAGGAAGGAATACAAGTCTTCAAAAATTCCAGTTTTAGAGACCCACTTTCTGTTTGTTTGTTTGTTTGTTTTATTTGGTTTATTCTATGCTACAATGATACAGGATACGATATGAGGCCCAAAACCAGGATGATACATGGAAAAGAAACGGCATGAAATATTGATAGGAAACACATATGTTAAAAAACGTGACTCGAAGCGAAACAAATAAAATGTTACTTCTAGAAACAAAGGGAAATTAACATTTCATGACAGTGAGAATCTGATAAAAATAGTTAATGCATCAAGCAAAGAGATGTATTTTTTTTTTTAAAAGATCAAATCAACGAAATACCACAACTGATTACAAAAATGATACTCAATCGATCCAGTGGTAGTTTGTACAAGTATAACCCATTGTACAAGTATAACTATAGGCCTGAGGGACAGAATGTGGAGTGTGTTTAACCAACGAGATACAGGAACGATCAGCGTGCATACCTTTCTACATCTGTTGGGGAGACTGAGCACCTATGGGTCTGCCCGGAATGCAATGACGTCGGTCTAGTAATCAATCAATCAAGTGTCATGCCTGCCGACGTAGGCGATCATGTCTCTCCCCAGCTTTTTCTTCTTGGTGCATGTAAACAGTACTGATGTCGATCTTGTGTTGAACCATGATGTCAGGTCATCCAACATCTTCTCCCTCTGTCTTCCATGATATCTCCTTCCCTGATTTTTACCTGTTGCCACCAAATGTTCTAAGCCCTCTCTTCGCATTATATGCCAGAAGAACCTTGATTGCATGATTCTTATTAATTTGAAAACTATAACCAAAAACTATTAAAAAAATTATAACGATTTTCAAATGGCAAATCGATTCCGCTTATCAGGGAAAAGTATTTGATTCATTTTAACTATTTAAAAACAACTTCGGTTTCCGAACCACCAAACATCCGACTAGATCAAACAATAGTATCTGTTTTCTTATATTTGGTCGTTACTGTTACTTCTATTTCTATCAAGCACTTCAAGAATAACTTGAACAAAAATGACAGATACTTGACTGGTCAATGTCAGACAGAGAAAATATGTAGTTTTAGTTGGAATAACACTAACAGAAAATAGTTCTCCAGGTTTTCTGATCGGAAGTTCAAGGGAAATAACACTGATGTACTGAATGCCAAAACTCTAGTTGTCCGGCCATGTCAAGTATGTTTAATTAGTAACAAGTTTTCAAGGAAACGAGAGATTCAGGAATTATGTGACGCGTCAGTCAGGGTTCGATTCTAGTTTGTCTTTGTTTGAAGTCTCTATTTTTGGGGGTAACTATTTCCCAAGAGTTACACAAACCTGGTCATAAGTTGCTTCCCTTGTTCTTCTTGGTCTACACTTTATCAACACATTATACTACTCTTTATGATATTATATGATTTGTGTCTTTGAAAGTGAGTTTGTTGATATTATATGAATTTGTATCTTTGAAAGTGAGTTTGTTGATATTATATGAATTTGTATCTTTGAAAGTGAGTTTGTTGATATTATATAACTGTGTATCTTTGAAAGTGAGTTCGTTGATATTATATGATTTGTGTCTTTGAAAGTGAGTTTGTTGATATTATATGATTTGTATCTTTGAAAGTGAGTTTGTTGATATTATATGACTTTGTATCTTTGAAAGTGAGTTTGTTGATATTATATGATTTGTATCTTTGAAAGTGAGTTTGTTGATATTATATGAATTTGTATCTTTGAAAGTGAGTTTGTTGATATTATATGATTTGTATCTTTGAAAGTGAGTTTGTTGATATTATATGAATTTGTATCTTTGAAAGTGAGTTTGTTGATATTATATGAATTTGTATCTTTGAAAGTGAGTTTGTTGATATTATATGAATTTGTATCTTTGAAAGTGAGTTTGTTGATATTATATGATTTGTGTCTTTGAAAGTGAGTTTGTTGATATTATATGAATTTGTATCTTTGAAAGTGAGTTTGTTGATATTATATGATTTGTATCTTTGAAAGTGAGTTTGTTGATATTATATGAATTTGTATCTTTGAAAGTGAGTTTGTTGATATTATATGAATTTGTATCTTTGAAAGTGAGTTTGTTGATATTATATGAATTTGTATCTTTGAAAGTGAGTTTGTTGATATTATATGAATTTGTATCTTTGAAAGTGAGTTTGTTGATATTATATGAATTTGTATCTTTGAAAGTGAGTTTGTTGATATTATATGAATTTGTGTCTTTGAAAGTGAGTTTGTTGATATTATATAACTGTGTGTCTTTGAAAGTGAGTTTGTTGATATTATATGATTTGTATCTTTGAAAGTGAGTTTGTTGATATTATATAACTTTTTGTATCTTTGAAAGTGAGTTTGTTGATATTATATGATTTGTATCTTTGAAAGTGAGTTTGTTGATATTATATGATTTGTATCTTTGAAAGTGAGTTTGTTGATATTATATGATTTGTGTCTTTGAAAGTGAGTTTGTTGATATTATATGATTTGTATCTTTGAAAGTGAGTTTGTTGATATTATATGAATTTGTATCTTTGAAAGTGAGTTTGTTGATATTATATGATTTGTATCTTTGAAAGTGAGTTTGTTGATATTATATAACTTTGTGTCTTTGAAAGTGAGTTCGTTGATATTATATGATTTGTGTCTTTGAAAGTGAGTTTGTTGATATTATATGATTTGTGTCTTTGAAAGTGAGTTTGTTGATATTATATGATTTGTATCTTTGAAAGTGAGTTTGTTGATATTATATGATTTGTATCTTTGAAAGTGAGTTTGTTGATATTATATAACTTTTTGTATCTTTGAAAGTGAGTTCGTTGAGTTATTTATGAGTATACAGACCATTAAATCAGCAAATCTGGATTATGTAGGCTTTTTATTCCGGTTCGTCCATCTAAGTATAACTAGTACAGAGCAAGAAAGACTACAAAAAAGATAGACGACAGAATCAAGAACAGCATTAAAGAAATGAATAACAGCTTACAAAGTGCATTAGAGTAATCCACACACAAGATCACTACAACCCCCTCCCACACACACTTCTCTTCAATGGAATTGAGCCCGACATTTCTTGTCTCTCTCAGCAAAGTTCGTTTCAGTTTTTCCTATACTGTCCTCTCTTTCTTGTCTCTCTCAGCAAAGTTCGTTTCAGTTTTTCCTATACTGTCCTCTCTTTCTTGTCTCTCTCAGCAAAGTTTGTTTCAGTTTTTCCTATACTGTCCTCTCTTTCTTGTCTCTCTCAGCAAAGTTCGTTTCAGTTTTTCCTATACTGTCCTCTCTTTCTTGTCTCTCTCAGCAAAGTTTGTTTCAGTTTTTCATATACTGTCCTCTCTTTCTTGTCTCTCTCAGCAAAGTTCGTTTCAGTTTTTCCTATACTGTCCTCTCTTTCTTGTCTCTCTCAGCAAAGTTCGTTTCAGTTTTTCCATATACTGTCCTCTCTTTCTTGTCTCTCTCAGCAAAGTTTGTTTCAGTTTTTCCTATACTGTCCTCTCTTTCTTGTCTCTCTCAGCAAAGTTTGTTTCAGTTTTTCCTATACTGTCCTCTCTTTCTTGTCTCTCTCAGCAAAGTTCGTTTCAGTTTTTCCTATACTGTCCTCTCTTTCTTGTCTCTCTCAGCAAAGTTTGTTTCAGTTTTTCCTATACTGTCCTCTCTTTCTTGTCTCTCTCAGCAAAGTTCGTTTCAGTTTTTCCTATACTGTCCTCTCTTTCTTGTCTCTCTCAGCAAAGTTCGTTTCAGTTTTTCCTATACTGTCCTCTCTTTCTTGTCTCTCTCAGCAAAGTTCGTTTCAGTTTTTCCTATACTGTCCTCTCTTTCTTGTCTCTCTCAGCAAAGTTTGTTTCAGTTTTTCCTATACTGTCCTCTCTTTCTTGAACCCATTGCCTCCCACTTCAATGCATGCTTTAATATTCTTTGATCATTTCTTCTCAAAGTATGCCCAACATATTTCCATCGTCCCCTTCTAATAAGTGGTTAACCAGATATGTCTCTGATTTCATCACTTCTCCTGAATTCATGCCATTTTATATTCATTATTTTTCGCAGACATCTATTTTCAAATGCATTCAACTTACTTTCTATATCTTTAGTTATTTTCCAAATACATTTAACTTTGGGGGAAAAACGAAGGAATGGAGAGAGGGAGAGAGAGAGAGAGAATTAAAATGAATTCAGTGAGTTTACATATTCAACTGAAGACACAATCAAGGAAACTATTTGTAAACAAAAGTAGGACTTGTCACAAAAATTCTCCACAATGTTATCTACGACGAAATTAGAGTTATCTTTTATTGTTGTGTGTACTTGTATCAGACATACGCACTTTCGTCAGTTCTAGCATATCAACAGAGAAAAATCTGGATTTAATAATCCGATAACATCCTGTAGCTGTGTCAGATTTAAACATCAATCTCATATCTCTAGTGTTAACAATGCCGATGATATGTAGATATCTGTTACTGAATAATATTATATGGCATTTCGCCCGAGTGGTTACCAGGGCCCAAATTTGGGGTGTAAAGAATAGAACCACTGTTATCTGCCACGCATGTCGTAAGAGGAGACTAAGGAGGTTGGCTGAAATCGGATGCATGTGTCCTAAACGTGTAGAAGTATATGCGTTTAGGGGCCTACCAAACGAATGTGCAACGTATACATGTTCTTGGCAAAGATCAAACATATCACAAAGAATGATTAAAGTTGGTCGTAAAGAACGAACGCAAAGAAGGAGAAGAATATGTCCTTTTTCGTCTTTACAGACGGTCAAGGATTAAGCGTCCTCTCCATTTATGCCTAACCTGGGCAGCTGATATTGGGCAAGGTGCCTAGCATGGGCAGCTGATATGGGAATGTACATAGTCTGGGCAGCTGATATGCAGAATGTGCCTTATCCATGTTGCACATACCCACTTGTCACATCCAAAGAAAAAAAAACAAAGTATATACGTTTGGAATCAAGCAGGGTTTGCATGCGATGTCAGATTATTAGTTGTACTGTGATGCTCGTCCATCACGGGTGACAATGACCACACACATTTTCATCCAAGGGAATGTAGTTGCGTTATGTTTGTCTGTGTGTGCGTAGATGACTAGTGAGCCCGACACGGGCTTAAAATGTTCTTGTACAGTGTGGGCAAGGTATACTTGCACTTGTGGGGGGTTTTACTGTCTTTCTATTTTGACGGTTTTGTTCCATCCGTGCTGTTCTACCTGCCTCGCAGTCCGAGGAACCATGTCGAAGAAGTTGTACCAGTATAGGAGCGTCTGGTCAAATGGATTAGAGCCCGGACTCCCATTCTGGAGACCCGGGTTCGATCCCCGGTAAGGTAGAAGAGGTTTTTTTCTGTCAGGGACATAAAGAAAAAATTATAACCTGAACAGTCTCGCGGTGACTTCACTATTCTTGCGACCGTTAAATTCTTCAAGCTCAGGTTCCCCCTGCCCTTCATATCCTTAAAAAACATTAACACATGTAGTTAAGTATAGACAGACTATAGTATAAAAATACATTATGCAGTACGTCTCACATTTTCTTGTTAGTGTTATTTGTCACGGTTTCAAGATTAAATTAAATACCACACACTGTGAGACATACCGAGGAGGAGATCGGAGCCCTTATGGACTAATTGGTTTGATGTGCAGGGATGATGATCAGATAACTAAACTAAACTGAGAGACATACTGAGGAGGAGATCGGAGCCCTTATGGACTAATTGGTTTGATGTGCAGGGATGATGATCAGATAACTAAACTAAACTGAGAGACATACTGAGGAGGAGATCGGAGCCCTTATGGACTAATTGGTTCGATGTGCAGTGATGATGATCTGACGACTAAACTAAAATAAACTAAAAATACATTCTAATTATACCTTTACATCACGTGAAAGATTTGTGTTTTTAGTCTGCTGCTAAAAAAGCAATTTTCAACACAATCTTTCTACCCACATTATGCTATCAGTGTCAAACCTGAAGGCTGACATCAAATAATAGAAGAAAACTAGTCACGACAGAAATGAAGTGTCTACGCAGAATGCTGGGAGTAACAAGAAGAGACCGGTTGAGAAATGAAGAAATCAGGGGGAAAAAGTGGGTACACATCAGTACTACACTTCATCAAGTAACAACAAATTAAATGGTTCGGATACATAAGCAGATTACCAAAAGACAGTGCACCTCAAAGAGCAATGTTGCTTCGATACAATGGATACAAAGCAAAAGGCTGGACACGCAAAGGATGGACCTCATAGATAACAGAGGCGGCGAAAGCGCACACGAGGGCTCGTTCTAGAAATCTTTTCTTATCCTGACGCTGTGAGGCAAAACAGGATTGAAGAAAAGAAAAGAAAGAAAGTCTGCTGTTATGAACACGTCTTTGAACTTAAAGATTACTTTTTTATCTTCTTCTTCTGTGTACGTTCTCAAAATATCATTTCTTACATTGTATTGCAGTTGTAAACCACGTTGCAATACCTGTACCTTTCGATTGGAAAGTTTTCAGCACATTTTTAGACTATGTTTAATTTTCCGTGTTCAATACTTTTTCTTCTATCTTCTTCTTCTTCGAACGCAGCATATCAACCTCTTGTTAAACCACACTTTGTGATCTGTATGTGATCTGAGCCTGAAAGCGATTGTACGGTGTGCCAGTTATGTAGCTACAAATAGGCCAGCATATCCGATTTCTGCGACGGTTTTTATTTACTAGGGTAGCTTCCCTAGACCCCTACCCTAGCCGCCTCTTACAACATGTCTTGTAGGTCGCAGTGTTACTATTCTTTGCTCCCATTGAGAGCCCCAGCAACACACAGGCGCATGGTACATTGAAATAACATCACATTATGCTGCGTATAAGCAGCGTTACTATCTATCGCTTCTCTCCCTCTCTCTATCTTCCTCCTGTTCAACAAATGGCTAAAACTCGACAGAACAAAATAATTAGTACGCACTTTATTCCGGGGCAAATAACCAGTATCGATCTTCATAATTTGATCCTATCACAAATTATCTCCAACAATCAATCCATTATTACTGGACAGCATCAACACTCAAGAAGCATATGGATCGATACCAATAGCTGAGTAATATAACGATTATAAAGAATGGTTTGATGGGTATATATTTCATGAGATGACAATTTGTTGTTTTATAACGACAGTTGAATGTACGTAACCCAATTGTTTCTGCACATACACCAGCATGGGTGATCATAGGTCAGCATAATACATAGCAGTGGATCAAAGGACAAGAGCCCAACTGTTGCTGCATCATTGAAGAAAATGAAGATCATACAGCATAATAGATTATCATAGACCAATGTAGACAATTATTGACCAATATTAACAAGTGAAAGACAATCTTTAACCGATAACAGCAATCATAGATGGGTATAGACAATCATAGTCCAATAAAAACGGTTATAGACCAATATAGACAATCATAGACCAGTATAGATAATCTACGAACATTACAGACAATCATAGAGGAAGAAAGATATATATATATATATATACACACACACGAACTAAACATGGGAGATAAATCAATGGAAAGGGATATAAACTCAGACAAACGTACATGTAACAAATATAATGACTGACATATTGATTAGGTTGATCGATTGAAGTCCATATAAATTGTGATTTTTTTCGATTAAATATAGCTTGATATCGTGTAGAATGATGTGTTTAATGAAAACAAAGACAGAGGTAGATGGTAGGTAGTTGAGTGTGTATGTAGTAGCCGTCCATCGCAAGAGATGATGACAACAATCTCAGATATGTGTTGTTGCTCCTCTCTGGTGCGTGTGGAGGGGATTATAGAGTCCAATTCTAGAACACAATCCCCTACCACAGATGGCAGCAGGATATCAAAGAAAGTTTGAGCATGACGCTGGAGAAGGAGGAGGCGAGAGAACTTGCTAGAAACAGATAATTTTTCAGACAGGATGTGATGAAAGTGACGTTCCGCAAGGGACGTGCTACCACTTGAGATTGTTAGGTAGAAATGTTGTTCAATATATAGAAATGTAGACTGTTAGATAGACAAACAGATGATGTGGGGGATAGAACAAGATAGACAAACAGATGATGTAGGGAAACAAGATAGACAAACAGATGATGTAGGGGGAACAAGATAGACAAACAGATGATGTTGGGGAAACAAGATAGACAAACAGATGATGTAGGGAAACAAGATAGACAAACAGATGATGTGAGGGGAAACAAGATAGACAAACAGATGATGTAGGGGGGACAAGATAGACAAACAGATGATGTAGGGGGCGGGGAGACAAGATAGACAAACAGATGAAGTAGGGGGAACAAGATAGACAAACAGATGATGTTGGGGAAAACAAGATAGACAAACAGTTAATGTAGGTGTGGGGAGGGAGGGGGGACAATTGGAAATCAATAAACTTAACAGCCAAATATCTATTACGCATTCAGTCATTAAAAAACACAACTCACGTTTATTAGAAATCGTGAACCTGGTATAGATTTTACGAAATAATACAGCCAACACGTTACGTATTATATACAAATTATTGTTGAATTCTGAAACATAATGTGAACAGTATAAGAGAAGATTTACAGTAATCTACATATGGTGTAGTTTTTGTTATCAAATTAGTTCTTATCAGAATATTTTACCCCACTTGAGTTATGTACGAGAACGTCTTGGGGGACATATGCCCTTTGACCTCGAGTCATTGAACGTCTTGGAAGGGGGCGGCGTATGCCCTTTGGCACTGAGTCATTAAGTTCACACAAACATATATTAAAACAAGGTTATAGTGAATTTTCTATAATTGTGAAATGCGATGCCTACAAACAACAAAAAGTTACATAAAACACCAGAAAAGACAGTGTCACCAACATCAGCATAAGAAAGAAAGTTGGGACAGAGCCTCGCTTGAGAGATAAAGAATGAAATGGTTCGGCGACTTACTATGAATGCAACCAAATCCCACTGTATACAGAGTGTTCTACAACATAACATCTGGACAGTAGACGAAAGGAAGACCACGAAAAAGATGGATAGACGATATAGCAGAATCCTGTCAAAAAGTAAAAATAACTATCACTCAAGCCACTAGAGCATCGTAAAACAAAAACAGAAAACCACTAAACTGGGCAACAACCCGGTAGCAGTGTGGAAACAAAAGAAGGAAAACAGATTTTGTAGGGTAGAGGTAAACCTTCTAAAAGATAAGTAAGGGGCTTATTTTCTCTCCACTAGTTTACGGGACACATTTGGGCAAGATGGAATACTTGTTTAGACCCCCTCCCCGGCCGTATACCATAAATCTATTGGAGCAGATGGTGGAGGATGGCAACAGAGTGTCAATGGAACGCTCCATGTCCACTACTTGTTAACCACCCTTTGTAATCTGTATGTGATCTGAGCCTAAAAGCGATTTACATTGTGCCAGTTATGCGTCTACAAGTAGGCCAGCACATCCGATTTCTGCGACGCTTTTTATTTAGTAGGGTAGCTTCCCTAGACCCCTACCTCTGTCGCTTCTTACGACATTCCTTGTGGGTCGCAATGTTAATATTCTTTGCTACCCTTGAGAACCGAGGCAACACAGGGTAAGATTTTCAAGTGATAAAGAATCTACGTGTAGCTCAACAACAACTTTTAACAGCGTGATCAAAGTTGACTGCATGCTTACAAGCGAGCTTGTTTCATATCATTAACATAATATTAATTAAAGATGAAAACGAGACAGTTTCCATATGACTGGAAAATTCCGATCTCTCCCAAACTACAGTCAACGCATATTTTCGCTTTTATTTTGTTCAGCTAGCCCTTTCTAAAAAATCTGACTTGTTATCCCAAAGGAATAAATAAACGTTTTACCCTTCACTACACTCAACATACCAGAGTGGACATAGTGGAAGTTATTGAGTATACTGAATTAATTGAGCTTTGATGTTGACGAAAAAACCATGTTTGTTTGTGCGGGTGTATTATTTGATCCATTATTAATCCGATTGTTGATGGAGACAATGAAGTAATTCATAAACCTGGTAAACAATCAACTATTTCATAACAAAAGTTGCATATCTGTATACATCCCTGATGTGGAGTAGCCGTGACAAGCTTGTGAGAAATAATATAACGTTATCAAACACTATATCATGGCGTGCATACCAATGTCATGACGCAAGGCTGTAGTATGCCAGAATCGATAGTATGCATGTGTTTGTAATAATGTTATTTTTTCACAGCTATCAGTAGCAAATTGTTGGTGACTTGTTGGTTATCTGCTGTTGTAATGTTGGTTATCTGCTGTTGTAATGTTGGTTATATGCTGTTGTAATGTTGGTTATCTCCCTGTTGTAATGTTGGTTGTCTGCTGTTGTATTGTTGGTTATCTGCTGTTGTAATGTTGGTTATCTGCCGTTGTAATGTTGGTTATCTGCCGCTGTAATGTTGGTTATCTGCTGCTTGTAATGTTGGTTATCTCCCTGTTGTATTGTTGGTTATCTGCTGTTGTAATATTGGTTATCTGCCGTTAGTTTTCTGCTGTTGTAATGTTGGTTATCTGCTGTTGTAATGTTGGTTATCTGCAGTTGTAATGTTGGGTATCTGCTGTTGTAATGTTGGTTATCTGCTGTTGTAATGTTGGTTATCTGCTGATCGAACCTTACCTGATTATTCTGTGTCTAATTATAGCGAAGCGTTTGAGAAAGACACTTTTAGTGAGCCATTTTTTTAGAATGGCTCGCTGGTATTTTGTTCGTAAGGAAGCTTGTATTGCTAGGCTAGGCGATGGGTGTCGTAAGAAATGAGGATAAGTGATTCAAATCCTGTGTTTGTCTATTTGTTTTTTCGGAAACTCTTAATACATGTACATTCAGGTGTTACCTAGTGAGGGGGGTTTATGGCTAATGGTAACGCCCTTTCCATTGTAAGTCGAAGGTCGTGGGTTCGAGTCCGGACCGCGCCATTCTGTTCACGAGTGCAGTTTTTCCAGAGACCCCCAGGATTGTTGCTGGAGTTACGGAGTTCGTGCTTTGTGCAATACTCTCGGCAGGTGGCGTGCCAGTTCTGCGGAGAGGGACCAGGCCGTATGGAGTAAAACCCGGTACAATGAAGTCAATCCTTCGGCTTTTAAACCCTTTTTTTTAAAACCTGTACATTGTTTATTTGTTGATCATATTCTTCACTTCCGTTATTTCCTTTGGGGCTCTACCAAAACCAACGCCTTGTTCTCATCTGCTGTTGTAATGTTGGTTATCTGCAGTTGTAATGTTGGGTATCTGCTGTTGTAATGTTGGTTATCTGCTGTTGTAATGTTGGTTATCTGCTATTGTAATGTTGGTTATCTGCTGTTGTAATGTTGGTTATCTGCTGTTGTAATGTTGGTTATCTGCTGTTGTAATGTTGGTTATCTGCTGCTGTAATGTTGGTTATCTGCTGTTGTAATGTTGGTTATCTGCTGTTGTAATGTTGGTTATCTGCTGTTGTAATGTTGGTTATCTGCTGTTGTAATGTTGGTTATCTGCTGTTGTAATGTTGGTTATCTGCTGTTGTAATGTTGGTTATCTGCTGTTGTAATGTTGGTTATCTGCTGTTGTAATGTTGGTTATCTGCTGTTGTAATGTTGGTTAATCTTTGAGTAGGTGATGTTGTTGAAATGCTGAAAGTAGGCATGAGTCCGTTATAATGCTGTTTCATATGTCTCTTTTTTCTTCTTCAAACGCTCCATATCGACCACTTGTCACCACTCTGTGTAATTTATATGTGATCTGAGCCTAAGAGCGATTGTGCGTTGTGTCAGTTATGCGTCCACAAGTAGGCCAGCACATCCGATTTCTACGCTGCTTTTTATTTACTAGGATAGCTTTCCTATGCCCCTACGCCAGTCGCCTCTTACGACATGTCTTGTAGGTCGCAGTGTTACTATTCTTTGCTCCCCTTGCAAGCCCTAGCAACACACTGGTGAATATTTTGTCTATTGAATAAGATAGTTCATATTGAATAAGATAGTTCATATTGAATAAGATAGTTCATATTGAATAAGATAGTTCATATTGAATAAGATAGTTCATATTGAATAAGATAGTTCATATTGAATAAGATAGTTCATATTGAATAAGATAGTTCATATTGAATAAGATAGTTCATATTGAATAAGATAGTTCATATTGAATAAGATAGTTCATATTGAATAAGATAGTTCATATTGAATAAGATAGTTCATGAATATCCAGTATATATATGGAACCGCAGTAAAATATTTGATTGAAAACACGTATCATGTACTGTAGCTTTACAAATTACAAAACAATGACAAAATATACAACGTTTCGACAACAAGCCTTTCAGCAAACGAACAACAGGAGTGACAATAAATGAAACACAATGGACGACATACAAATCGCATCTGAAAATTGAATAACGAAATAACGTAACACAAAAACAAATAAAATGATAGGAAAAAGAAACAATGAAACATCTAGTAAATAACTTGAATACATCAACATTGATCCATATAGATTACAGCATGGGAAGAGAAAGATAAAAGCATAAGAATGGAATATAACATGAATACATGCAACATACACATAGAGACAGCTACGGGAAGAAAGATAAGAAGCATAAGAATGCATCGTAGCGCCGTGGTCCAGCGATACAAATCGATTTCAGAGCAATGATCGATCATCCGAGAACATGATCGATGGTGCACCGACATCGTACCTAAATGGCCAGTATCATTGAATGGTGGTTACAGGTCACAATGGCATGTCGCGTAAGGCGACCGTCACCGAGCCTGCTCAGTCCCGCCGATATAGCGCATTGCCAGATAATGGCATGATATGGATCGCATGAATCTCATCGTCAATAAGAAACGTCTAAAGGAAAGATACGCGTCGTATCGACGTAAAGCATTGACAACGGCGCCAGTGAGTCTGATATTGATTAAGGATCGTACAACATATTCCAATTTCTGTCCGTTCGTAAGACACCAAAGATAGTGGGGAAGAAGAACGGTTCAGACTCGATCTAAGGAGACAGATGAAAACATTTTTCACCAGGAATTCATGGAGGGTAAGTTAAGTAGTTTACTCGTGTCAGAGCAGATCCTATGCGATGGAGCTGGCAGTGATTTCGAACTCATCGATAGCCGAGACAAGCACTTCCTCCGGAAGAGCCTACGAAAGAAATCAAGCGAGTTCAGAAAACATCGTCTCACAAAGGAGACGAAGGCGAAGAGCGCGAGAATGGCAAAGAGTCACGACAGCTCGGGATGGGAAGAAGTAGAGAGGAGAAATATGTATCTAGTAATATACCGATGTAGTGATAGGATAGGCAGGTGATAGAATGTCAAGACACAGTAGGGAGATGGAGAAGTAAACGAATAGAAGGGCTGAAAACACACGAAATTATGAAGCGTGAATCGGCTAGGCATGCGGATGCCAATAGTCATCATGACAGGATAGACAGATGGAAGCCATCATGAGTTCATACTAGGCTTCAAGATAACTCATGAAAGACAAGATATCAGGTCCCATTTTAGTACTATAGTAATTCACTGATTCGCTCAAAGAATTGTCACAAACTGAAAGGAGCAAGAGTGAGATTAGTCTCGCAAGACAGAGCAGAAGCTGACAGCGGATAGTTCTTCCATTGAGAACTGAGAAAGAGAGGTCGTCAGATGAGAGAAGCGTACACGAGCACACATCAAGCGAGGAAGAGACGGAGTTCTTCGGTAGCAACCTCAGGAGAGAAGACAGCGGGTTTGTATCCTTCAAAGACGATGAGGTGGCATGGATTAAAGATGTTATCAGAATGAGATGTCTGTAGGGCAAGAGCAGCAGAAGATAGGCCTACCGGATTGTGAACTCCACAATCCCGGTAGGCCTATCGTTTCTGCTTGCTCTTGCCCTACGGAACACATCTCCGAATTCCTTGATAGCATCTTTAATCCCATAGTCACCACACTCCTGTCATTTTTGAAGGATACAAACCACGCTTTGTCTGTCTTTTCTACCATTGAGTTGCTACCCGAGAGAACCTACCGTCTCTTCCTCCTTGATGTGTGCTCATTGTACACTTCTATACCTCATCCTGACGGCCTTATAGCTCTCCAGTTCTTCTCAATAGGAGAACTAATCCACTTGTGTCAACTTCTGCCTCTTCGTCTTGCGGAACTGGTTCTCACTCTTAACTCCTTTCAGTTTAATGACCAATTCTTTGAGCAGATCAGTGGGGTTGCTATGGGTACTAAAATGGGACCTAGTTATGCTTGACTTTTCATGGGTTATCTTGAACACCTAGTATGGACTACATATGATGGCCCCTTCCGTCTGTCTATCACAGATACATTGATGACTGTATTGGCATCACTGATATGCCTGAAGCCGATTTGTCACGCTTCATTAATTTCATTAATGTTTTCAACCCTTCTATTCGTTTTACTTCTCACATCTCCACTACTTGTGTCAACTTTCTTGACATTACTATCACTTTACGCCTATCCGCTATCACTACATCAGTATATTACAAGCCTACTGATGCACATAGTTTTCTCCTCTATACTTCTTCCCATCCCGGGATTGTCGTGACTTTTGCCATTCTCGCAGCTCTTACGCCTTCGTCGCCTTTGTAGTGAGGACGATGATTTTCTTGAGAGAGCTCGCGAGATGCTTGATTTCTTCGTAGGCGCCTATACCCGGAGAGGGTGCTTGTCTCGGCTATGCATCGAGTTCAGAAAATCACTCGCCAGCAGGCCCTTACCAGTCAGCATAGGACTACTAACTCTGACAGAGTAAAACTTATCTTAACTTACCACCTCCATAGTTCCCTGGTGAAAAATGTTTTATTTCGTCATCTGTCTCTCCTTAGATCAGATCCTGAGACCCGTTCTGTCTTCCCCCACTATCCTTTGGTGTCTTACAGACGGGACAGAAGTCTTAAGGATATGTTGGTACACAGTCGCCTTAAGTCCAATATCCAGACTCATTTTGGCACTGTCCAGTGTGGTCGTCGGCGTTGCTACACGTGTGCTTATGTGATACAGACGCGTACTGTATCTTTCCTTTAGGCACGTTTCTTATTGACGATGGGTTCACATGCGAGTCCCGGAATCTTATCTATGCCATTATCTGTAAGCGGTGTAACAAGGCTTTATATCGGCGAGACAGGCAAGAGCCTCAGTGACCGATTCGCCCAACACTTACGCGACATACGCCAATGCTCTGTGACCCTGTCAGCCACCCATTTCAATGATACTGGCCATTTAGGTGCTCACGATGTCCAGGTCACAGCCATCCGATCATGTTCCTCGGATGATCGCAGTCGATTTGCTCTGGAGAATCGGTTGATTTCTTTGTATGGTACCTTACGACCACGCGGGCTCAACGTATTACATTCTTATGCTTCTAGTACTTTCTCTTCCCATGCTTGTAATCTATATGGGTATATGTTGCATGTATTCATGTTATATTCCATTCTTATGCTTCTTAGTACTTCTCTTCCCATGCTTTGTAATCTATATGGGTATATGTTGAAATGTATTCAAGTTATATATTTACTAGATGTTTCATTGTTTCTTTCCTTTCTATTTCTAGTTTTTATGTGTGTTTTTGTGTTACATTTATTTCGTTATTCGTTTTTATTCCAGATTTTCCTTAGATACGTTTGTATTTGGTCGTCCATTTGTGTTTCATTTTAATTTGTCACTCCTGTTTGTTCGTTTGCTTTGATAAAGGCCTTGTTGGTCGAAACGTTGCTGTATTTTGTCATTGTTTTTGTAATTTGTAAAACTACAGTACTTTGTAATTACGTGTTTTGCCATTCATATTGAATAAGATAGTTCATATTGAATAAGATAGTTCATATTGAATAAGATAGTTCATATTGAATAAGATAGTTCATATTGAATAAGATAGTTCATATTGAATAAGATAGTTCATATTGAATAAGATAGTTCATATTGAATAGGATAGTTCATATTGAATAGGAACTTTTGAGCAATGTTAGAAGGACGAATACATTTGACGATGCCGTTACAGAGAAGTTTCTGGAAAAGAAAAGAGGAATGGATCTGATCTTTAAGTGAAACATAGAAGTGGAAATATGTACTATTTCTTCTTTTGCGTTCTCACTAGATTGGGATTTCTGATTCTCTCATCAAGGCAGCCGTCTGCCTCAGATTATCAGCCACACCATACAGTTTGCCTTGGACGCTAGTGTAGCTGGCCAACTCTTCTTTCAAGTCTGCATACTGGGGGCAGTTCTGTAGGATATAATTCTATGATTTCTGCTTCCCGTTTGTGCTGGGCCTCTTCCCGCAGTAAGTTTTGGCCACCCTCGTGACTGTAGGTCTCTCTCTCGCGATCACCGCCCAGACCGATGTACCAGATCTCCCATAAATTATATTCATGTGGAAATCTGATTCATGCAGCCTTAGCATTGGTGTGTTTTACGTCACATCTTCAGTACTATTTAGAGCTCTGGTGCTTATCCTTCGGCGATGTGTCCGGTTTCAGCCAGCGTTTACCGGTTCGCTCTCCGTTCTGTAGCCATCTAGTGTTTTTTTACGGTGTGGGGTAGCTAGCCCCACGACCAACCTCCTTACTCGCCTTTTACGACATGCGTGGCAGGTAACAGTGGTTCTATTCTTTACACCCCAATTTGGGCCCCGGTAACCACTCGGGCGATTGTATGTTTGACATTCTTACTGCGTGGCCAAATTCCAGGCAGATTGGCGACCGTAGAATCCGTTATCCCTTTCCTCATTGTGAGGGTAGTTGCACCATGTTATGCGCCTTACGGCCGGTGTATCCGTTTTCGGCATTTTTTTCGGGTTAGCTTTCCCCCAGGGACACGTGCATCCGATTTCATCCAAACCTCCTTAGTCGCCTTTCTGGGGGCAGGAACAGGGTTCATTCTTTAATCAAAAATATATTTTTTAAAAAAATGGAAAAGAGGTTACAGAGGGGCATTTTCCCTTTTTAAGTAAGGCATTTTATTTTATTATCGGGTACCCACGTAGGGAACGCTTATGATTACACCAAGTTTCCCCAAACATTTGGCCCACCGCCCACTTTGGGGACAAAACTTTGTAATAATTATAACGTTTCCCCCCTTCCAATATATACATGTTATTTTCACTTTAAATAAAAAATTATATATATTTTTTATAATTAATTTTTTCAAATGTTTTATATACAGGAAATGGAAAAAAAAAAAAGGGATCGTAAGTTGGGGATGAATAAAATGCGAATTAAAAATTTAATGATTATTCAATCACAAAGTCACAAAAAACCCCCACCCCCCCAATTTTTCTAAACCCCACCCCCACCCCCTGGGGTTCAGCCCCCACGGGGGGACCCCCACTTTGAGAACCCACAATCAATCAGGCCATGCCCCCGGCGGGGCGATCAGTCTTCCACAATTTTCTTTGCTTGGTGCATGAATCAGTTCACGCGAATTTTGTCAAACCCTAAGCGGGCCATCCAACATCTTTCCCCTTTGTTTCCGGATCTCCCTTCCTAAATTTTTACCTGTAGTCAAATGTTCAAAACCTTTTTTTCGCATTTTTGCCCGAAAAACCCTGATTGTCGGATTTTTATTTTTGATAATTTTTTTGGGCGGGCCTTTTTTAAAACCCCACGTTTGTTTTTTTGCCCATAATTCCAAATTTCTTTTTAAACCACATTCGGGTTCCAAAGATGTTTGTTTTTGTTTGTTGGGCCAATTTTCGCTCCCTACAAAGTATTTTTTCAAATGTTTGGGGAGTACTCGTTTTCGCAGTGTCTTGTAGAGTTCAAAGTGTTTTCTTCATTTTAAAAAAGCTGTTTTTTTATTATTCTCTCCAAACCCTTTTGTACATCTTCCATTTGGGAAGAATGCCTAGATATTGAATCGATGGATTTGTTTAGGTTGTTTATTTATTTTGATATTGCATGTTGGGTTTTTTTTTTTTACTGTTTTTTGGGCGAAATTTTTGCCCATTTTGAGAACCCATATTCCCAAAACCGCCCCACCAATGTTGTTAACCCTTGTTACTAACTGTATTCATTTTTTTGAGCGGGTAGGACAGGGGTTCGGAACTTAATCCCAAGGTAGTGCAGCGCGAAGCGGTTCAGGTTAAAATTTTTTCGTTATCCCCCCAACA
Organism: Arion vulgaris; assembly: GCA_020796225.1. Classification (NCBI taxonomy): domain Eukaryota; kingdom Metazoa; phylum Mollusca; class Gastropoda; order Stylommatophora; family Arionidae; genus Arion; species Arion vulgaris. Next base: position 6,808,198 of record CM036762.1, read on the forward strand.
AAAAATTTTGGCCTTACTGGGGATTGAACAGGGATCCCCCCCCTGGAATCTGTTTTTAAATATAGATCTTTTTAAATCTTATTTTTTCCGATTCAAGTTTTATCTTTAAATTTTCGCTCAAAATGACATTTTGGGGGCCGGGGAAAACCCCGTAAATGGAAAACCCGGGCTTTTAACACCCCGCGGGAACTAAAAGATTGTCCCCGCGCCCAACGGCTCGCGGCGGGGGACCTTTTTTAATCGATCGAGAATCGGGGCCCAACACGGGATCGCCCCCCCGCCCAGGCGTGTTCATAGCGGGGGACTACCAAAAGCCCCCGATGGGGGTTAACCGGGGATCAGGCCACATCCCATTTTTAGGTGTTGGGACTGAACCGGGGGGGAGATGCGGATGTCCAGGGCCCCGGGGAGCTTTAGTTAAAGGGCTTTGGATGATAATAAAAAAAAAAAATCGGGATTTTTGGGAAAATTTTTTTATTTTTCCCGGTTTGTGACAGCTCTGATCAGGGGGGTTTTGTCACGGGGCCAAAGGGCCCCCCAAAAAAATGAAACGTTTTTTTAATTTTATAAATTAAAATAAAACCCCCCAAAAAACCAAATTTTTTTGGGGGTAAAATGTCTGGCCCCACCAAAAAAGGCCCTAGCCGCCACTGCTCGATAAACCAAAACAGGTTTCCCTTTAGGTTAAAGGGGGGCCTCGGCAAAGTTTTTTAACAATTTAAAAAAAAAAAACACCAAATTATTTTTGTGTGTCTGTTACCCCTTGTCAATTGTTGTTACCTTTTTCCCCCCAGCCCCTTTGGCTAATCGGGAGCCGGGAAAATCGTGATATAAAATGTTTTCCCCAAACACTAATTTTTTTCAAACAATAACATATTTTCGATATCTAAACCCCCCCATGAACCCAAAAAACCTCCAAAACCTTCCACACAAATCCCCCCAAACCTAAAAAAACCTCCCAAGGAAATCAATTAAGATAAAAAAAGCCTATTGTTTCCCGGGGTCACAAAGGGTTCCCCAGGCTATCCTTACTAAACGTGATGAATCATTTTGGGTTAGGGGGGTGTCGGGGGTTAACCCCTTTTTTCCCAGGAGGAAAAAAAAACGAATATAAAAATTATTTTAAAGTTTTTTACTACGCGGAAATGGAGAAGATTTTTAAAAAGTTTTTTCCCAGAGGATGTCACCCCCTTATCCGAACGATGGGGACGCCGGGCAAGAAGGTTGAATAATTGTGGACAGGGTTGAGAGGATACCGGAAAAAAAAAATGGGGAAAGTGTTTGGAACGAATGATAAGGAAAAAAAGGAGTTAAGAGGATTGGAAAGTGATTTTCAAATGTACATAGCAGATTATCTAGGACGTTGTTTTCCTGACAATCAGACAGAAGGAAGTGTGAACTGTAAATTTTAAGTGGGGAAAATTTGTTTTTTTTTTTAAAGATTGTGAAACATTTAAAATAGCTGAAGGGTTTCCAAAAAAAGTATTGGGAAAAATAGTAGAAAGATTTGGCGAATAAAGAGGGCCTTTAGGGAAAATATTCGGTTTAAAAAAAGTTTAGAAAAATATTTGGGTGGTTTTTTTTGGATTTGGGTTTGTGTGTGTTTTTTTTTGGAGAGGTTTGTGGTGTGTTTTGTTTGTGAGAGGGTGGGGTGTGTTTTGTTTGGAGGTTTGGGGTTTTGTTTGTGAGAGGGGGTGTGTTTTTTTTTGGAGAGATGTGGGGTGTTTTGTTTGAGTAATGTGGTGTGTTTTTTGGAGTAGAGTGTGTTGGGTTTTTTTTGATAGAGGGGTTTTTTTGTTTGATAGATGTGGGTGTGTTTTGTTTGTGAGTGATGGTGTGTTTTTTTTTGTGGGGATGTGGGGGTGTTTTTTTTTTTAAAAAAACGAGGACGAGTGAGGGAAGGGGTGAGAATGCTGAGGGAGTAGACGGGGAAAGGGATAGAGCAATGCTGAGGAGTGGATCATTTGGAATAGAGAATGCTGATGGGGGATCAGGGGGAAGGAAAAGAATCTGATGGAGGATCATGTGGAAGGGGAAAAGCTGATATAGATCAGTGGGAAGGAAGGAGAGACGAAGTGTGGTGAAAAATTTTAGAGTTCCATGGATAAATGAGGGGGAGTTTGGGAGAAAAAGAATACATCGAAAGACAACAAATGCAGTGGTTCGAAATTTAATGAGAATGAAATAAACCCAACCAAATAAAGATAAAATTTAAAAGAGATGGGGTATAAAAGGGAAGAAAAAAATATGGATATAAAATAAAGAAACCCCCCACATCATGGAAAAGACCACACATAAACATGGATATAAACAAAAGGGGGACTCCATCTCCCCCTGAAGGGGCAAAAAAGTCCACCCCTACGCAAGGAAACAGGGACAGCCAACTACATCTTCCACCTGGGAAAGACAATAAATCAAAAATGTTCAGATCGGGAAATTTCAAATGAATTTATTTTTCCGACAGACATTTGTCCCCGATTTAGCCCGGCCCTTTTGATTCTAAAGGAACTAGTTTATCACTGTTTTTTACATGTTTTTTAAACTGTATTTTTTTTTTGAAATGATAAAGATCATATTTTTTCCCCAACGCTTGGGGCCCCCCTGTGAGCCCCCTTTGCCCCCAGCTTGGGGAACGCTGTTCTAGAAATTTTTCTTTTTCAATAAAGTAGATATGAAAAATTTACAAAGGCGGAAAAGGGAAAAGAAAGTAGAGTAGGGGGACGAAGGCGCATCAAAACGTAAGATCACGTGGTGCTATTTTAAACTTGAACGAATTAAAAAATGTCACCCAAAAGGGGTATTTATCGCTGTGGAAAATGGAGTTGGAAAAATTTCCCCGGCAGTTGTCACGAATAAAAGACAAAAAAACCACGATCAGCAAAAAGACCGTGTATTTTAAAACAAACCCCTTAAGAAAACATTGCAGATATTTATTAAAAAAACAAATTACCACTCAAGTCTATCTCTTGTCCTGTTTTTTTGAAAATCGTGCTTTTCTTATAACTGTGCAATGATTAAATTTTTTTTATATGTTTTAATGGGGGAAAAAAAAAATTTTGTTTTTAATATAATTTTACAGAAGGTTTTCGAACAGGAGGAAGAGAAAAAAAGAAATTAAAAAAAACTAAAAATCAAAGAAAACTGGCTAATGTACAAAAAAAAAAAAAGGTTTTTTTAACAAAAAAGAAGAAAGCTGAAGAAACCCCCCGGGGAAAGAGGCAAAAAAAAGAAAGAAAGGAAGACCAGGGATAAGATGGATTCAGGATGTAGCTGATTTTAGAGACAGCTGCAGAGGGGGGCATCTGGCCTATGAGAAGAAAATTTTAAGGACAGGCAAAGTTTTGTCACGACAAATTTTGATGATGATGTTTTTTACAGTAATAGGAAGTGCTGGAATTTTTACGTAATAAAGGGGAATTAATATAATGAGGAAGGCTGGAATTATTACAGTAGGAGGAAGTGCTGGAATTATTATAGTAGGGGGAAGTAATTTAACAGTAGTAGGAAGTGCTGGAATTTTTATAGTAGGGGGAAAGGTTGAAATTACTAGTAGTGAGGAAGTGCTGGGGGAAAATTTTTGTAGGGAGGAAGGGAATTATTATAGTAGTGAGGAAGGCTGGGAAATTTTTGTAAAAGTTATTATAAAATGTTTTATAGATTATTTGAGGGGGAAGGCTGGGGAAATTTTTGTGAAGTTTTAAAAAATTGTTTTTTATGTATTTTACTAGTAGTGAGGGAAATGTTGGAATTATTGTAGCTTTTAAATAAAATATGTTTTATATGTTTTTTACTAGTAGGAGGAAGTGCTGAATTATTTCAGACAGTTTAATAAAATGTTTTAAATTATTATTTTAGTAGTGAGGAAGTGCTGAATTATTTAGACAGTTTAAAATAAATATGTTTTATATGAATTATTACTAGTAGGAGGAAGGAATTATTGTCAGACAGTTATAAAATAAATATTTTTAAATTATTAAGTAGGAGGAAGGCTGGGAATTATTGTGACAGATAATATAAAATGTTTTATATGAATTATTACTAGTAGGAGGAAGTGCTGGAATTATTTAGACAAAATTTTAAATTAAATATGTTTTATATGTATTAACTTTGTAGTGAGGGAAGTGGAATTATTTAGACAGTTATAATAAAAAATGTTTTAAGTATTATTACTAGAGGAGGAAATTGAATTTTTGTCAGAAGTTAAATATTTGTTTTATAGTATTTTACTGTAGTGAGGAAGGTAATTATTGTCAGACAAATAAAAATTTTTATATGAATTATTTTTAGTAGTGAGGAAGTGCTGAATTTTTGTCAGAAGAAAATAAAAGTTTTTTTTTGTATTTTACAGTATGAGGAAAGTGCTGGAATTTTGTCAGGATAAATAAAATGTTTTTATGTAATTTTTCTTAAATGAGGAAGGCTGGGAATTTTTGTCAGACAGTTAAATAAAATATGTTTTTTATTATTTTTACTAGAGTGAGGAAGTGTAATTTTTGTCAGACAGTTATAAAAAAATGTTTTAAGAATTTTTTAAATATAGGAAAGTCTGGGAATTTTTGTCAGACATTATAAATAAAATGTTTTATATGTATTATTCTATAGGAGGAAGTGCTGAATTTTTTAGAATTTTAAATAAAAGTTTTTTAAAGAATTTCTAGTAAGGAAGGTGAATTTTTGTCAGACAGTTAAATATAAATATTTTTATATGTATTTTTAAATAGTATGAAATGTGAATTTTTGTAAAAAAATAAATATGTTTTATATGTTTTTTACAGTAGGAAGGGTAATTATTGTCAGAAGTTATAAAAAAAGTTTTTATGAAACTAGTAAGGGAAGTTGAAATTGTCAGACAGTTAAATTAAAATATTTTATTATTTTTACAGAGTGAGGGAGTAAATTATTGCGACAGTTATAATATAAATGTTTTATATGTATTATTAAATATGAGGAAGGGTGGGAAAATTGTCAGACATTTTAAATAAATATTTTATATGTATTATTTCTATAGGAGGAAGTGCTGGAAATTTTAGACAGTTATAATATAAATATTTTATAGTATTATTACTATAGTGAGGAAATGCTTTTTTGTCAGACATTTTAAATAAAATGTTTTATATGTATTATTATATAGGAAAGGTTTTAATATTGTGACAGGTTTTTAAAAAATATGTTTTATATGATTATTACAGTAGTGAGGGAAAGGGTAAAACAAAGGAAGGCAAAAATGAGAAGGCTGGGAAAACAAAATGGGCGGAAAAAATTTTAGGAGGAAGGCGAATTATTAAGTATGGGGTGCTGAATTAAAGTAAGGGGGTGTTAACATATGTAAGGGAAGGCTGGAATTATTACAGAGGGTTTGGGCCGAATATTACCAGAGGGGGAAGCGAAATTATAGAGGAGGGAAGGGTGAATTTTTACTGAGGGGGAAGGCTGGAATTTTTTACAAGGGGGAAATAACACTGCAGTGAAAAATGCTGAAAAATTCAAATGGGGGGCGGTTACAATTTTAAAAAAATATTTTTTTAAGAATTAAAAGGAAGTTTTTAAATTTTTTCCAGTATAAAAAATGTTTTAAGAAATTGTAGTGGGGGTCTAAAATTTTAACGAAAAAAAAGTTTTTTTGGGGATTTATAGTAGGAATGCTGGAATTATTTGGGGCAGTTTAAATAAAATTGTTTTAATGTATTATTACATAGTGAGGGGGTTGAATTATTGTCAGACAGTTAAATATAAAAATTTTTTATTGGTTTTTTAAGTGAGGAAATGTGGAAATTTTTAAAGATAATATAAATTTTTAATGGGTTTTTTCTTGAGTAGGAAGGTGAATTACAGAAGTTATAATATAAAAATGTTTTTTATGTATTATTACTAGTAGTGAAAGTTGAAATTTAAAGTTAAATATAAAAATTTTTAAAATTTTATTATAGATAGGGTGTAATTATTTCAGACATTTTAAAATAAATATGTTTTTTATTATTATTACTTTGTAGGAGGAAGTTTGGGGAATTTTTTAAATTTTAATATAAATATTTTTATTGATTATTATAAGAAAAGTGTTGGGAATTATTGTCGACATTATAATATAAATAGATATTATTATTACAGATGAGGAAGTGGAATTATTGTTAGTTATAAAAAAATATGTTTTTTTATTAAAGAGGATAAGTGTGAATTATTGTAGACAGTTATAATAAAAATGTTTTTTTATGATTATTATAGAAAGGGGGAAGGTTTTAATTTTTTTTAAATAAATAAATATTTTTAATGAATTACTTAGTAGAAATGCTGAATTATTTTGACAGTTTTAAATAAAAGGGTTTTTTATTATTTTTACTATAGTGAGGAAGTGCTGAAATTTTCGACATTTTAAATAAAATGTTTTAAAGATTAACAGAGGAGGAAAGGTGAATTATTGTCAGAAAGAAAAAAAAATGTTTTTTAAGATTTTTTGTAGTGAAAGTGGGAATTTTTTCACAGTTATAATAAAAATGTTTTTTAGTATTATTACAGAGGAGGGAAAGGGGAATTATTGTCGACAGTTATAATATAAAAAATGTTTTTTATGATTTTTAAAAGTATGAAAGTTTTAATTTTTGTCAGAAGTTTAAATAAATATGTTTTATATGTATTTTTTACTAGAGTGAGGAATTGAATTATTTGACAGTTATAAAAAAAAATATGTTTTAATTTTATTATTACTAGTAGGAGGAAGTGCTGGGAAATTTTTTCGACAGTTTTTAAAAAAAATGTTTTATATGATTATTACTATAGGGGGGAAGGGGAATTATTGTCGACATTTTAATATAAAATTTTTTTATGATTATTTCCAGAGTGAGGAAGGCTGAATTTTTGTCGACAGTTATAATATAAATATGTTTTTTATATTATTACTATATGAGAAGGCTGAATTTTTGTCAGACATTTTAAATAAATATGTTTTATTGTATTTTTACAGTAGGGGGAAGGGTGAAATTTCGACGTTAAAAAAATATGTTTTATAGGTATTACTATAGTGAGGGAAATGTGGGAAAATTGTCAGAAGTTTTAATATAAAATGTTTTTAAAGATTATTACTGTAGGAGGAAGTGCTGAATTATTTTAGACAGTTTTAAATAAATATGTTTTATATGTTTTTTACTAGTAGTGAGGAAGGCTGAAATTTTCGACAGAAAATAAAAATGTTTTTTTTAATATTACTATATGAGAAATTTTAATTATTTAGAAGTTAAATAAAATATTTTTTTATTATATTAGGTAGGGAAGGGGAATTATTGTGACAGATAATATAAAAATGTTTATATGTATTTTTACAGAGGAGGAAGGTTGGAATTATTGTCAGAAGTTTTAATATAAATATTTTAGATTATTACATAGAGGGAAAGGGTGAAATTGCAGACAGTTATAATATAAATATTTTTATATGTAAAAGAGAGGAAGGCGAATAGTCAACAATAAAAAAATGTTTTTTTTTGATTAACAAGGGTAATGCTAAAATTATTGCGCAAAATAAAATGTTTTTTATTTTTATTACTAGAGGGGAAGGCTGAATATTTAAAAGTTTTAAATAAAAAAATTTTTTTAGTTTTTACTAGTATAAATGTGAATTAATTTTAAAAGGGTTTTAAAAAAAAATGTTTTAAAACAAGGAGGAAGTAAATTTCAACATAAAAAAAGTTTTTTGAATTACGGTTTTGGGGTAATTATTGCGAGTTTAATAAAAATGTTTTATAGATTATTACAGTGGGGGGAATTTTAAATTTCAGACATTTTAATAAAATATGTTTTTTATGTATTATTACTTAGTGAGGAATTGAATTACGACATTTTAAATAAATATGAATTTTTAAATTAGAGGAGGAAGTGCTGAATTTTTGTCGACAGTTATAAATAAATATTTTATATGATTTTTAACTAGTAGTGAGGGAAATGCTGGAAATTTTTTCGAAGTTTTAAAATAAATATGTTTTTAAGTATTTTTACCAGAGGAGGAAGTTGAATTATTTGACAGTTATAATATTATGTTTTATTGATTATTTCTAAGTGAAATGCTAATTATTGTCAGACAGTTAAAATAAATATGTTTTTTTTTGTATTATTATTTTGAGGGGGGGTTAATTATTTCGAATTATAATATAAATATGTTTTTTTATGTATTATTACTATAGTGAGGGTTGAATTATTGTCAGAGGAAATAAATATGTTTTATTGATTATTACTGAGTGAAAGTTAATTTTTGTAGACAGGGAAATAAATATGTTTTATATGTATTTTTATTTTTAGTGAGGGAAAGGTGAATTATTGTCAGACAGTTATAATATAAATATGTTTTATATGTATTATTACTAGTAGTGAGGAAGGGAATTATTTAGACAGTTATAATATAAATATGTTTTTATTATTATTAGTGAGGAAGTGGAATTTTGCGACAGTTAAATAAAATATTTTTTTATGAAATTTTAGTAAGGAAGTGCAATAATTTTTTACAGTTATAATATAAATATGTTTTATTGAAATAGTAGGAGGGAAAGGGAATATTGCGAAAATTTTAAAATTTAAAAATGTTTTAATGATTTTTACTAGTATAAAGTGTGGGGAAATTTTTGTCAGACAGTTATAATATAAAAATGTTTTATATGTATTATTATATAGAGGAAGTGCTAAAATTATTGTCAGACAGTTTTAAATAAAATAGTTTTATAGATTATTACTATAAGGAAGGTGAATTATTTGACAGTTATAATAAAATATTTTTTTAAATTTTTAGAGTGAGGGGAAAGGTAATTTTTGTCAGACAGATAAATAAAAGTTTTATTGTATTATTACAGTGTGAGGAATCTAATTATTTGACAAAAATAAATATGTTTTATTTATATTTGAGTGAGGAAGTGTGAATTATTGTCAGACAGTTATAATAAAATAGTTTTATATGTATTATTATAGTAAAAGGCTGGGAATTTTTGTCGAAGTTTTAAAATAAAAATTTTTTAGAATTTTTAATGGGGGGAATTTTTGTAAAGTTTAATTAAAAATTTTTTTTTGTTTTTCAGGTAAATTGGTTTTGAGGAAAAAAAATTTTTTTAGAAACGAGGGGGAAGTGCTGAATTATTGTCAAAGTTATAAATAAAAATGTTTTTTTGTATTATTACTTAAAAAAAGTGCTGAATTTTTGTCAGAAAGATAATATAAATATTTTTTTATGTATTTTTACTAGAGTGAAATTTGGGAAATTTTTGTCAGAAGTTTAAATAAAAAATTTTTATAGTATTATTTAGTAGTGAGGGAAGTGTGAATTATTGTCGAATTAAATATAAATTGTTTTATTGTTTATTCAGTAGTAAAAGTGTAATTATTGTGAAGTTATAAATAAATATGTTTTATATGTATTTACATAGGGGGGAATTGGGAAATTTTTTTTGAAGTTTAAAATAAAAAAAGAATGTATTATTACTAGTAGTGAGGGCAATTATTTATCAAATTTTAAAATAAAAGTTTTTTTTTGAATTTTGTGAGGGAAGGGGAAAATTTTAGGTTATAATATAAATATTTTTATTTTTTATTTCTAGTAAGAAGTGCTGAAAATTTAGAATTAAATATAAAAATTTTATATGTATTATTACTAGAGTAGGGAAGTGTTGGGAATTATTGTCAGAAGATAATATAAAAATGTTTTAATTTTTATTATTACTAGTGGAAAGGGTTTTTTTAGAATTATAATAAAATAGTTTTATATGTTTATTACATAGGAGGAAGGGAATTATTGTGACAAAAAAATATAAAAATTTTTTTAGAAATTTATAGTGAAAGGTGGAATTATTGTGACAGTTAAATATAAAAAAATGTTTTTTTTAATTACTATATAAAAAGAAAAAAATTTTCAGTGTATAAATAAATATGTTTTATATTATATTACTGAGGGGGAAGTGCTGAAATTGTCAGACAGTTATAATATAAAATGTTTTATATGTATTATTTTAATAGGAGGGAAATGCTGGAATTATTGTCAGACATTTTAATATAAATATGTTTTTATGTATTATTACATAGTGAGGAAGTGCTGGGAAATTTTTGCGACAGTTTTAAATAAATAGTTTTATAGTATTTTTATTGTGAGGGAAATGCAATTATTTCGACAGTTTAAAAATTAAAAAGTTTAATGTAAATTTCTGTAGTGAGGAAGTGCTAATTATTTTGACAGTTATAATATAAATTGTTTTATATGTATTATTACTTTGAGGGGGAAGTGCTGGAATTATTGTCGACAGTTTTAAATTTAAAATGTTTTTTATTATTTTTAGTCCACTGTATATTTGTCATGGTGGTTCATTGTTATTGAGCTTAATGTGGTTCTAATTATTATTCACGATTTTTGTTGTTGTGATTCTTGTTTTTACAGAAAGATCCTACGAATACCATGGACAGAAAAAGAAAGAACACTAATGTCCTGAAAGAACTAAATGTTAAAGAGAATTGGCTGATAAACAACATACTATACAGAAAAATTACATACTTTGGTCACATCAAGCGTCATGCTTGGAAAGAACAATACTAGAGGGCAGTGTCCCAGGACGCAGACCAAGCAGAAGATGGCTACAAGATAGTAAAGAAACCATGAATATGACCATCGACGAAGTGGGTGAACTGAATAGAGACAGAGTTAATTTCAGATGCGTTGCAAAGAGAGCCACGTCCTATAAAGGATATGCCCCTTGATGATGATGATTCTTATTTGTGCTGTTATTGTTGTAATATTGGTTGTTACTATTGTTGTTTTCTTGAAGCTATTATGGTTATATATATGCATATGCCTACTAACTTGTTATCAAATATGGCAACTAATTAAAATCCAAGAGAGAAAGATCACAACATGTGAAACTAACTGTTTAAGAAAAGCTATCAATGTTACAAGACGGGAAGAAAGTGGTACATTAGACTCACATCCAGCATCTAACAAAGTGAAAAACAAAAGTCCTTCCCAGGACTATACACATATACTAGAGCACAATACATACAATATTAAACAAACAGTCATTTTTAGGACTAGTCTCAGGCTACAGGCCCACACCAAGAAAGAAGATCAATATGTTGTGATATAACCAAAACAGACACCCGTCTTAAAGGTCTGCCTCAGTAACATAGACCAGAGCCAACTATAAACTTATGGGCCTTCGGGCTCAGGTAATAATTATGGGAAATCAGACCCCAACTACACCACGTGACTCGCATTCCAGTATTGGTGTATATAGACGAATTCATTTTAAAATCAACACAAAATGCTAAATCGAAGTTATATTATACAACAAGTTAAGTTTAACAATAAAGAATATCAATATTATGAATATTTTCACCAATAAATAACCATAGACTCACAGAATTGATTAAAATTGCAAAAAAATCGTGCAGTGTTCTATCAAACATCTGTAATTTCCAGCCCCTTTTTCTGATATAGGTCAGGAATCCCGGTCATTTGTCTGGCCCAGTTATCTAGCGTTAGCTGTACATAGAGGCTTAATCGTTTCACTGGCAACATATGTTATCGGAGGGGGACTGCTTAATCCACCACCTGACAAACAATTGAAAGACAACATATAAAATGGTTGGGTTACCTAACGAGAATAAAGACAGATCTACTACCATCAGTGGCCTATAGCAATCTAAACATGTCCACGGGGCAGGAGGAAAACCTAGAACACAATGGGTAGATAAGATTACAGCGATCCTGCGACAACATGGACTAACAAATACAGGTGCTACACACTTGACCCAGAATAGAAAACTGAAACTCCCCATTACACTTCACAGCACGTGCAGACATGATAAGATATTATGATGATTGTGGCTTTTCTGGTTGCTGTTATCGTTGTTATTCTTCTTATTGCTGGGGTAATTTATTACTGATGTTGTTGAATAACTTATTGTTATTGTTGATCTTGTTATGGTCTTCCTTATTGCTTGTCTTCTTGCTGCTGATTATAAGATGCTGTTATGATTTGTATTACTGATGTTGTCGTCTACAAACGTTTAAAACAAGTCAAAGACTTTACATATCTAGGTGCATTTTTCAGCAAACCAGAAGATTTCAGAAGATTAACTAATGAAATCCAACACAGATGCAACAAAGCAAATCACATGATTAGACCAATGGCGCCAATTTTAAAATGCAAACATGTTACTATGAACACAAAGAGAGCAATGTTCAACACAATCTTTCTCCCCACATTATGTTACCAGTGTCAAACCTGGACGCTGACAACAAATGATAGAAGAAGACTAGTCACAACAGAGATGAAGTGTCTGCGCAGAATGCTGGGTGTAACAAGAAGAAACCGGTTGAGAAATGAAGACATCAGGAAAAAAGTGGGCACACATCAGTACTAAACTTCATCAAGAAACAACAAATTAAGTGGTTCGGCACATATTACCACCAGACAGTGTACCCCAAAGAGCGATGTTACACGATACAATGAATACAAAGCGAAAGACCGGCCACGCAAAAGATGGACCTCAAAGATAACAGAGGCAACGAAAGACACTATTTATGAAGCGGACACAAAGGCCCGTTCTATAAATCTCTTCTTATCCTGACGCTGTGAGGCAAAACAGAATTATAGACAAGAAAGAAAGATGTAGCTGAGGTTTTTTTCCATTATGTTGCTGACTGAGCCCCACCCCCTTCCCTATTGTAAAAATGGTTTAGTATTTACAAGGTTCCAGAAATGAGAATACAGTAGCAAATTGTGTATGATAGTTTCCATTTTGTTAGTTATTAGAGAACAGACAGAAACATAAGAGACACAGACAGAAACATAATAGACACAGACAGAAACATAAAGACACAGACAGAAACATAAGGACATAGACAGAACATAAGAACACAGACAGAAACATAAGAGACACAGACAGAAACATAAGAGACATAGACAGAAACATAAAAGACACAGACAGAAACATAAAGATTAAGACAGAAACATAAAGACACAGACAGAAACATAAGAGACACAGACAGAAACATAAGAGACACAGACAGAAACATAAAAGGCACAGACAGAAACATAAGAGACACAGACAGAAACATAAGACACAGACAGAAACATAATAGACACAGACAGAAACATAAAGACACAGACAGAAACATAATAGACACAGACAGAAACATAAGAGACACAGACAGAAACATAAGAGACACAGACAGAAACATAAAAGACACAGACAGAAACATAAGAGACACAGACAGAAACATAAGAGACAGAGACAGAAACATAATAGACATAGACAGAAACATAAGAGACACAGACAGAAACATAAGAGACACAGACAGAAACATAAAGACACAGACAGAAACATAAGAGACACAGACAGAAACATAATAGACACAGACAGAAACATAAGAGACACAGACAGAAGAGACACAGACAGAAACATAATAGACACAGACAGAAACATAAAGACACAGACAGAAACATAAGAGACAAAGACAGAAACATAATAGACACAGACAGAAACATAAGAGACACAGGCAGAAACATAAGAGACATAGACAGAAACATAAGAGACATAACAGAAACATAAGGACACAGACAGAAACATAAGAGACACAGACAGAAACATAATAGACACAGACAGAAACATAAGAGACACAGACAGAAACATTAGAGACACAGACAGAAACATAAGAGACACAGACAGAAACATAAGAGACACAGACAGAAACATAATAGACACAGACAGAAACATAAAAGACACAGACAGAAACATAAGAGACATAGACAGAAAATAAGAGACACAGACAGAAACATAAGAGACACAGACAGAAACATAAGAGACACAGACAGAAACATAAGTAGAACAGACAGAAACATAAGAGACATAGACAGAAAATAAGAGACACAGACAGAAACATAATAGACACAGACAGAAACATAAAGACACAGACAGAAACATAAGAGACATAGACAGAAACATAAGAGACACGACAGAAACACTAAGAGACAAGACAGAAACATAAAAGACACAGACAGAAACATAAGAGACACAGACAGAAACATAAGAGACAGAGACAGAAACATAATAGAATCAGACAGAAACATAAGAGACACAGACAGAAACATAAGAGACAAGACAGAAACATAAAGACACAGACAGAAACATAAGAGAACGACATGAAACATAATGACAAGACAGAAACATAAGAGACATCGACAGAACTGAGACACAGAAGAAACATAATAGACACAGACAGAAACATAATGAGACACAGACAGAAACATAAGAGAACAACAGAAACATAATAGACACAGACAGAAACATAAGAGACACAGAAAGAAACATAAGAGACAAGACAGAAACATAAGAGACATAACAGAAACAAAAGAGGCACAGACAGAAACATAATAGACACGACAAAACTAATAGACCAGACGACTGAGAACAAGACAGAACATAGACAAGACAGAAACATAGAGCACAGACAGAAACATAGAGACACAGACAGAAACATAGTAGAACAGCAGAAACATAAAGACACAGACGAACATAGAGACAGACAGAAACATAAGAGACAGACAGAAACATAAGAGACACAGACAGAAACATAAGAGACACAGACAGAAACATAAGAGACACAGACAGAAACATAAGAGACATAGACAGAAAATAAGAGACACAGACAGAAACATAATAGACACAGACAGAAACATAAAGACACAGACAGAAACATAAGAGACACAGACAGAAACATAAGAGACAGACAGAAACATAAGAGACACAGACAGAAACATAAAGACAAGACAGAAACATAAGAGACACAGACAGAAACATAAGAGACACAGACAGAAACATAAGAGACACAGACAGAAACATAAGAGACACAGACAGAAACATAAAGACACAGACAGAAACATAAAGACACAGACAGAAACATAAGAGACACAGACAGAAACATAAGAGACACAGACAGAAACATAAAGACACAGACAGAAACATAAAGAGACAGAAACATAAGAGACAAGACAGAAACATAAAGACAAGACAGAAACATAAGAGACACAGACAGAAACATAAGAGACACAGACAGAACATAAAGACACAGACAAAACATAAGAGACACAGACAGAAACATAAGAGACACAGACAGAAACATAAAGACACAGACAGAAAATAGAGACACAGACAGAAACATAAGAGACAAAGACAGAAACATAAGAGACAAAGACAGAAACATAAGAGACACAGACAGAAACATAAGAGACACAGACAGAAACATAAGAGACACAGACAGAAACATAAGAGACACAGACAGAAACATAAGAGACACAGACAGAAACATAAGAGACACAGACAGAAACATAAGAGACACAGACAGAAACATAAGAGACACAGACAGAAACATAAGACACAGACAGAAACATAAGAGACACAGACAGAAACATAAAGACACAGACAGAAACATAAGAGACACAGACAGAAACATAAGAACAGACAGAACTAAGACAGACAAACATAAGAGACACAGACAGAAACATAAGAGACACAGACAGAAAGAGACACAGACAGAAACATAAGAGACACAGACAGAAACATAAGAGACACAGACAGAAACATAAGAGACACAGACAGAAACATAAGAGACACAGACAGAAACATAAGAGACATAGACAGAAACATAAGAGACACAGACAGAAACATAAGAGACATAGACAGAAACATAAGAGACACAGACAGAAACATAAGAGACACAGACAGAAACATAAAGACACAGACAGAAACATAAGAGACATAGACAGAAACATAAGAGACAAAGACAGAAACATAAGAGACACAGACAGAAACATAAGAGACACAGACAGAAACATAAGACACAGACAGAAACATAAGAGACACAGACAGAAACATAAGAGACAAAGACAGAAACATAAGAGACAAAGACAGAAACATAAGAGACACAGACAGAAACATAAAAGACACAGACAGAAACATAATAGACACAGACAGAAACATAAGAGACACAGACAGAAAAATAAGAGACACAGACAGAAACATAAGAGACACAGACAGAAACATAAGAGACATAATAGACACAGACAGAAACATAAAGACACAGACAGAAACATAAGAGACAGACAGAAACATAAGAGACACAGACAGAAACATAAAAGACACAGACAGAAACATAAGAGACACAGACAGAAACATAAGAGACACAGACAGAAACATAAGAGACATAGACAGAACATAAGAGACACAGACAGAAACATAATAGACACAGACAGAAACATAAAGACACAGACAGAAACATAAGAGACACAGACAGAAACATAAGAGACACAGACAGAAACATAAGAGACACAGACAGAAACATAAAGACACAGACAGAAACATAAGAGACACAGACAGAAACATAAGAGACACAGACAGAAACATAAGAGACACAGACAGAAACATAAGAGACACAGACAGAAACATAAAAGACACAGACAGAACATAAGAGACATAGACAGAAACATAAGAGACACAGACAGAAACATAAGAGACACAGACAGAAACATAAAAGACACAGACAGAAACATAAAAGACACAGACAGAAACATAAGAGACACAGACAGAAACATAAGAGACACATACAGAAACATAAGAGACACAGACAGAAACATAAAAGACACAGATAGAACATAAGAGACACAGACAGAAACATAAGAGACACAGACAGAAACATAAGAGACACAGACAGAAACATAAGAGACACAGACAGAAGCATAAAAGAGACAGAAACATAAGAGACACAGACAGAAACATAAGAGACACAGACAGAAACATAAGAGACAAAGACAGAAACATAAGAGACACAGACAGAAACATAAGAGACACAGACATAAACATAAGAGACACAGACAGAAACATAAGAGACACAGACAGAAACATAATAGACACAGACAGAAATATAAGAGACACAGACAGAAACATAAGAGACATAGACAGAAATATAAGAGACATAGACAGAAACATAAGAGACACAGACAGAAACATAAGAGACACAGACAGAAACATAAGAGACACAGACAGAAACATAAGAGACACAGACAGAAACATAAGAGACACAGACAGAAACATAAGAGACACAGACATAAACATAAGAGACACAGACATAAACATAAGAGACACAGACAGAAAGAGACACAGACAGAAACATAAGAGACACAGACAGAAACATAAAAGACACAGACAGAAACATAAGAGACACAGACAGAAACATAATAGACACAGACAGAAACATAAGAGACACAGACAGAAACATAAGAGACACAGACAGAAAGAGACACAGACAGAAACATAAGAGACACAGACAGAAACATAAGAGACACAGACAGAAACATAAGAGACACAGACAGAAACATAAGAGACACAGACAGAAACGTAAGAGACATAGACAGAAACATAAGAGACACAGACAGAAACATAAGAGACATAGACAGAAACATAAGAGACACAGACAGAAACATAAGAGACACAGACAGAAACATAAGAGACACAGACAGAAACATAAGAGACATAGACAGAAACATAAGAGACACAGACAGAAACATAAGAGACATAGACAGAAACATAAGAGACACAGACAGAAACATAATAGACACAGACAGAAACATAAGAGACACAGGCAGAAACATAAGAGACATAGACAGAAACATAAGAGACATAAACAGAAACATAAGAGGCACAGACAGAAACATAAGAGACACAGACAGAAACATAATAGACACAGACAGAAACATAAGAGACACAGACAGAAAAATAAGAGACACAGACAGAAACATAAGAGACACAGACAGAAACATAAGAGACATAATAGACACAGACAGAAACATAAAGACACAGACAGAAACATAAGAGACAGACAGAAACATAAGAGACACAGACAGAAACATAAAGACACAGACAGAAACATAAGAGACACAGACAGAAACATAAGAGACACAGACAGAAACATAAGAGACATAGACAGAACATAAGAGACACAGACAGAAACATAATAGACACAGACAGAAACATAAAGACACAGACAGAAACATAAGAGACACAGACAGAAACATAAGAGACACAGACAGAAACATAAGAGACACAGACAGAAACATAAAGACACAGACAGAAACATAAGAGACACAGACAGAAACATAAGAGACACAGACAGAAACATAAGAGACACAGACAGAAACATAAGAGACACAGACAGAAACATAAAAGACACAGACAGAACATAAGAGACACAGACAGAAACATAAGAGACACAGACAGAAACATAAGAGACACAGACAGAAACATAAGAGACACAGACAGAAACATAAAGACACAGACAGAAACATAAGAGACACAGACAGAAACATAAGAGACACAGACAGAAACATAAGAGACACAGACAGAAACATAAGAGACACAGACAGAAACATAAGAGACACAGACAGAAACATAAGAGACACAGACATAAACATAAGAGACACAGACAGAAACATAATAGACACAGACAGAAACATAAGAGACACAGACAGAAACATAAGAGACATAGACAGAAATATAAGAGACATAGACAGAAACATAAGAGACACAGACATAAACATAAGAGACACAGACAGAAACATAAGAGACACAGACAGAAACATAAGAGACACAGACAGAAACATAAGAGACACAGACAGAAACATAAGAGACACAGACATAAACATAAGAGACACAGACATAAACATAAGAGACACAGACAGAAAGAGACACATACAGAAACATAAGAGACACAGACAGAAACATAAAAGACACAGACAGAAACATAAGAGACACAGACAGAAACATAATAGACACAGACAGAAACATAAGAGACACAGACAGAAACATAAGAGACACAGACAGAAACATAAGAGACACAGACAGAAAGAGACACAGACAGAAACATAAGAGACACAGACAGAAACGTAAGAGACATAGACAGAAACATAAGAGACACAGACAGAAACATAAGAGACATAGACAGAAACATAAGAGACACAGACAGAAACATAAGAGACACAGACAGAAACATAAGAGACACAGACAAAAACATAAAAGACACAGACAGAAACATAAGAGACACAGACAGAAACATAAGAGACACAGACAGAAACATAAGAGACACAGACAGAAACATAAGAGACACAGACAGAAACATAAGAGACATAGACAGAAACATAAGAGACATAGACAGAAACATAAGAGACACAGACAGAAACATAAGAGACACAGACAGAAACATAAGAGACACAGACAGAAACATAAGAGACATAGACAGAAACATAAGAGACACAGACAGAAACATAAGAGACATAGACAGAAACATAAGAGACACAGACAGAAACATAAGAGACATAGACAGAAACATAAGAGACACAGACAGAAACATAAGAGACATAGACAGAAACATAAGAGACACAGACAGAAACATAAGAGACACAGACAGAAACATAAGAGACACAGACAGAAACATAAGAGACACAGACAGAAACATAAGAGACATATGCATTAATATATTCTTCTTCTTATCCTCCTTCCAACGCTCTATATCGACCACTTGTTAAACCACTCTTTGTGATTTGTATGTGATCCGAGCCTAAGATAGACTGTATGTTGTGCCAGTTATGGGCCAACACATCTGACTTCTGCGAAGTTTTTATTTACTAGAGTAGCTTCCCTAGGCTCCTACCACAGTCGTTTCTATGACATGCCGTGTCGGTCGCAGTTGTACTATTCTTTGCTCCTGTTGATAGCCCCAAGAACACACAGGTGAGTCGCATGCAATATTATGTAGGTGGAATGACCAAAAGGGGAGACATACATTTGTTTAGATAGGTAGGTACAGTGGTGGCTCGTCATTAAGGGCCAGAGGGCCGGCCCACCAAAATAATGTGTAACGTGTATTTATTATGTAATGCATTAAAATATAACCTAATCCAAAACCATGATTTTCCCGAAAATGTGTGTCTGGCCCCACCAACAAAAACGATCACGAGCCGCCACTGGGTAGGTAGATATAAAAATCGGAATTAGTGAATGAGGTAACTATGTAATCATTTAATCAATATATATAGGTTAATAGATCGATAGAGTTATGAATACCAGCATCAGAGAAAAGGTTGGAACAAGACAGTGCTTAAACTATATAGCGAAACAGAGAATGAAGTGGTTTGGCCACTTAGTAAGAATGCGAACAGACCAAACTGCATTTGAAGCTTTCCAGAACAGAATATCAGGAAGGAAGGCGAGAGGAAGACCGAGGAAAAGGTGGATAGGTAACGTAGTTGAATTCTGCCAGGGTACTAAGAAAACCATCACACAAGTCACCAGAGAAGCGCAAGACAAATACATAAAACCACGACACTGGGTTAACAACCCGGTAACAGTGTGCTGACAAGAGAAAGAAGATAGATACGCAGGTAGCTATATAGATATTCTATAGGCTAGTATGTAGAGACAGATAGACAGACAATTAAGTAGCTATGTAGACAGATGGACAGACAATTAAGTAGCTATGTAGACAGATAGACAGACAATTAAGTAGCTATGTAGACAGACAATTAAGTAGCTATGTAGACAGATAGACAGACAATTAAGTAGCTATGTAGACAGTATATAGGTGAGCAGCTAGACACGTTCTCCATGCAGGTAGATATATAAACATTATATATATATGGGAGAAGCTAGATGTGTAGGTAAGGTGGTAGATATACAGACAGTCATCATCATCAAGGTGCATATCCTTTATAGGACGTTGCTCTCTTTGCAGGGCATCTAAAATTCACTCTGTCTCTAGCCAGTTCACCAACTTCATCGATGGTCATGTTCATGGTTTCTTTACTATCTTGTAGCCATCTTCTTCTTGGTCTGCCTCTGCGTCCTGGGACCCTGCTCTCTAATGTTGTTCTTTCCAAGCCATCGTGACGCTTGATGTGACTAAAGTATGTAATTTCTCTGTATAGTATGTTGTTTATCAGCCAATTCTCTTTAACATTTAGTTCTTTCAGGACATCAGTGTTCTTTCTTTTTCTGTCCATGGTATTCGTAGGATCTTTCTGTAGCATTTAGTTTCGAAGGACTGGATTTTCGTTCTTAATTTTTGTGTAATAGTCCATGATTCACAACCATATGTAGCCACTGGGAAAATGCATGCTCTCAATATTTTTAATTTTAATATTTTGCTGGTGCTTTGCCACATGTTCTTCATTGTGTTTAACTTCTTGATTTCTATTGCCAATCTTCTTGAGATCTCTTTGTAGCAGTCACCGTTATTGTTAATTATTGAGCCCAGATATTCGTAGCTCTCTACACATTGGAGTTCTTCATTGTTTATTTGGATACAGACAGTATATAGATTAATACTGTAGGTGGGCAGGTAGATAAGTAATAATATAGGTGAACAGATAGCTATATGGCGGTGTTATACAGTTATTGAGCTGA
Organism: Arion vulgaris; assembly: GCA_020796225.1. Lineage (NCBI taxonomy): Eukaryota > Metazoa > Mollusca > Gastropoda > Stylommatophora > Arionidae > Arion > Arion vulgaris. Next base: position 6,829,663 of record CM036762.1, read on the forward strand.
CTGGACGTACAGTAATGTTGACAGGTAGATTAGATAGTATTAGAGGTGTAGAATTATTGGCAGGTATACAATGTTAATATACAGGTGGTGGTAGATTGACAGATAGAAACATTGCTAACAGCAACATTGATGAGTAGATAGATATGTAGGTCAGGGGGTAGCTAGGTAAATATAAATAAGTAGACGTTAGGTAAACATTGTTGAAAGTTACATTGATAAGTAGGTAGATGTATAGATGGTAGTCAGTGGCGGCTCGTGGTAATTTTTCTTGGTGGGGCCAGACACAAATTTTCGGAAAAATCATGCTTTTTTGGAGTATTGTTTGTCTATTCCGAGAAGTTATTCCCCCTTTCGGTTTTTGGTGGGGCCGGGTCCCACTGGTCCTTAATGACGAGCCGCCCCTGGTGGTAGTTAGATAAATGGGAGAAGAATGGAAGATAGACGCATAACACAACAAGTGTTGTTCAGTTCAGGGGTGGGAAGGGGAAGTGATACATCACTGCTTAGATATACGGATGTCTTTTAGTTCTCAATGTAGAACTTTTCTATCGGTGCCAACAAATGGGAAAAAACTATCTGATGACCGAGTTATGTGTAGATCAACATTACATAAAGGCAGTGGCGGCTCGTGATCATTTTTGTTGGTGGGGCCAGACATTTCTTTCCGGATTGATCATGGTTTTTGGCTGCTATTTTTTAATTTATAACATAATAAAAACACACTGGCCCTTAATGACGAGCCGCCACTGCATAAAGGTGCAAACTCGTTGGAACAGAGGCTTAGACGATGTATGGAAACGTACACATCTGAGATGGTTATACCGGATCAGATCAGGAGAAAACCGTGGGGATGCTGAGGTAATACTAAGTAAATTTGCGTTTAAGGATAAAGACACGTATAGATAGTATTACAAGCAAGAAATGAATAAGAGACTTAGAGTAAGACACCCAAGAGACTTAGAGATGAGCTGAAAGGCAAACACAAACTCAGAAGTTGTCATAGTAAAACACTTGTCAAATGACCGCCTGTAAAGACGAAAAAGGTCATATATGGAAAAAGGGGGAAACTGCAGTAAAACTTAGTAAAATAGCGAAACACGTAAGAACAAAGTACTTTAATTTTACAAAATACAAAAACAGTGACGATACTCACTGTATCGTCACTATTTTTGTATTTTGTAAAATTAAAGTACTTTGTTCTTACGTGTTTCGCTAAAAAGTTAATATATAGACAAACATAAACATTGGAATAAAGTTAAAAATATATAAATTAATCTACATAGGCAATGCCCATCTTGGTACTTACCAGCTTCAGAGTCAATAGACTGTTAAGTTCACACACGATAGAAAAAAACACACACTGCTCACTTGGTTTACACACCGACACAGTTGAGTAGATAACACACCTTCAAATCAATTTGACTTCCAGACACTGTCGTATATCCATAACGAAAGAAATATTTGAAACTAAATTAATAACCTTACAAGTACAACAGTTAGATATATATTGGTATGTTTTCACACACAAATACAGTAAATTCACTATTTATCCGAACGGTAAACTCATATTCCGTTTTATCTCCACAGCTTAGACTAAATTGCTTTGTTGCGTGCGGTGTTGACGAATTCCCTTCTCAGCGGCAAAGTGACCAGGTTGTGCAGTATCCGCTTTGTGACAGTCACCAACAAGCGGCGGCAGGTAACAAACACTAAGTTTACGAACTGTGGAGCAGGCTCTGATTTGCCTAGCCGTTGCTAGGTCGAGGTAGAAAATCCGGGGTTACCTTATATAAACATCGATCGATGTGACGGCGTCTCTGTTACCCTTTGTTTTAAAGTCCAGGTTGCTAGGCCTGTTTTTGTTTTCATTTCCTGGCCTACTGACAAACGAACATTCCTGTCTGTGAGATGTTGATAAGGCTCATATACATCGCTCAATACAATGAAAATATACATTGAAAATATACATTGAAAATATACATTGTAAATATACATTGAAAATATACATTGAAAATATACATTGAAAACATACATTGAAAAATGACAATCGTGGCATATCATTTTTTTAAAAGGGTTTAAAAACCGAATAATTGACTTCATTGCACCGAATTTTACCCCATATGGCTCGGTCTCTCTCCGCAGAAATAACAAGCCACCTGGCGAGAGTATTGCACGAACTCTGTAGCTCCGGTAACAATCCTAGGGTCTCTTGAAAAAAATCCTCGGAACAGAACGGCGTGGTCGGATTCGAACTCACGACCTTCGACTCGCAAGGCAAAGGCATAAGCACTTGGCCACAGAGGACACCGGTATATCCTTTACAGGACGTAGCCATCAACCACAGTAAACGAGTCGTTGATTTTTTTCTAGACACAATTTATACGTTCAGTAGTTTGCCATTGTTTTCTAATAGGTGAGGTCTTATTGTTACCTTTCATAAAAATCCTAGGGAAACGAATTTACTTCCAAATTGTTTGCCGAAGAGTTGGAACCAGGTTCGCTTCAATTGTGATTGAGCTCACTACCGCTAAAGCTACAGACGTTCATATACATATAATTTACTATACATATTTAATATATGAACTCTTTCCATACCCATGGGCGTCTGCACAATTTTTTCCAGAAGGAAGGAGGAGGAAAGGGGTGGGGGCGCAGCAAGAATGAATTTTTTTTTTAATGTTCGGTTGTAGTCTGTTGTTAATTGTATATCCTTTAAAGAACTTTGCGAATCAACCCGCAGCTTTTTAACACTGTTTGTGATTGTTCTAGAGATTATTACGTTCAGTAGTTTGCCATTGCTTTCTGAACGGGTGGTGCCATCGTCCTTTTGTAAAAATCCACACGAAACAATTTGCAGCCAAATAATCCGCAGCGTGATTCGAACTGAGAACGTCGAGATTAATAGGACGAGTCACTATCCCTAAGCCACAGACGGCACCAAAGAACATAAATACAAGGAAAATTAATTTTTCGGACACATCAAACGACATGAATGCATAGAGAAAATAATGTCGTAGTGAATGGTGCCTGGAAGAAGAATGAGAGGAAGACCTAGAAGACCATGGGTACAAGATGTCATTAATGTTCTGAGAATGACTGCTGCTGACACCGATCAACTTGCACAGAACAGAGAGTTTTTCAGGACTGCTGTCATGAAACCAAGTTCGAAACGACAAGCTACTTGATGATGATGATGAGTTAGCAATGATCAATCGCATATTTCCAACTATCATGTAAAATGAAAGCTCTAATAATAAGACAATTAAACATTTTCCAGGGGTGGGGTTGGGGCAGGGCAGTGCGGTATATATTCTCAGTATGATACAAGTCTTCGAAATGTCGCCCTTTACTTTAAAAAATATTAAAATAACCTTAAATTGTAATTTTGATGTTGCTGCTTATGCCGCCCCCTTTACGTTGTCGCCTGATGCGGCCGCCTCTCTGTATCATATCACGGCACGGTCCTGGGTTGCGGGCACTTTCCTTAACTTATGGACGTCAATTCCCATAACACGAATCGCTCTTGTGGTGCCTGGGCCCGCAAGGGAGGCAAATAATAGTAAAACTGCGACCTACAGGGCATGTCGTAGAGACGACTGATGTAGGACCTAGGGAAGCTACCCTAGTAAATAAAAAGCATCGCAGAAATCACATGTGCTGGCCTACTTGTAGGCGCATAACTGGCACAACGTACAATCGCTCTTAGACTCAGATCACATATAAATCACACAAAGAAATTAACAGAGTGGTCGATATGGAGCGTTCGAGGAAGAAGAAGAAGAAGATACTACAAATGTTATGTAGTTCTACTTCTGAGTTCCACCGCTAATTAATTTCAACAATCTGTTCAACAATTAATTGTTCCGGAACTAATTTTTCAATAAATATTGAAATTTTTTTTTACCAATTAGTTCTTCGAACCAATGCCCCACTGCCTTCTTGCGCATGTCCAAGTTCTATCTCTCCCTCTCGCGATCACCGCGTGACCGATGTACCAGATCCCCCATAAATTCTATTCATGTGGAAATCTGAATCATGCAGCCTTAGCATTGGTGTGTTTTACGTCACATCGTCAGTACCATTAGGAGCTCTGGTGCTTATTCTTCTGCGATGTGTCCGGTTTCAGCTAACTTTTACTTGGTTTGCTCTCCGTTCTGCGGCCCTCTAGTGTTTTTTAAGGTGTGGTGTAGTTGGTCCCACTCCCAACCTCCTTAGTCGCCTCTTACGACATGCGTGGCGGGTAACAGTGGTTCTATTCTTTACCACCTAATTTGTGTCGCGGTAACCACTCGGACGGTCAGGCTCAATTCACTTGTCAGGTCGACCCAACTTCAATTAAGTTCCAGAAAAAGCACTGGGAAGTAAAGACGGCTGCCTTGAAATTGACACATCCCACATTGTGCGTGGCATATCTATATCTATATCCTCTTCCTATCCAGTTTGACACAAAGGCCTTACGAGAGATTTCCATTGTTCCTCTCCTGCCACCTTTCTACCAATTGTTTCTCATGTCAGGCCACAATCTTTCAACTCTTTTTTTCACAGTTCTTCTACATGTTTCTGTATGATGTTAAAACCTTTTTCCCCATCTAATGCCCATCGGAGATCTGTACTAGAGAATGTCCCTACCTCTGAAGTCAGAGAAGGCCCACCTGTATGGCGAGGAAACCAATAAAACGGTAAGCAGGCTTTCACGCAAAAATCAGTCAGAAGCGCCACCCAGGTGCCATGGCTGCCCTGAATTCATAGCAGGCGAATGCAGAAGAAGAAGAAGAAGAGAATGTCCTAGCTGACATCATAACATTTTTATTTTTATTTTTTCCGTCCACTTTCAACTCAGACGAAGTTTCATCTCTGAAACTGATTTTTGCGTGAAAATCCGTTTTCCAATTTCTTACAATGGCGCAGCGTGCACATTGTAAATTACTTTACACTGGCAGCCGTGTGCTCATTGTACTCGCAATTACAGGGTGTTCAACTTAAAAGCAGCATGTGAATGGAGCTAATCTGTCATATATGTATGGAAATGGAAGGTTCAGTTATGACATAGTTATAGGTCAAGGTTGTGTGATGGTGTGTAATTGTAGTGCGGGAAGGGCGATGAACAAATGTGACGTAGGACGAGCTAGTCAGAACCGGTTTAAATAGTAAATAGACGAGATACAATGCGTACCTGGCAAATGTCTATTTATCACTGGGGCTGCTTTTAAGTTGAACACCCAGTAGTATTCCCTCGCCATATAGGCAGATTTTCTCCGACTTCAGAGGTACTCACGTTATCGTCCTGGAGTAAGACCAGGGGACTCGAACAAATGCCGGACAGTAGGTTCGAACCCGAGCTATGAGGCGTCTCACAGCTAGCAGGCCGAGCTACTATCAACTACTCTAGGAAGTCCCCACATCATAACATATACATGACCGGGTCAAAAGCTCATGAGGTCATAGTGGTAACATGAGCCAGGGTTAGCGAGGGCGCTAGCAAGACCCTGCCCTAACCTCCACGCGGTGACCCCGAAACAGACTATGGTTCTGGTCTGGCAAAGAGGGCAGGGATCAGGGAGAAAACTACTGGTAGGGTAGCAGTGCAAGTACGGAAACACGATAAAGATACATAAAGAAAATGCAAATCTCTGACCGATGTCCAACAAGATATTGCCCAAGTTCCTGAACGTAAAGAAACAGCAACGAAACGTCTCTGACATAAATGAAAGGATGAGAGGTGCATACAGTGACGAAACGTGTGCCCAGAGGCGAAGCTCGAAGCCCTGAGGAGGGGGCAAACATTGCCAGTCCGTCGGCAAAAATAAATAAGACAGGACCGTAACGAATAAAAGTCTACCCTCGTGTTGGTGCGAGAGAAGATTGCAGCTGACCTAGCATTGGTAGCCTGGTGCAGACACATGTACTGGGCAAGGTTTGCCGAGCGCAAAAGAACAAGTTGCGTTTAGTGCATAACGAAACTACCCGCCCTGGGAAAACCGTGCAAGGTACTGTGCGACTAAAAATTAACATCCCCGGAAGAACTGAGGTTGGTGATTCTAACGGGACTGCCAGCCATGGGCAACCGGGCAAGGTTCGATTGCAGTCGTAACTAACATCCCGGAATAACTGGGGCGGGTGATGGCGGCGAGCGAAAAATACACAGTTACGCTGATAGCGCTGACTGAAACGACCCTCTACATTGTTTGTACTCGGCCCCATGCCAGTGCTTTCGACGTAAATTGCAATTGCCACGTACCAATGCGCGTCTAGAAAAGGCTGAGAATGTTCCTTCTCCGGATCAGACTCAAAATGTACGGTAAAGCAAGGCCGACAATGCACGGACCTGACAGGAAGTCCGGGTCTGAACATTGGCGAAGGCCGATACTTTACACGGTGTCTTATACGAGTAAGACGCCGTCCGATGATAAGCTTACAAGCCCCGAGAAATATTTCTCAGTCAGAACGGGCATGAACAGCGTAACTCACTGTCCCGGCGTAGATCACAAAGCCCAAAAATACGGCAAAGCTGATCGTACCTAGGAAAGCTCACCCTAGTAAATCAAAAGCTGGCTGAAACGAACACCCCACCGAAGGATAAGCAACTGGGCTCCAATAGGTGCTGAAGGCTGGTGCACGTACATTACGTTCGGACGTTTGGCTGTTTATATATCACAATGAGAATGATTAAAACAGGCCTAGAACGATCGAAGAAGAAGAAGAAGATATACATGACCATTCCACCTCCATCTTTGTCTGTTAATGATAGTCTGCAATGATAAACAGTTTGTTCGTTTAAAAGCTTTTCATTTGCTTTTGAATGTGCCATAGTATTTGCAGCACTCTTCTCAAACATTTATTTTGGAATGTCTCCAGCTTGTGTGTGATGTTGAGGTCATTTCACATCATCACCTGTTCCGTTGGTCAATCAAAAATACCAGTATAACACCGTATTTGATAATGTATGTATGGCCCTTTTCATCTTTACAGACGGTCAGTAGGCAAGTGTTTTACTGTGACAACTCGAGTTTTCGCTTTCTCTCTTGTTGTTCAGCTCGTTCATAAGTCTCTTCTCAAAAGACTCTGCGCCCTTCCGTAATTTGGCTTTCCACACAACTCTGTCATCAGCTAGTCCCTCCCATGTGCTGGGATCTATAGAAAAGTTTTTCATTGAGGTTTTGCAGACATCTTTATATCTGAGCAGTGGTCTGCCCTGGTGCCTCTTCCTCCGAAAGTTCACAGAACAACATTTGTTTTGGTATGCGATAAGTTCCATTCTTCTCACATGTCCCAACCATCTTGGTCGTCTACTGCTGAGCATGCCCATGATGGAAGGCAGATTTGCACGTTGTAGTACTTCAGTATTGGTTATCTTGTCGTACCACCTGATGTTCATAATCTTGCGGAATCGAAGGTGAAAGATGTTAAGTTCCTCTCGTGTCTTGAGTAGGCTGTCCATGTTTCTAGCCATATAGTAAAGAACTAATTACACAGGCTCGATATATTTGAGTCTTCGTCTGCAATGTCAATTTTTTGTTGTCCCACGCTCGCTTTGATAGTTTGCCGAATGTAGTAGCGGCACTCCTTATACGAGCGTTGATTTCCTCGTCAAGAGAAGGCTGGCAGTGACCGTGGACCCAAGATAGCAGAATTTTTGCACTGGGTGATGGTCGCCAATTAAAGTGATGTTTGATGTCTTACCTCCTGACATAATACAACTGTTTTGGAGACACTTATTGTCAGAGAAAGAGGTCGCATGCCTTTGACAAATTATTAATTAGACTTTGCAGTGTGGTCTCACTTGGGCGACTAAGGCAGCATCGTCAGCGAAAAGGAGGTCCTTGAGAAGTATTTCCGTCGTTTTTGTCTTGGCTCTTAAGCGAGCCAAGTTAAACAGTGAACCATCAGATCTAGTGTGGATGAAAACATCACCATCAGCGTCCCCTAAGGCGTGGTTCAAAGGACTGCAAGAAGATACCAAAGAGAGTGGGGGCAAGGACACAGCCCTGCTTGACTCCACTCTTAACCTCAAAACTATCAGATGTGCTGCCATCGAACTGTATGCTGGCTTTCATGCCCTCATGGAAGGAAACAATCAATTGGAGCAACTTTGGGGACAACCAATATACTTCAATATTTTATAAAGACTTGGCCTGCTGACTGTGTCGAATGCCTTAGTCAAATCCACGAAAGCAATACATAGAGGCTTGTTCTGCTCTCTGCACTTCTCTTGTAGCTGTCGAAGGGTAAATATCATGTCAGTTGTTGACCGTCCTGCTCTGAATCCACATTGTGACTCTGGAAGAACACGCTCCGCCAGTTTCTGTAGTCGTTTTGAAAGGACTAGTGCAAAAGCTTTGCCTGTTACGCTTAGAAGGGAGATGCCTCTGTAGTTGTTACAATCCCCTTATCCCCTTTGTTTTATAGAGTGTCACTATCTTTGCATCCCTCATGTCCTGAGGAAGTGTTCCCTCTCTCCAGCACTGAATAAGGAGATTGTAGAGGTGGGGCAGCAGGACATTCCTATTGTATTTGAGGATTTCTGCAGGAATGTTGTCTAGTCCTGATGCCTTGCCATTTGAAAGTTTGTTGATTGCTTCGGAAAGTTCCTGCTCCGTTGGTTCGGTATCCAGCTCGGTTTGGTCATGATGTTTCGGTATGATCTGATCGAGGACTGAGTGTGCTGGTTTCTCCACAGAGTAAAGATTGGAATAGTGTTCCACCCATCTTTCGAGCTGTTTGGTCATATCTGTTATTGGCTCACCTGTTTCTGATCTTAGTGGTGCAATTTTTGTTATGTTTGGTCCCAGAGCTACTCTGATATTTTCGTACATTGCCTTGGTGTTGCCCATATCTGCAGCATTTTGTATCGCAGAACACAGATTTGACCAGTATTCATTTGCACACCTCCTGACTCTCGTTGCAATACTGATTTTGTGTGTCGAAGATGGTCCTTTGAACTTTCGAGGTTTATTTTTGTGATTTATTAGAGCTCTTTCTTTTCCTCAAGTAGAGGGCTTAGGTTGTTTCATTTTGTTCTACCCAGTCTTTGTTGGAGAATTTCTTGGGGCCAAATGAGTCAATGGCACAGTCATATATGTTAGATTTTAGAATGTTCCACTTTTCGTCTACTCTACATTCTCCCATTTCATTCTCACACAGAGCAGTAAACGCCTTTCTGAAAGTCTACCTATTCTCTGTCATCCCCATTTTGGTGACGCTGACTTTGGGTTTGGGTGGTCTTCTTGTTGAATAGGTTTTCCTGGAAGTATTTTTGACTTTGCTGATAACTAGTGCATGATCTGTATCACAGTCCGCGCTGTGGAAAGTACGTGTGATTTTCACTGTGTTGATGTGTTGTCTGCGTGTGAGTACAAAATCAAGCTGGTGCCAGTGACCTGATCTTGGGTGGCACCATGATACCCTGTGTCTGTGTTTGACAGAAAAAAACGTATTTGTCACACACATGTTGTTTTGGGAGCAGAATTCAAGCAGTCTTTGACCATTATCGTTGATATTTCCAATGCCATGATGACCCAGGCATACTGGCCATGACTGGTGATCAGATCCTATGCGTGCATTTAAGTCGCCCAATATAAACAGTTGCTCATCTACTGGAAATGAATTAACGACATTCTGTAATGAGTCATAAAACTTGTCTTTATCTTCTGCAGACGCTGCTTAGGTTGGTGCGTAGACACATACGATGTTTAGGAGTCCACTTTTACATTGAGTCGTAGTGATATTACTCGTTCTGATGCAGCTACTGGTGTATGAATAGCTTTCACAAGTCTATTGTGCACGGCAAGCCGACTCCATACAGTCTAGGTTGATTGGTGCTTGGGCCCTCCCAGAAAAATTTGAAATTTTTTTTTTTTACTGAACCCAAGTCGGAACCTTTTTTCCCTGGGCTATGTCTACCTCGTCTCTAAAGTTTTTGTCTTAACAGCTGTTTTCCTGTTCTTTGTTTTTCGGGTCTGGGTTGATAACTTAGATATCAACACGTTTCAAAAACAAAGATATCGTTCAGAAAAAATGTTTTCAAACGTTTATTTTTTCACGATCAACTTTCTACACATTGAACACGTAATTGGGGAACCAGAGAAAGAACTTCTTCTTTTTTTTACGTTCGTTTTTTACAAAATTTTAATCACTCGGAAATTTTGATTTTTCCCAAAGAAGGGTTTACGTTGCACATTTTTTGGGAGGCTCCTACACGCATAGATTTCTACAGTTTAGGACAAACCCGATTTCACCCAAAACCTCCTTGTGCCTCAGATATGGGGGAGGTAACGTGGTTCTTTCTTTCCCCCCAAATTTTTGGGCCCCAGGAAACCCGGCGGAAAAAGAACAAAGCAGAAACCAGTAGAGAAAGATTTAAAGGAAAAACCTGCATGGATGGACACATTAAGAAGACACCGAAACTTAAGAGAGGCACTGTTTTGGAACGGCGGGGAAAGGGGGTAGGAAAAAGGCCAACATCTTAAGAAGAGAGCTGAGACTGATATTAAAAGGATAGGTAAAATAGGGAAAGAATTGGAAGGAGGGAAAGGGGGAGGGAAGAGCTAAAAAAGTTTGTTGAAGAACTGGCCTGTGTGAAAAAGAATTGGAAGGGGAGGGCAAGAGAGGAAAGCTAAGAAGTTTGTTAAGAACTGTGCTCCGGTGAGTTGAAAGAATTGGAAGGGGATGGAAGAGGAGGAAGAGTGAAAGAAGTTTGTTAAGAACTGTGTCTGTGGGTTAAAAGAGGGAAGAGCTGAAAGCAAAAGTTTTTTGAAGAACTGTGCCCCGTGTGAGTTAAAAAGAGAGGAAGAGCTGCAAGATTTTTAAGAACGGGCTCGTGGGGAGTTAAAAGAGGGAAGAGCTGGAAGAAGTTTGTTGAAGAACTGTGCTCCGTTGGGAGTTGAAAGGAAAGAAGAAAAGAAGAAAAAAAGAACAGAAAGTGTTACCCTCTGATGAAAACCATCTAATTTTTCCTGCTCACAAAACCCGTCTTTTTTTCAGCTCCGACATGTTTATCCGCCAAACCCCCAAATTTCAAAAAATTTCTTTTTAAAAATATTAGAATAAAAAAAAGGAATGAAGAATGTATCTGAGAACAAACCCACAGTAAAAAGGGAAAGAAATCATGTTTAGTCAGGGGCAGATAAAAACAATTCTTCCCCCAAAATGTGGTTCTTTTTCCCCCCCCACTATGAAGTCAGGATTAGCGGGGCAAAATTTGGCCCCCTCAGACTGATTTTTGCGTGAAAGTTTGCTCCACCACTGATCCCCATTTTTCCCGATTCAGACGAGCATTTTATGACCGGGGGCATGTAATTTGATCTCTAAAAAAGGGTAGTGTTTCCTGTAGTATCTACCCCATGTGTCACTACAAGCCCGTTATTAATTCATTTTCCCCGGGTACCTTACCATTTTAAACTGTCAGCTAGTTTTAAATTTCTTTTCCCAAAATTCACTGTGATTCCAAAAACCTGTTTGCAGTCAGAAATACAGCGAGATCAAAAGGAAGCTATCAAAGGATAGGTCTTGTGCCTGTCAGAGAGGGGGCGCATCGGGGGTCCAATAAAAGGGCGGCATAAGCAGTGAAACACAAACTATTTTAAAGGAAAAAAAAATTTAAGGGGGGGTTTTCGACGACTTGCTCATACTGAGAAAAAATGCACCCTTGAAAGGGATTGGCAACAAATTTACTGCAGCTGTTTTTTTCACAAAATTATTTTCCTTGTTGATTTTTTGGGTGTTTACATTTTTCCACTTGTTTTCCATGATACAGGTGTTAAATATTTTTCAAATTTTCCATTTTTTTCCAAACAGGGTGTTAAAAATTTTTTCTGTAAATTTTCCACTTGTTTGTCCAGATACAGGGTGTTCAAATATTTTTTTTGTAAATTTTCCACTTACTTTTAATTTGTGACAATGTTTCATCATCCCCCCATTCAATTTCTCTTTCGTCTCTATACTATTCATCTTCGTCCTCCTTTTCTCATCAATTCCTGCTGTTCTTTTTTTATGATTATTTTGTCCATTTTCCTCCTCGATCTAGTTTCATTCAATCTCCATTAGTTTAAAAAACCACCTTCTTATTGGTTTGGGTTTCCCTCTCTCAAACCATTAGATGGGTTCCTCATGAAACATTTAGTTGACCTCGTTAGTTCCCCATGTGTCCTGTACGCTTGTTCAGAGGCTATGTTTTGTTTCATTTGTGTGTAGGCAACATGCCATCCGTGCTTATAAAAATTTATTTGTGTATGTATGAGAACATAGGGTCGTGTGGTGCTTGATAAAAGAAGGGGAAAACAGGCGGCGAAAGGGGGGGGGAAAAACAACAAAATCAAAAACACAATTAAAGGTTATTTAAAAAAAACCCAGGGGGGATTTAAGCTTGCATCATACTGAGAAAATATAGAGGTCCCTTTGGAAAAACCACAGAATGTGCTCTTGTCTTTTTTCAGTCTGATATACGCACTGTGCAGTTTAATGAGGTTTTTTTCAGTGCATGGATAGTTGAACCTGCAGGATCTGTTTTTGAACAAGATTGTTCTTTGCTGTTTTCATTTGTTTTGGTGAGATCTTTTTGTTTCATTTAGTCTGCTGGTGGGATCTTTTTGGTGTTTTATTTAGTCTGCTGGTGGGGTCTTGGGTGTTTTTTATTTATCTGCTGGTGGGGTTTTGGGGGTTTTCTATTTAGTCTGCTGGGGGGGCTTTTGGGTGTTTCATTTTTTGTCTGCTGGTGGGGTCAGGGGGTTTTTTATTTACTGCTGGTGGGGGTCGTGGCTGTTTTCTTTTTGTCTGCTGGTGGATCTTGTGGCTGTTTTCTATTTAGTCTGTGGTGGGGGTCTTGTGGCTGTTTTCTATTTAGTCTGCTGGTGGGATCTTGTGGTGTTTTTTTAGTCTGCTGGTGGGGTCTTGTGGTGTTTTCTTTTAGTCTGCGGGGGGTCTTGGGGTGTTTTCATTTTTCTGCTGGGGGGGGATCTTTGGGTGTTTTCTATTTAGTCTGCTGGTGGGACTTGTGGCTGTTTCTATTTAGTCTGTGGGGGGATCTTGTGGCTGTTTTTTATTTAGTCTCGGGGGATCTTGTGGTGTTTTTTATTTAGCTGCTGGGGGGATCTTGTGGCTGTTTTCTTTAGTCTGCTGGGGATCTTGTGGCTGTTTTTTTTGTCTGCTTGGGGGTCTTGTGGGTGTTTCTTTTTGTCTGCTGGGGGGATCTTGTGGGGGTTTTCTAAGTCTGCTGGTGGATCTTGTGGCTGTTTTCTATTTAGTCTGCGGATCTTGTGGCTGTTTTTTTTTAGTCTGTGGTGGGGTCTTTTGGTTTTCATTTTGTCTTTTTGGGGATCTTGTGGGGGTTTTTTTTAGTCTGCTGGGGGATCTTTTGGCTGTTTTTTTTTAGTCTGCTGGTGGGATCTTGTGGTGTTTTTTATTTGTCTGTGGTGGATTTGTGGCTGTTTTCTATTTAGTCTGCTGGTGGGATCTTGTGGCTGTTTTCTGTGGGTCTCTACAACTATTTGTCGTTTCCTTTTATATCTAGAGCGTAGGTGACTTAATTAAACCAGTTTTCCCTATATAGCTCGATAATTTTCCGCAGAAATGGCACCCCCACCTGTCGAGATTATTGCACAAAGCACGAACTCTGTAGCTCCAGCAGTAATCTTAGAAATCTCTAGAAGAAATGCACACGTGAACCGAACGATGCGCTCCAGATTCGAATCCAAGACCTTCAAAACGGGATGGATGATGATCAGTTCGTCACAGATACCTCCTTCCCCACCATGTCTCTAACGTTTATTCTATTCTATTCTATTCTATTCTATTCTATTATATTCTATTCTATTCTATTCTATTCTATTCTATTCTATTCTATTCTATTCATTCATTCATGCATTCATTCATTTAGTCATTCATTCATTCAGGAAACACATTCCACAGTTGTCTACTAATCACGAAACACATTCCACAGTTGTCTACTAATCACGAAACACATTCCACAGTTGTCTACTAATCAGGATACACATTCCACAGTTGTCTACTAATCAGGATACACATTCCACAGTTGTCTACTAATCACGAAACACATTCCACAGTTGTCTACTAATCAGGAAACACATTCCACAGTTGTCTACTAATCAGGAAACACATTACACAGTTGTCTACTAATCAGGAAACACATTCCACAGTTGTCTACTAATCACGATACTCATTCCACAGTTGTCTACTAATCACAAAACACATTCCACAGTTGTCTACTAATCACGAAACACATTCCACAGTTGTCTACTAATCAGGATACACATTCCACAGTTGTCTACTAATCAGGATACATTCACAGTTGTCTACTAATCGGGAAACACTTTCCCACAGTTGTCTACTAATCAGGATACACATTCCACAGTTGTCTACTAATCAGGATACACATTCCACAGTTGTCTACTAATCACGAAACACATTCCACAGTTGTCTACTAATCAGGAAACACATTCCACAGTTGTCTACTAATCACGAAACACATTCCACAGTTGTCTACTAATCAGGAAACACATTCCACAGTTGTCTACTAATCACAAAACACATTCCACAGTTGTCTACTAATCACGAAACACATTACACAGTTGTCTACTAATCGGGAAACACATTCTACAGTTGTCTACTAATCAGAAACACATTCCACAGTTGTCTACTAATCGGGAAACACATTCCACAGTTGTCTACTAATCACAAAACATTCCACAGTTGTCTACTAATCATCTGTGAAATCAAGAATAGCAACAACTACACAACGGATACCCCGCACATAGCCATAGGCGTCCCCACGTTAACGTACGTAGGAGCGTGGCCCAACATAATGCCGAATAGCTCAGACGAACAATATAAAATTTCTGTTTAATGGGGGCTGATTTTTGTATTTGTTTCATAGAACACTCTAAGCTTTATTTGCAATTTTACTCAATTCTGTGAGTCTATGGTTACTTATTGATATAAACAATTAATAATACTAAAATTCCGTATTGTTAATCTTCCCTTGTAACATAATATCAACATCAAACCAATATGCAACGTATAGACGTTATTGGCAAAGATAAAATCTTTCACAAAGAGTGATTAAAATTAGTCGTAAAGAACGAACGTAAAGAAGAAGAAGAAGATAATATCAACTTGATTTAGCATGTTGTGTTATTTTAAAATTGAATTATACAACAATACTGGAAATGCAAGGTCACGCGACGGTTGGGATCTGTAGAATTTTTTCCTAAGCCCGCCAGCCGTATCATATCGGAGGCCACAGGATGAGCATGTCCACCATCTTCCCCTTTCGCAGACTCCTGGAAAATGTATTTTAATAGCACAGTTTTATGCGAAACTGGACCTCCATTTTCCAGTAGTAAACTCATCATCAAATAGCTTGTCCTGAGCAGAACTTTGCCACCCCAACAGTCCTCGGAATTTCTCTCCCCATAGGCCAGATGTCCTGCCTCTCCAGCCGTCATGTTCAAACCATCAGTTACATCCTGACTCCATCTTCTCCGTGGTCTTCCTCTTCTTCTCTTTGCCGGTATTCCTCCTTCCATGATGGTCTTCTCCAGCTCTTCATGTTTTTTATATGTCCAAAATATCTCAAATTTCTCTTTCGTATTTGTAGCATCAGCAGTTTTCTTTGATTTTGAGTTCTTTCTGGATAGATCTATTTGTTCTCTTCTCTGTCTAAGATATACGAAGGACTTCTGTAACACTTGTATTCAAAAGCACTTATATGTTTTTCCACTGTTTTATTAAATGTCCATGCTTCACATCCATACGTTGCCACTGGGAATATGCATACTCTTAGTATTCTGATCTTTGTTATCGTATCAGTTCCGTTACATACTGTTTTTAGTTGTTTAATTTGCCATGAAAAGCCATGCTTGTTCTTCTTTTAATTTCCCTTATCCAATTTCCATCTGTTGTTAGCAGTGAACTAAGATATTTAAACTGTTCACATTTCCATCTGTTGTTAGCAGTGAACTAAGATATTCAAAACTGTTCACATTTCATCTGTTGTTCATGAACTAAGATATTCAAAACTGTTCACATTTCCATCTGTTGTTAGCAGTGAACTAAGATATTCAAAACTGTTCATTTCCATCTGTTGTTAGCAGGAACTAAGATATTCAAAACTGTTCACATTTCATCTGTTTTAGCAGTGAACTAAGATATTCAAATGTTCCATTTCCATCTGTTGTTAGCAGTGAACTAAGATATTCAAAACTGTTCACATTTCCATCTGTTGTGCAGAACTAAGATATTCAAACTGTTCATTTCCATCTGTTGTTAGCAGTGAACAAGATATTAAAACTGTTCACATTTCTCTTTCCATTGATAAAAATATCTTTTGTCATGTTCGTTTTATCTGTTGTCATTATTTCTGTTTCTGCTACATTGAGATATAGTAAATTAATTAACCAACTAAAATAACTTTTTTTTGTCCTTGTGCTCCTCCCTGGAAAAATCTACTTGGAGGCCCATACACATTGCTCGATGATGTAACAACTGTTTGTTCTATTGAACTGTTGGAACTCGCCCGGGATACACCGATTTGTCTGAATCAGTACAATAATATCATGACTTCTCTTAGACAAGAATAGACGGTGAAGCGTCCCACAGGTGAGTCACCCACATCACCCAGGAAACAGGTGTACACAGGTAACAAAGATCTTCCCGAGCTAGAACTTCTCCTGGTGTCCTTACAATCACATGACCTGACCCACTGAGCTATTGATTTCGCACGCCTAGGGAATGGGTAGGTGTAGGAGAGAACGGATGATGACAAAGAGAGGGGGAGGGGACTGAAGATAGATATAGAGGGGAGAGTGAGAGAGAGAGAGAAATAAAGAGGAAAGGAGAGAGAGGAAGAAATAGAGGAAGAGAGAGAAATGGAGAGAGGTATAGTGAGAGAGAGGGAATGAGGGAGGGACAGAGGTAGAGGGAGAGAGGGAGAGAGATAGGGAGGGAGAAGGAGGAGAGGATGGAGAGAAGGGGAGAGAGAGAGATAGAGATAGAAGAGAGTGCGAGAGAGAAAACAAATAAAGGATATCAGAGGAAGAAATACATATTAAATATGAATTGAAATTTAAAATTGAACACATTTTGTGAACAAATGTATATCCTATAACTATTTCTCTCTTGATATGTATATTTATATCGCTACTCTTGTTATTTCTATTTCTATAAATGTACTCTCACATTCTTGCTATTTTGTTCGTTCTTGAAATGCTTACTTTTATTCTATCATTCTTTCTCGTTCTATATACTTACTTACACTTTTGTACATATTTCTTTCTTTTTCTATATACTTACACTTTTCGATAAATATTTTTTGGTTGAAATGTCTAAGCTGTTTATGTGTGTTTATTTGTAACACTACACTTTAGTCAGTCATATATTGCATGCAGTGGCGGCTCGTGATCATTTTTGTTGGTGGAGCCAGACAAATATTTTCGAAAACATCATGGTTTCGGTTAGGATATATTTTAATGTATAAAATAATCAATACGCGTTACACTTTACTTTTGGTGGGGCCGGCCCCACTGGCCCCTAATGACGAGCCGCCACTGACTGCATGTATGTGTATATATTTATATAACGGGGGTATGTGTAGCTAAGTGGTTAAGATTTGCCTTGCGTTCTGAAGATTGTCGGTTCGAATACGAAACCGATAGATAATTAAAGGAGAGAAAACATGCAAGAGTCAAAAGTAAACACAACAAAATAAGAGAATTGAATGAAAAGGTAAGCAGAGATAGATTACACAAAAGGAAAACAATACTAGAAAAAAGTTAGTTAGCGACAGATAATGACAAAGAGAACATTTAATAATAAGTTAAACAACAATGTATGTTTACTGTAGAATAGAGCGGTGTTTCCCAACGTGGGGCCCACACCCAACAGAGGGGCAATTTGATTGTTAAGGGGGGCAATGTCTCAAATTGAAAAAAAAATGTTATTTTGCGGCGTAAATGGGTCAAATAGATTTAAATATGAATTTTTTAGTCTACGTTTACGCCACTTCACATTAAATTAATTTTAACACATACGTCTACGTTTGCGCCACTTCACATTAAATTAATTTTAACACATATTTTATTTTATTTTTAATTGATCTTATACTTGTTTCTTTCAGCTCAGAGTAAAATGAATGGTGCAAGCAAGAGAAAAAATGCGTCAATACTCGGAGGAATATTTAAAATTTGGTTTCGTACCCGCTGTCTACGATGAACGGTCACCTTTTTATCTTTTATGCCAACGATGCTTGACCAAAGAATCAATGAAACGAGGTTGTCTTGAGGCGCATTTGAAGGCGAAACATAGTACTCATATTAATTCAGATTTGAATTACTTTCAAACTTAAACATTTTATGTGTGAAAAAAGAGCAACATTAAAGTCTCTATTTACTGCTCATACTGCAACGGTCAATCGTACTTTTTAGGCTTTGGCGGGGCACGGCACCAAAAAGGTTGGGAAACACTGGAATAGAGGGACTGAAATGATACGACTACGAACGATGAACACAGAGAAAGACCTAAGCAGATACCAGGGTAAAAAGAGCCAAGGAAGAGACGCTGGCGATGGATAGGACACACACGGTTTCGTCAGAAAGCATTGCAAGACAGGCACTCTTTTTTGGAACCTGCAGGGAAAGAGGATAATGAGGAAGACATATAAATACTTGAAAAAGAGAGCTAGAGACTGATATTAAACGGATATGTAAGACGTGGAAACAATTGGAAGAGGTGGAAAGAGAGAACAAGGAATGGAAGAAGTTTATTGAAGATCTGTTCTCCGTTAGGAGTTGAAAGGTGAAGAAGATACAAGAATGTACATACTACAGTCACTAACGTTGCGAATCGCTAGCGACGGACAATTGGGGGGAAAAAACCACAATTTCTCGACCTAGTAGACATGTCAAATGAGAAAGAAAAAGATGATAATGTCATTTCTTTATCCTTCAATAGTCAAAACATATTTAGTCCGGCCATTTATAAAGACAACTACCATTATCCTTCAAGAATTCTGTCATCATAAACGTTATCCTATTTAAATCTTGTTGCTGGTAACGCTATTTTAGCAAACAATTTATTTCCGTTTCGTATGGTCTCAATTATCTCCCTTACGTAGAGAACAATCCTATTAGAATAAGAAGCTTCCAGGAATTGGCAGCCCGTGCGTGGTTGAGTCATCATCGAATCTACTGTCTGTTATACCACATAGCTTTGACATTCATTGACACGCCGTCCTGCCTTTCTCTTAGATCTTCGTGATCGCCTTTACTAATATCTTTCCGTATCTCACAATTACGTGGGATGATGCGGAAGGACTGAGAAAGGAAAACGATGGGCAGAGGTTTACATCCGCATTAGTGTTGACAGTGGTGTATCTAATCTTTCCCAAAGACTTAAGATCAGCTGGACAATTAGGTATAAACCTTAAGGTCTGTTGGGGCAGCAGGTATGGACTAAGGGCAAGGCAGCCATTATCTTCTTCTTCTTCCACTTCGGTGATCTCTGGTCATGCGCTTGGTTTACTGTGGACCACAAACTGAGGCGTACTGTATGTCAGTAATCTGCTTATGTGGCTGAACCATTTAATTTGTTGTTTCTTGATAAAGTTCAGTACTGATTATGAACCCATTTGTTTTCCTGATGTTTTCTTTTCTCAACTGGGGCAATATCCGTCGTTAAGACGTTACTGGCTGTTGGTAATTTGATAATGTTCAGTACTGATGTTCACTAGTTTCCCAGATGTCTTCTTCTAAGTATTGTTCTTGGGCGTCCCGGCTGTTGGTAACTTGATAATGTTCAGTACTGATTTGCCTCATTCCCTACGGATGTCTTCACTTCCTAACTGTGGTATTGTTCTTTAAGGCGTACTGGCTGTTGGTAATTTTGATAAAGTTCAATACTGATGTTGTACCTAGTCTCCCCCAACCCTGATGTCTTCACTTCTCAACTGTGGTATTGTTCTTTGAGGCGCCCTGGCTGTTTGTAATCTTGACAAAGTTCAGTACTGATGTTGTACTTAGTTTTTTCCCCTCCAGATGTCGTCCTTTCTCAACTGGTCTCCTCTTAGATGACCTACAATGTACGATTATGCTATCAATCCTAATTAAGACTGACAATATTTGGTTACAATTAGACACCACTCTACCAGCACTTACATGGAATATCAACAATGCTCTATTCATGTTAATGATATTTCAACAGTTAAACAACATGAAACGTCAATCATTTAGCAGCTCATACGTCTTTGTGCCATTATATTTATAAATAACTGATTCTGATCAGCGGGTTTCAAGTTTCGTGTTCCAACACTGGAGATATACGACACACCTTGAAAAATCCGAGGGAATATAACAAGATGGGATCTTTCATGGAACCCACAGAGAAAGCGAAATATAAGGAGGTCTAGAAATACACGGAGATGAGATGTGAAGGCATAGATGAATAATATACAGAAGAGCTGAAGGGAATTAGAGGAGATAGTTAAAGCTAGGAAGACTTGAGACGAGCTGATTGAGGACCTATGCCTCAATCGGGATTAAAATGACACAAGAGAGAGATAATCTCGTCTTAGAAAAATCGCCCGTGTGTTGCCGGGCTCGGAAGGAGCAAAGAATAGTAACACTGCGACCTACAAGACATGTCGTAAGAGGCGACTGAGGTGGGGACAGAAGATGCTACCCTAGTAAATAAAATGAGTCGCAGAAATCGAATGTGCTGGTCTACTTGTAGGCGTATAACTGGCACAACATGCAATCGTTTTCAGGCTCAGATCACATATAATCGCAAGTGGTCGAAATGGAGCGTTCGAAGAAAAAAGAAGTATTAGAAAAGTACACATCAACCACAACTAAATAAATACGAATAAAACACATCAAATGCGACTCATCTGACCATGGAACACAAATTAAAGCTTCCACCCCTACGCTTAACGACAAGAATAGACAACCAATTTCATCATCCACCTGAGCAATCAAATTAATAGCAAAATGATAAAACTAATAAACAACGTTTGTCATAGACCTTTATCAAGGAAGACAAACATAGACAAGGAATACTAAATAAACTAAATCATAGATCTAAATGAGAAGGATGACTATCGATACGGCAAATACTCACCTGTAACCAAGCACACGTGCAAAACTGAAAGTCTACACGAGGTGATGTGAATGCATCGAGCAGCAGAGGCGGGTGTGGCTCGATGCATTACATCACCTCGTAGACTTTCAGTTTTTGCACGGTGTGCTTGGTTACAGGTGAGTATTTGCCGTATCGCTGGTCATCCTCATTTAGATCTATGATTTAGTTTATTTAGTATTCCTTGTCTATGTTTGTCTTCCTTGATAAAGGTCTATGACCGAAACGTTGTTTTTTTTGTTCGTTTTATCATTTTACTATTAATTTGTGCTTGCTTATGTGATACCATACATACATGTCTTTGTCTTTAAACGCTAATTTATTACATATCACCGCAGCCTCCCTCGGTTACCTCTCGATCTGATCTGATCCGCTCGGACAAGACTAGATTTGTAGGCTTCCGTACATCTCTTCCACGTGGGGAAAAACATTAGACAGGCACATCAACTGGTTCCTCAGAAAAGCTGAGAAGCGCTGGTATACATATGTATTCTATCTCTTTCGTAGAGTCGTATTCATCTGTTCTACAATGTATCATAACGCTGCATTGTGCTACTAACACTTCTATTCGTTTGCCAGTTTAACGATCTTAATTGAACATAATATTGAAATTGTTTCTAACACTGTGGGAGGTGTTGTTTTATTTTGTTCAACTGCAGCTTTATAATGAGGTTCCTTGTGAATGTGTTATAGTTATGTTTCTGTTGTTATCGTTGTCCGGGAAGTATAACAGTTTGAGATAAGGGGGATACCATGACTAAGGTTGTAGACAAAGACGTTTTGGTATGTCACCAAGGTAATCTGATACCATATCTAATCTGTGGTTGTATGGAAGACGAGTTCGGTAACAGAGAGAAAGAGAGAGACAGAGAGAGAGATAGAGAGAGAGCGAGAATAGAAGGAGAGAGAGAAAGAGAGAGATACGAACTAGATAGGAGGCACAAACGAAGTGAAATGTATCTCGCAATGTAGTGGGTTTTTTTAAGATCGCTTTTACAACAATATCTGTGGGACATATTTGTGGGACTGTATAAATTTCACTTTCTTTCTCTTTCTTAAAAGATTGACTTCATTGCATCGGGCTTTACCGATATGGCTCGGTCCCTATCCGCAGAAATGGAACGCCACCTGTCGAGAGTAGTGGACAAAGCACGAACTTCGTAGCTTCAGTAACAATCCTATGGCTCTCTGTAAAAAACAATACGCCAGTGAATAGAAGAGTGGTCTGGAATTCAACCTCCACCCTTCGGAACGCAAAGCTAGGGCATAGTCGCTCTACTCATTGACACTCTACTAAGATTGACGCTGCCTTGGTACATTACATCGCGTCTGGTGCAATGTCCCCCTTTTTTTTTAGTTACTTACGTTTTGTTGTCACATAATTTATATAGTCATACAATTTTTATAGTCACAGATATGGGTTCTATCCCATCTAAACAAAATATGAAGAGAGCGATGCTTTTTTCTATTATTTTTCCTATTCTAATCGCATCGTCAATGCCGTATCAAAGCCAACAAGTAAAATGTTATATACTATTTTATTACATTTGTATTTACATGTACTATAAAATGAGATTACTTACTTACTTAATCCGTCATGCCTAGTGACACATGGGGCTTCAGAAAGGACTTTCCATGCTCTCCTGTCCCGTGCAACCTTCAGTGCAGAGCCCCACGTCAGAGATGCGGTGTCCAGTTCCTCTTCCATCATGCGCCTCCATGTTGTCCGTGGTCTGCCTTTCTTTCTCTTTCCTCTGGTGTCCAAGTGAGGGCTATCCTTGCAGGCATTTCTTGTCTCATTCTCATAACATGTCCGAGCCATTTCCATCTTCTCTTTTTGAGTATGTCATTCATTGACTCTTGTCTTGTGTCTTGGAGTAGTTGGTTATTGGATATTTTTACTGGCCAAAAGATTCCCAAGATCCTTCGAAGACAAGAGTGGTGGAAAACTGACATCCTGCTAGTATCTCCTTTGGTCATCCTCCAACACTCTGATCCGTAGAGCAAAACTGGCAAAACAATGCTTTTATAGAGTTTAAGCTTTGTGGTCCTATTGTAGATTTTGGACTTCCATACTGGTTTCATTCTGGCAAAAGCGGTTCTGGCCTTACTCAGACGTGATTTTATATCTTCCTCTGTGCCACCATTTAGTGTCAGTACGCTACCAAGATATGTAAACTGCTCAACCCTTTCCAGTGTTTCATCTTCTAACATTACTGGTTGTTGGATTTCACTGTTTGTCATAATTTTTGTTTTTCCTGTGTTTGTTTTGAGGCCTACTGTCTTTGCCGTGCTGTGAAGTATTGTACTTTTCTCTTGTATATGTTCATATTTGTGTGACACCAGGGCTATATCGTCTGCAAAGTCCAGGTCCTCAAGCATCTCGAAAGGGGTCCATCTTATTCCTCTTGGTGCTTGTTGTTTTATGGCATTTTTAGCACCCAGTCAATTGTAATACTAAACAAAAGAGAGGACATTACGCATCCCTGTCTTACACCAGATTTTACTGGGAATGTTTTGTTGGAATTCTTTAGGTTGCAGGAGAAATCTTTATAGAAGAGGGCTATGATGTTGACAAGCTTCTGCGGTACGCCGTATTGTCTCAGTATCTTCCATAGGCTGTCTCTGTGGACGCTGTCGAATGCCTTTTCAAAATCTATGAAGTTGATATATATATAGTCCTTTGCCACTCGCTACATTGTTCTAAAATGTTACGCAGGGTAAATATATGTTCATTTGTTCCTCTTCCTTTCCTAAATCCTGCTTGCTCCATTCGTAGACACTTATCTATTGCTTCTTGTATTCGCATTATGATAATTTTGCAGAATATCTTACTTGGGATTGAAAGCAACGTGATTCCTCTCCAGTTATTGCAATCTGTTAGGTCTCCTTTCTTGGGGATTTTCACCACAGTACCCTAGTCCAATCCTTAGGCAATTCTTCTTTCTCCCAGATATCTGCAAACAATGGCTCTAATATGTTTGCAGCTAAGATGGGATCGATCTTGAAAAGCTCTGCTGTCATTTCATCATTTCCCGGTGCTTTGTTGTTTCTCAGGGATCCAATAGCTTTTACTATTTCTTGCTTTTCTGGCAATTTGAGGTTGATATCAATATCCTGTGCGGCCGGTGGGATATCCGGTGGATGTTCAGGATCAGGTCTGTTTAGCACATCTTCAAAGTGGGATGTCCATCTCATATCCTGCTCCTGCTCTGTTGTCAACAGTTGTCCTAGGCTGTTTCTGACTGGCATGTTATGGTTGTGTCTTTACCTCCGCATAATTGTTTGGTAATCTTGTACAGTGTGTGCAGATCATGTACTTTAACAGCTTTTTCTGCTATTTCTGCTGTCTTTTCCATAAATTGTCTCTTGTCTGTTCTAGCACTTCTTTTACCATTTTGTTTAGTTATGTATATTCTTTTCTTGCCTTATCTTTTTGACGTTCTGATCTAATACTATTGATGAGATTTTTTTCTCCTTTCGCTTTTGGATGTATTCTAAGGTCTGGCCACTTATCCACTTTTTATGTTGTCCTTTACTGGTTCCCAGTACACTACTGCTAACTATTTTATATGTGCCTTTGATCGCATTCCATTTTTCTTGGATACTTTCAGTTGGTGTTGTGTCTGACTGCTCTGACAGGATTTGAAATCTGTTCTTTAGTTCCACTATATATTTTGTAGCAACCTCTCTGTCTTTTAATAGGTTAACATTAAAGTATTCTGTTCTTGTCTTGGCTTGTATATATGTTTTCTTGAGTTTGAGCCTGATCATGGCAACGACAAAGTGGTGGTCGCTGCCCACGTCAGCTCCTCTTTTCACCTTTACATCAAGTAATGTCTTTCGCCATTTACTGTTGATCATAAAGTGGTCTATCTGGTTTTCATCTCTTCCATCTACGAAAGTAGATGGACAGGCTTTGGACAGACGACAACTAGAACAGGGAAACCATCTTATACTCAGAAAGAGACGACGGGAATCATTCAGCAGGAGTTGCACTAATAATAAGGAAAGGATTGAATAAACATCTCTTAGAGTGGCACCCGATTAATGAAAGATTGTTGAAAGCCCGATTTAATGGGAAACAAGGAAAGCTAACTATCATTCAATGCTATGCACCCACTAACGAAGCCGAAGAAGAGGACAAAACACATTTTATAGAAGGTTGCAGGAAATAGTGGACAAGGTTCCAGCTCAGGACGTTTTGTGCATAATGGGAGACCTAAACGCAAAAGTTGGAAACAATAACAGACACAGAGAAGCAATAATGGGGAAAGAAGGATGTGGCACTGCAAATGAAAATGGAGAAATGTTGAGCAATTTTGTCTAGAAAACAGACTGATCATAGGAGGCACATTGTTTCCACACAGGACCATACACAAGTACACATGGATAAAATGAGATACTTGTGTTAATTACAATTCTGTTCGTAGTCAATGTACTGATGTGAATAAATGATCTCCCTTGCATGAACTGATGTAAATACATTATCTCCCTTGCATGCCGCTAGAGAGCGCTTCATCTGTGTAGTGAACAACAAACAGTGATGATGTATTTATACAAATCACCATGGGATTCCAAATAAACAAATCACTAATTCAGTTTTGATGTATCTCTCTCCGTTTCATCTTGTTAGCTAACATAATCGAAAGTATATTTTATTTTGATTACCAAAACTACTTTACTGAAATCATTCTCCGTTGTTATTAGTGATAACAAAAAAACATAACCAAGAACAATACATGTTACTTTTAGCGTGCTAATGATAACATTAACAAGTTAATGATAACATGTTAGATGGATCCGCTGTGTCAGATTAGTTTGAATAAACATATAGCATAATAACAATAATCTGCACTGCTGCACTAGAGATATTCTGGGCTGCACTAGAGATACCCCCAATTGTGAAGATGAGATATATGCTTGGCCTTCTGTCACTACGCTCCCGTCATGCAATCGCCCAAACCAAGGCATATATGCGGGTTACTTCGGATAAGAGACATCCACTTCACAGGAACACTAATGATGTTAAGGGCACGAGAATCAAGCGTGGCATGTCGTGGATGGCCCAGGCTGAGAGAACGATTGGCCAGGTGACTACGGTTGCGACTCTACCAAAAGGGGAAGAATGGATCCCAACAGATGGAAGCATGATGAACTATCTCAACGTTATCATTACTCTTGGAAGAGAATGTAGAGATTGGGGCAACATGAAGGCTGATCTCGCAGTTAAGCAGCTGATAGAAGATAATGCAAGGGATGATGATGTTGTTGTATATACCGATGGGTCGGTTCAACGTGGTGAGAAATCCGGCTGGGGTTTCTTGGCTAATGCGCATGGTAGGGTTGTTGCAGAGCGAAGTGGGGCATACAGGACAACTACTTCTAGTATGAGGATGGAGGTTGAGGCCGTTACTGCTGCCCTCCATTGGATTTCTGGGACTTCATTTACTGGGGCAGTTGTTGTATCTGACTCTCAGTCGATGCTTCACAAGATCCAGAAGGGCAGGTTTCGGTATGAGTGGATGTCGTCTATAGAAGTTTCTAACCTCCAGCGGCTTACGTGGATATACTGTCCTGGGCATGCGGGTGTTTACGGTAATGAGAGAGCGGACAGGCTTGCATCAACAGCATCGATTGTTGGGGAGTTGAAGATGGATAAGGGGATATTCTTCGGTCTCTTCGAGACTCTCTGTTGGATGAGGACACTAAAATCGATGTTGAATCGATCAAGCGATTTAAGCAGTTTGGAATTACCCTTTGTTCAAGTCGAACTGGATGCCTGAGAGGCAGAGTGAGAGGTGTGTTTAATCAGCGAGCCACAGGAACCATCAGTATGCATACTCTTCGATA
The DNA here is from genome assembly GCA_020796225.1 of Arion vulgaris. Lineage (NCBI taxonomy): Eukaryota > Metazoa > Mollusca > Gastropoda > Stylommatophora > Arionidae > Arion > Arion vulgaris. Next base: position 6,856,657 of record CM036762.1, read on the forward strand.
TCTGTTGGGGAGACTGAGCACCTATGGGTTTGCCCGGAGTGCAATGACGTCAGTTTAGTAACCAATAACCAACCAATAACCAATAACCAACAATAATCATAATACTGGGATACGAAACGCCGTTCGCAAGATTGCTATACATATATTATCATCGTAATTTGGCCGGAATTTTATCGGAAGCGTCTTTCCTAGATGCCGGTAGGAGCATATAAACCGGAGAGCAAAGTATTCACGTTTTCGGCGCAAACTACACATATCACTGAGTTGTTTTTCTTCTTCTTATGTTCCATATCGACCACTTTTAAACCACTTTTGTGATCTGTATGTAATCTGAGCCTAAGAGCGATTGTACGTTGTGCCAGTTATGCGCCTACAAGTATGCTAGCTCATCCGATTTCTGCGACGCTTTTTACTTACTAGCGTAGCTTCCCTGGGCCCCTACCTCAGTCGTCTTTTACGATATGCCTTGTAGGTCGCAGTGCTACTATTCTTTGCTCTACTTGCGTGCTCTGTCAACACACGAATGACACAGTGGTTAACTTGGTTGACAAGAACGAACGCAAAGAAGACCACCATAATGTCATCTGTTATACTAGACTCATAGTGATAGTGAACGCAAATGAGCATTGAGGAAAGCAGCAAATATCATTTGGTGTCGTTCAGAGAGGAACACATTGGATTTGGATTAGAAGGGGGAGGGTTGGGGCGAAGGGGCGCTGCTAGTGAAGTCGCTAACACGCTTCTCTAATAACCCCGTGCTGTTGAAATTCCCTGGTTCGAGGCCAACTTCGACCAAAGATGTACAATGTCCACACCGTACGCGGATGTACTACAGAGACCATGATCCGTTACTTGGGGATCTCAATTGGGGATATCCATGATCGCCTGCGCTAGGTTTCGACTCAGGATAGTTCATAACAGACTGAACAAACACCTACACAGGCTGCGATTGTCCCCAACCCTCTGTGCCCCTGTGGCACCGCTGAACAAACCACAGAACATGTCCTGCACGACTGCCCCTGTATGTCCTCCCAAGAAAGGAATGCTGACCCTACAACACAACACTACATTCAAAACTACATGGCACTAGAGATGAGCTCCAGACAACAGTCAATTTCATCATAAGAACGCGTCTAACGGTATAATCATCCAAAAAGTGATCGCAAAGAAGACGCTTACGCCAGCCGGCACACCACCTGATGATGATGATATTATATATTCATGCGTGTATATTTGTTGGTGTGTAATCTACTCGTGTGTAAGTGTAAGAATTAGACATAACGTAGTACTATTTGCTCCGTGTCACATGATTTACCATTGTATTATTTCATAGCTATTGGTTACTCAACTGACGTCAAAGCACCCCATAACGACAGATAGGTGTTTAGTCGCCCCCAGCAGATGTCGAAGGATGCACATGCCTGATTTAGCATCTCCATTCAATATGAGAGGAGCATGTGGTCAAACGGATAAGAGCGCGGCTCCTATGAGGGAGACCGGTGTTCAATTCATGGTAAGGCCAAGGATTGTGTAATGTTGTAGGCATTAATGAAAAATCCTAACCTGAACAACTTCACGGCGACTGCATTAGCCATACGGCCATTAAATTTATCAGGATCTCGTCCCGCCTGTCCTACACCGGCCTAAAAAGCCGTACTACAGGCAGTAACGAAAGTTTTTTTTTTATTCAGTAGGAGGTCGTCGAGACACCCAAATATGTTCATTTCCAGTTGCCTGACGATCGGTGTTATTGATGCAGGCCTGTTTGCAGACTCAGTGCCGTAAACATTTAGATGATCATGACAGTAGAACCGAGGCCATCGTAAATACATCGGCCGTGGTAGAACCCCCAAGACCCTGAATTGTGTAAGTCTGGATAGGACATTTACTCGCACCATCATCTGCAGTTTTGCACCTTCCGAGCATTGACTAATGTCTTCACTAAATTGATTCCAGGAAGCCACGGGGTGGCAGCAGTAACGACCGCAACCGCTATCCAAACCCGATAGCAGTGTGACGACAAAAGAAGAAGAAGATACTGCAAGAGCTGTATCTACAAAAGCTATTGAGGTAGACATTTTTGTGTGGTTGATGCCAGACCTATTCAACTTATATAGCGAAAACATCATGAGATCTATAGAAGAAAAGACAGGAATAGCAGTCGGTGGACAAAATATAAACAACCTAAGATAAAATGATGACACAATTCTCATGGCTACAAATGAACACGATCTGCAAGACTTGATAGACATACTAGTGAGAGAAAGTGAAAAGAAAGGATTAAGCATGAATATAAAGAAAACAGAGGTTATGGTTGTCTCCAAGAAACAAGAAACACAACATGCAATATCAAAATAAATAACACAACACTGAAACAAGTCCATCGATTCAAGTATCTAGGAACATTCTTAACACCAGATGGAAGATGTACAACAGAGATTAGAGTAGAATAGCTCAAACGAAAGCAGCTTTTATGAAAATGAAGAACACACTATGCGTGAACTCACTACCAATGACACTGCGAAAACGAGTACTCCAATGCTATATTGAACCAATTCTTATGTATGGAAGCGAATCATGGACACTGAACAAACAATCAATACGATCATTGGAAGCCACAGAGATGTGGTTTTACAGAAGAATGTTGAGAATTCCATGGACAGCAAAGAAAACAAACGTGGAGGTTTTAAATCAGGTCTGCACACAAAGAAACCTTATCAAAAGAATAAGAATCCGACAATCTAGGTTCTTCGGGCATATAATGCGAAGAGGTTTAGAACATTTGGTGACTACAGGTAAAATTCAGGGAAGGAGAGATCGTGGAAGACAGAGGGAGAAGATGTTGGATGGCCTGACATCATGGTTCGACAAAATATCGACGTCAGAACTGATTACATGCACCAAGCAAAGAGAGTTGTGGAGAGACATGATCGCCTACGCCGGCAGGCATGGCACTTGATTGATTGATTGATGCCATAGCTATGGAAGTACATATATATATATATATATCGTCTGCTGGTCTGACATTCCCCGCATTTCTCATGTTAGTGAAATTCCTTCTCCGGTGCACAGGGAATTCTGCTATCAATCTGTGTTCATTAATTTATGTTAATTAATTATTTTCACATAAAGAATGACAATTTAGAAAGTCAACTTGGGGACTGCCTAGAGTAGTTGATAGTAGCTCGGCCTGCTAGCTGTGAGACGCCTCATAGCTCGGGTTCGAACCTACTGTCCGGCATTTGTTCGAGTCCCCTGGTCTTACTCAGGACGACAACGTGAGTACCTCTGAAGTCGGAGAAAATCTGCCTGTATGGCGAGGGAATACTAATTACGAGTACATTGAGCACACGGCTGCCAGTGTAAAGTAATTTACAATGTCACGCTGCTGCCATTGTAAGAAATTGGAAAAAACGGATTTGCACGCAAAAATCAGTTTCAGAGATGAAACTTCGTCTTTTATACGAAATAGATTGAGATTTCGGATTAGCATTCCCTATGATGATTAGTTTCTTCTTCTGCGTTCTCACTAGAATGAGATTTCGGATTAGCATTTCCTATGATGATTAGTTTGAAAACAAGTTTGGTTTCACCAAAAACATTTAGAAAGTGACGGCAGGTAGTCGGTCTTCCGATAAAACAGTAACCAAAACAATAATGTTGAAAAGTCCAACCAGGCAGAAAATGCTGCTTTCAAAAGATTATGTTGATCAAGTCTTGGGTGCCCGCTTTCTTTGGGTGTGGGGAAGAATACAAATAATAAAATCCATATTTTCATATGGATGGCCATAATCCAGCGGAGTGCGCTGAATTTTCTCTCTAGAGACCAGTTTAGACAAGGCGTCGATATAGTACGACAGCAAACTATCGCTATAAGTAGCTGGCATACGTCATCAACGATCCTTTATCTTCCACCAGATCTTGATGGTCGGTCTCCAGGTTAGATCCATGGTTGATAAGAAAAGCTCAACCAGCTACAAATGCTGATGTCAGAAATAGTCCGTACTTAAGTGAGTCTGTTTAGCACTTGGTTAGCCGGCTTTCCTTTGGGGAAAGAGATAGTAAGGGGTGCAATGTTCACATTGAGGTTTTAATCCAACGGAGTGCGTTAGATTTTCTCTCTGGAAGACCAGGTCGTACATGGTCATCGTCGATATAGTACGACAGCTACAGCTCTATTCGCAATCATAACTGCATGCTCTATCGACAACCACCGATGTTACTTCCTAGGTTTCCAGGTTAGATCCATGGATAGCTCATCCACCCAAGAAGTGATCTTTTGATGCAGCAGAATTTCGTTTTCGCAGTATTTCGAACAGTTGTTCGTAAAGTCACATAGAAAATAAGACAGCATCTTCTGTTTGGTTGACTTTTCTAGAGTTTGTGTAAAAATTTAGTTTTTTTTTTTTTACATTTCACCGGAAGACCTGAAGTCTATAGATAAGAGTGACTTGATGAGAGCGAGTATCCTCTGCGACCATCTTGCACAGTAATGCATACGCCAAAGTCACACATATCTGCTACCTAATCAAGGCGAAATGGCGCACATTTTTGGAACTATCCGTACGCGACACTCGGATGTCCAGGAAAGCATTGTTTTATATTCAGGGCAGTGTTTATTCTTTAATGTCCAGTTTTTGTCGTCATCCACTAACTTCACTGGACGGACGGAAAGACGGACGGACATACATGCATACTGACGGTTAGGCGGTGGAGAGGGTGACACGCAGGCGAATCTTTTTCTCGTTCTCTTTCTTTCTTTCTCTCTCTCTTGTGCCTTTTAAACCCTCAGTCGGAACATAGTCTTCGACTAACTTGCTCCAATTTGCAGATTGAAAGAGATGGGTGTCAATATTGGTGCAGCCGAAAAGAACGACATACTAAATATGCAAAGAGATTGATTAATCAACATCGAACTGGCGTGTTGGGTCGCTGGACGCTGCTGGATTTGCTGAGGCGGAGATCGGAGCACCTATGGACATGTCCGGAGTGCTATGATGATAGTCCTCATATAACTGATAACTTGCTCCAAGTCTTTCTTTATTTAACTATCTATTGTAGCTTCATCCAGCTATTCTGTATATCGTTAATGGCTATATCCGTATCACGTCCTATCTCGTCTAGAAGATCTTCCTTTTCTCTTCTTCTTCTTCACCATTCAACACTCAGCGGAGCACAGATCTTCAACACACTTCTTACTGTCCCTATTTGTTGACGATTTTTTAAATTTTCTTTCTCTACAGTGTGAGGTAGCGAGCCCACGCCAACCCTCCTTAGACATCTTTTACGATATGTCTGGCATGTACACATTGCTGCATATTCTTTCCTTAAATGTCTAGCCCCGGCAGAACACGGGTGGGCCCTACCTTAGTCGCATTTTACGACATTCCTTATAGGTCACAGTGTTACAATTCTTGTCCCTTGCAAACCCCGGCAACATACAGGTGGGGCATGTGTTTGTATACCTTTCTTCCTGTGTCTCACAAAGGCCCATCTTTTCAGCTAAATTTCTTTATTTGTTGTTTTCAAGATTTGCTTTACTGTATGGAGAGTTGTTGCTATCACTTTAATATTTGCTTTGCTGTATGGAGAGTTGTTGCTATCACGTTAATATTTGCTTTACTGTATGGAGAGTTCTTGCTATCACTTTAATATTTTCTTTGCTGTATGGAGAGTTGTTGCTATCACTTTAATATTTGCTTTGCTGTATGGAGAGTTCTTGCTATCACTTTAATATTTGCTTTGCTGTATGGAGAGTTGTTGCTATCACTTTAATATTTGCTTTGCTGTATGGAGAGTTGTTGCTATCACTTTAATATTTGCTTTTCTGTATGGAGAGTTGTTGCTATCACTTTAATATTTGCTTTGCTGTATGGAGAGTTGTTGCTATCACTTTAATATTTGCTTTGCTGTATGGAGAGTTGTTGCTATCACTTTAATATTTGCTTTGCTGTATGGAGAGTTGTTGCTATCACTTTAATATTTGCTTTACTGTATGGAGAGTTGTTGCTATCACTTTAATATTTGTTTTACTGTATGGAGAGTTGTTGCTATCACTTTAATATTTGCTTTGCTGTATGGAGAGTTGTTGCTATCACTTTAATATTTGCTTTTCTGTATGGAGAGTTGTTGCTATCACTTTAATATTTGCTTTGCTGTATGGAGAGTTGTTGCTATCACTTTAATATTTGCTTTGCTGTATGGAGAGTTGTTGCTATCACTTTAATATTTGCTTTGCTGTATGGAGAGTTGTTGCTATCACTTTAATATTTGCTTTGCTGTATGGAGAGTTGTTGCTATCACTTTAATATTTGCTTTGCTGTATGGAGAGTTATTGCTATCACTTTAATATTTGCTTTACTGTATGGAGAGTTGTTGCTATCACTTTAATATTTGCTTTACTGTATGGAGAGTTGTTGCTATCACTTTAATATTTGCTTTGCTGTATGGAGAGTTGTTGCTATCACTTTAATATTTGCTTTGCTGTATGGAGAGTTGTTGCTATCACTTTAATATTTGCTTTGCTGTATGGAGAGTTATTGCTATCACTTTAATATTTGCTTTACTGTATGGAGAGTTGTTGCTATCACTTTAATATTTGCTTTACTGTATGGAGAGTTGTTGCTATCACTTTAATATTTGCTTTACTGTATGGAGAGTTGTTGCTATCACTTTAATATTTGCTTTACTGTATGGAGAGTTGTTGCTATCACTTTAATATTTGCTTTCTGTATGGAGAGTTGTTCTATCACTTAATATTTGCTTTGCTGTATGGAGAGTTATTGCTATCACTTTAATATTTGCTTTGCTGTATGGAGAGTTGTTGCTATCACTTTAATATTTGCTTTGCTGTATGGAGAGTTGTTGCTATCACTTTAATATTTGCTTTGCTGATGAGAGTTGTGTATCATTTAATATTTGCTTTGCTGTATGGAGAGTTGTTGCTATCACTTTAATATTTGCTTTGCTGTATGGAGAGTTGTTGCTATCACTTGTTGTTCTTGTATTGATCCCTTCACATCTAGCCTGTCTGCTTTATTGATGTCCGTCCAGTCCATACTTTTCTCTCGTTCAATGCTTGTCGTTCTCAGAAATGTTAATCTTCCTTAAATGTCTCTATGGGGACTGCCAAGAGTAGTTGATAGTAGCTCGACCTGCTAGTGTGAGACGCCTCATAGCTCGGGTTCGAACCTACTGTCCGGCATTTGTTCGAGTCCCTGGTCTTACTCAGGACGATAACGTGAGTACCTCTGAAGTCGGAGAAAATCTGCCTGTATGGCGAGGAATACTAATTACGAGTACATTGAGCACACGGCTGCCAGTGTAAGGTAATTTACAATGTGCACGCTGCTGCCATTGTAAGAAATTGGAAAACGGATTTTCACGCAAAAATCAGTTTCAGAGATGAAACTTCGTCTGAGTTGAAAGCAGACGAAAAAGAAAAAAAAAAAATGTCTCTTCACCTCCGTATGTCCTCTATATGGAGACAGACATACAGATAGACAGACCGATAATTAAAATATAACCACACCGGCATGAAGACCAACAGACGTGAAAAAATGAAAATCGTGGCATATCGTTTACAGGACATTGATTTTCTAGGCCCACTTATACGTTCAGTAGTTTGCCATTGCTTTCTGAACGGTGAGGTCTATTTTACCTTTCGTAAAAATCCCACGGAAACGATTTGCTTCCAAACTGCCTGCTTTGGAGTTTGAACCAGGTACGCTTATATGGGGATCCAGCTCACTACCGCTTAAGCTATAGTATAAATCGACAACTCGACGAAAGGATAGAGAGGTCGAATACACGTGAGCTAAACTCAACAATCATTATTCAGTTACAACGATTGGCGTCGCCGATCAATCAATCAAGATCATACTGCCGGCGTATTCGATCATTTTTCTCCACAACTATCTCTCCTTGGTGAAGTTAATCAGTTCTGACGTCGATAATGTATCCCCCAAATCACTACCTCGAGAAAAGAAACTTTTGATAAACAAGTTGTATGCAAATCTGTTTTTATCCATTTCTGCTAACAAACTACCAACTAAATTATTATTAAATTATTTCTGACCCAACCCACTCGGCAAAGTTATGTGTACGCCCATGAAGATAGTAAATATAAATATCTGCATTGTTCATGAACCAGCACGATGCCATACAACCTTTATTCCTGTCGCACAATCAAATCACAAACTACTTATGTGTACGCCCATGAAAATAGTAAATTTATATGTATGCATTGTTCCTAAACCTGCACGCCCATACAGTCTTTTCTTCCTGTCGCACAAGCAAATCACAAACTACATACACTTGCAACGTGCTGGTTTTGAAAGTGTCCCAACCAACATACAACAAAATGGGAATATTTGGTGGCTGGCAGACGATCTGTTGACCAAGAGATCAGCATGTCTTTTCAAACAAATATTGATCCTCAAGTTTCGTTGAACTATCTACAAACATTTATACAAACAGTTTACAAGTAGACAGCAAACAATACGTCCATGTTCTTAGCTAACTACTTATACATCCAAGATAGGGTCCATGTACAGTATACGTGTAGGAATGTGTGTTACATAGAAGCACATGAGTAATGTGTAACATAAATCTCTAAGTGTGTGCACACATAGGTAATGTGTAACATGAATCTGTGTGTGCAAATAAGTAATGGGTAACATGAATCTGTGTGTGCAAATCAGTAATGAGTAGATGAACGAACAGAAGTTGATGTCCATGGCACCGAGCGGAAGAACTGAAAGCTCAATTGCTTCTGGATCGGAAAATAAAAATGTCATCATCAGTAGTCTCTTACGACATGTCTTGTAGGTGGCAGTGGTACTATTCTTTGCTTCCCTTGTGGGCCCTGGCACCACATGGGCGATGTGTACCTTTCCGAGATTTCAGCAAATATTCATAGCTCTGCTCATAGATAAGGAAGATGCTGGCAGACAACATAACAACAAGCATTTATTTTCTTTGACATACTGGTTATTTTCGGATCCAGGTACTCAGATTTTCTACTTTATCTCCGTTTATAAAAATCTCTTTTGTCATGCTCGTTTTATCCGTTGTCATTATTTTTTGTTTTTGCCATTCCATATTACTTTAAGGATATTCTAGACATTGTCTTGGAAGGTAGTCAACGGTCAACAGGGGATATAATTCTTTATGAAAACTTAGATTCAGTTTACATTAGTTAACTGCTCTTGTTTTCAGATCGGATAGAATGTAATCGAAAGCAGTAAACTGATAACTTGACCCAGCTTGGCTCAGAGGATAAAGTGCTGGAATCAAACGTGAAATGTCCAGGGGTTTAGACTATAGTATGGAGAGACTGAGACAGATTCCAGTGAACCAGAGTTGAAGATAAGATGCTGGAGCAGGACTGGATACACATTGAGAAAACGCGTGGAAAATATAGCACACTTTTCCAGAAACCCGCATGGAAAGAGAGAGAGAGAGAGAGAGAGGCATAAAAAACCCAAAGAATAATAGATCGGGAGGCATAAATCAAGGACATGTGGAAGATATTAAATGAGCTGCAAGATGAAGTTGAAGATAGCAAGATTTGGCATGAGCTGGTTGATGGTATATGCCCTGACCGGGGTTAAAAAGGCACGAGAGAAGAAGAAGATCTCAGTCTCTCAATTGATTAATATGTACCCAACTTGTTTAAATAAATAATAGAAAATCGTTGAGCTTCTTCTGGTGTACATGCCCTCAACAATCAGTGGCAACTTGTTTCTATCATGCGACGACATTCTTCTCATGTCTACACAACCACCCCAGTATCCGTTTTCATTTCTCTTCTCTTTGAGTTTGTTGGCATTTATCAGTTTCTCTTTCCATGCTGGTTTCGGAACAACATCCATCTTACTATACTATTTGTCTATTGTCTTCAAAAGGTGGATGATGAAATTGGTTGTCCATTCCTGCCTTTAAGGTCCAGAGAGTCGCCCTTGTTGTGTTATATGCGTGTTTATTTAGTGTGATCTATCCATTTTTTCTTGGTCTTCCCTTGGCTCTAGTACCTGCTCTCTTTTTATTGTATTCTGTTATTGGTGGCTGCTTGTATTCCATACTATTTATTGCTATTTTTTAATGTATGCTTTATCCCATTTGGCAGTGTATTTTCATAAGTTTTCGTATTTGTGGTGCTTGTTTGGTTCTTTCCATGAGGTCTTCATTAGTAACCTTGTTATACCATTTCAGCTCTTCCATGGGTCTTCATATAACCTTGTTATACCATTTCAGCTCTTCAAATATGTAAAATAACTTTAGGAAAGAATGTAAGGTTATAGTTGTTCTCCATGTTTCAGATCCGTACATGTCATTCAATGGATACCATCACACTGCAACATAAGCGGTAACAAGAAAGCCGACAGGCTAGCAAAAGAAGGTGGGCGACTACGCAGACTGATCACGAGATCAGCTATGAGGAGGCCAGAACAACCATCGGTTGGCAGTACAATAAAAAATGGTTGAAAGACCACCCACAACACAACAGCAGTGATGGGTACCATGGTCTGTCCCGTAGTCACTTGCCATTTTCCGGCTTTGTACCGGCCATAACAGACTCCGAGCCCACGTGTTTTACAAATTAAAATTGGCACAACTAGTCTGTGCCGCTGTGAAAAGGCGGACATGACGGCAGAGCACATACTGCAAGACTGCCAGCTGTTAGCAGCCCTGAGAAAAGAAACTTGGTCCGATAACACAGAGCTTCGCGAGAAGCTGTGGGGAGGGACGGAATCCCTAAAAGCAGTAGTAAAATTCATGATAAAATTTGGTTCATCAGTCTAGGCGGGGATCGCGAGATAGAGAGAAAGATCCGTACAAAACAACCGACCTGACATATCAGTTAAACTAGTTTTTCTAGTTAGAAGAATATTGCAATCATCATCATTTGCGTCTTTGTCTCAGGAGACAATAAGTTTTGCGACACGTAGCTTGTTCTGTGATAGGGCCACATCGTATGTTGGGGCTGTAATGTCCCATTCTGGAGTGGCAATTATTGCAACAGCTGCTGCAGGTGAAACTGGAGACCAGAGTTGATGAAGAAAATGGTCTCTCTAAGCTCTGTAATCTCTTCTGTCTTCATATGTGATGTCTAGTACCAGTTGCGAGTTGGCCATACAGAATGTTCTTTGAGATTCTACCATAATATTACACTGACAAGCTTAACATAACCATCCTGATACACAACTGACCAACATAGACACTTACCATATCGCCCGTGTGGTACCGGGGCCAGCAAGGGAAGCAAAGAATAGTACCACTGCAGCCTACAAGGCATGTCATAAGAGGCGACTGATGTAGAACCAAGGGAATCTACCCTAGGAAATAAAAAGCATTGTAGAAATTGGATGTGTTGGACTACTTGTAGGCGCATAACTGGCACAACGTACAATTGCTCTAAGGCTCAGATCACATACAAATCACACAGAGTGGTTAACAAGTGGTCGATGTGGACCGTTCGAAGAAGAAGCCACTTACCATCCCGATACCCCACAGACAAACATACACACATAACTATCCCGATACCCACAGACAAACATACACACATAACTACCCCGATACCCCACAGACAAACATACACACATAACTACCCCTGATACCCCACAGACAAACATACACACATAACTATCCCCGATACCCCACAGACAAACATACACACATAACTACCCCTGATACCCCACAGACAAACATACACACATAACTACCCCGATACCCCACAGACAAACATACACACATAACTATCCCTGATACCCCACAGACAAACATACACACATAACTATCCCGATACCCCACAGACAAACATACACACATAACTATCCCTGATACCCACAGACAAACATACACACATAACTACCCCGATACCCACAGACAAACATACACACATAACTACCCCGGTACCCACAGACAAACATACACACATAACTACCCCTGATACCCCACAGACAAACATACACACATAACTATCCCCGGTACCCTACAGACAAACATACACACATAACTATCCCCGGTACCCACAGACAAACATACACACATAACTACCCCGTTACCCACAGACAAACATACACACATAACTATCCCCGATACCCCACAGACAAACATACACACATAACTACCCCGATACCCCACAGACAAACATACACACATAACTATCCCTGATACCACAGACAAACATACACACATAACTACCCGATACCCACAGACAAACATACACACATAACTATCCCGATACCCCACAGACAAACATACACACATAACTATCCCCGATACCCCACAGACAAACATACACACATAACTACCCTCGATACCCCACAGACAAACATACACACATAACTATCCCCGGTACCCTACAGACAAACATACACACATAACTATCCCGTACCCACAGACAAACATACACACATAACTACCCCGATACCCACAGACAAACATACACACATAACTACCCCGATACCCCACAGACAAACATACACACATAACTATCCCTGATACCCACAGACAAACATAAAACATAACTATCCCTGATACCCACAGACAAACATACACACATAACTATCCTGATACCCACAGACAAACATACACACATAACTACCCCTGATACCCCACAGACAAACATACACACATAACTATCCCTGATACCCACAGACAAACATACACACATAACTACCCCGATACCCCACAGACAAACATACACACATAACTACCCCGATACCCACAGACAAACATACACACATAACTACCCTGTACCCCACAGACAAACATACACAATAATATCCGATACCCACAGACAAACATCACACATAACTATCCCCGATACCCCACAGACAAACATACACACATAACTATCCCGATACCCCACAGACAAACATACACACATAACTATCCCTGATACCCCACAGACAAACATACACACATAACTAACCCCGGTACCCCACAGACAAACATACACACATAACTATCCCGATACCCCACAGACAAACATACACACATAACTATCCCTGATACCCCACAGACAAACATACACACATAACTATCCCTGATACCCACAGACAAACATACACACATAACTATCCCCGATACCCCACAGACAAACATACACACATAACTATCCCTGATACCCACAGACAAACATACACACATAACTACCCCCGATACCCCACAGACAAACATACACACATAACTACCCCCAATACCCCACAGACAAACATACACACATAACTACCCCTGATACCCCACAGACAAACATACACATAACTACCCCTGATACTACAGACAAACATACACACATAACTACCCTGATACCACAGACAAACATACACACATAACTATCCCGATACCCCACAGACAAACATACACACATAACTACCCCTGATACCCCACAGACAAACATACACATAACTATCCCTGATACCACGACAAACATACACACATAACTATCCCGATACCCACAGACAAACATACACACATAACTATACCCGATACCCCACAGACAAACATACACACATAACTAACCCCGGTACCCCACAGACAAACATACACACATAACTATCCCGATACCCACAGACAAACATACACACATAACTACCCCTGGTACCCACAGACAAACATACACACATAACTATCCCGATACCCCACCGACAAACATAACACATAACTATCCCGATACCCCACAGACAAACATACACACATAACTACCCTGATACCCACAGACAAACATAACACATAACTACCCCGGTACCCACAGACAAACATACACACTAACTATCCCTGATACCCCAGACAAACATACACACATAACTATCCCGATACCCCACAGACAAACATACACACATAACTATCCCTGATACCACAGACAAACATACACACATAACTACCCTGATACCACAGACAAACATACACACATAACTATCCCCGATACCCCACAGACAAACATACACACATAACTACCCCTGATACCCCACAGACAAACATACACACATAACTACCCCGATACCCCACAGACAAACATACACACATAACTACCCCTGATACCCACAGACAAACATACACATAACTATCCCCTGATACCCCACAGACAAACATCACACATAACTACCCTGATACCCCACAGACAAACACACACATAACTATCCCCGATACCCCACAGACAAACATACACACATAACTATCCCGATACCCACAGACAAACATACACACATAACTACCCGGTACCCCACAGACAAACATACACACATAACTACCCCGATACCCCACAGACAAACATACACACATAACTATCCCTGATACCCACAGACAAACATACACACATAACTACCCCGGTACCCACAGACAAACATACACACATAACTATCCTGATACCCACAGACAAACATACACACATAACTATCCCTGATACCCCACAGACAAACATACACACATAACTATCCCTGATACCCACAGACAAACATACACACATAACTACCCGGTACCCCACAGACAAACATACACACATAACTATCCCTGATACCCCACAGACAAACATACACACATAACTACCCCGATACCCCACAGACAAACATACACACTTAACTATTCTGATACCCCACAGACAAACATACACACATAACTATCCCTGATACCCCACAGACAAACATACACACATAACTACCCTGATACCCCACAGACAAACATACACATAACTATCCCGATACCACAGACAAACATACACACATAACTATCCCGATACCCACAGACAAACATACACAATAACTACCCTGATACCCCACAGACAAACATACACACATAACTATCCCTGATACCCCACAGACAAACATACACACATAACTACCCCGATACCCCACAGACAAACATACACACATAACTATCCCGATACCCCACAGACAAACAATACACACATAATCTACCCCTGATAACCCACAGAAAACATACACACATAACTATCCCTGATACCCCACAGACAAACATACACACATAACTATCCCTGATACCCACAGACAAACATACACACATAACTATCCTGTACCCACAGACAAACATACACACATAACTATCCCTGATACCCTACAGACAAACATACACATAACTATCCCGGTACCCCACAGACAAACATACACACATAACTATCCCGATACCCCACAGACAAACATACACACATAACTATCCCGATACCCCACAGACAAACATACACACATAACTATCCCTGATACCCCACAGACAAACATACACACATAACTATCCCTGATACCCCACAGACAAACATACACACATAACTATCCCCGATACCCCACAGACAAACATACACACATAACTACCCCGATACCCCACAGACAAACATACACACATAACTATCCCTGATACCCCACAGACAAACATACACACATAACTACCCCTGATACCCACAGACAAACATACACACATAACTACCCTGATACCCACAGACAAACATACACACATAACTATCCCTGATACCCCACAGACAAACATACACACATAACTACCCCTGATACCCCACAGACAAACATACACACATAACTACCCCTGATACTCCACAGACAAACATACACACATAACTATCCCGATACCCACAGACAAACATACACACATAACTATCCCTGGTACCCAGACAAACATACACACATAACTACCCCTGATACCCCACAGACAAACATACACACATAACTACCCCGATACCCCACAGACAAACATACACACATAACTACCCCTGATACCCCACAGACAAACATACACACATAACTATCCCTGATACCCCACAGACAAACATACACACATAACTACCCCCCGATACCCCACAGACAAACATACACACATAACTACCCCTGGTACCCACAGACAAACATACACACATAACTATCCCCGGTACCCCACAGACAAACATACACACATAACTACCCCTGGTACCCCACAGACAAACATACACACATAACTACCCCGGTACCCACAGACAAACATACACACATAACTACCCCTGATACCCCACAGACAAACATACACACATAACTACCCCGATACCCCACAGACAAACATACACACATAACTACCCACAACACACTAATAACAAAAATAATCACCCCAGACACACTATTAACTAACACACACATAACCATCCCCGATACAACACTAGCAAACATACACACATTACCACTCCAGACACACTAATGACAAACATAACCATCCCTCATACAACACTAACAAACATACAGATATAACATAATCAAAGAATAAATAAACTAGACATAGCTTTTCACTTATGGTTACACTAAGTCACGTCTGCTGCATATACTCTCACCGCGCCAATGATCTCCCACGCTACTACACACACTCAAGTCTAACAAAGAAACCGTCATGCAACGATGACAGTGACTACTCACAGGTTTTTCCAACTTCCTACCTGTCTCTAAGTGATTGAGCTATCGATCGATTTTTTTATATCAGGAATTATGGGATATGTAGTATTCATGAACCGCTATATCAACTACAGGATATACTTGTCTCGTCGTTAATGGCTAGTGTCCGCTTGGAACAGTACACGTACGTACAGACCTGCACGTGTGGTTTGATAATATCAAACATCTCTCGTCTAAAAAGAATATTATTTGCAGGACATCACCATCGAGCACAGTAAACGAATCGTCGATTTTCTTCAAGGCAACAATTATACCTTCAGTTGTTTGCCATTGTTTTCTGAACGATGGGTTTAATTTTTACTGTTCGTTACCATGAGCAACAAATTTGCTTCCAAATTTCCCGCCGCGGAGTTTAAACCAGGTACTCTTGGGCGGTGATAGAGCACACTACCTCTAAACCACAGACGTCAATTGAATATACTTGACACATATACATCCAGATTAGTCTAAGACTCTTCTACTTCATGTGGTGATGAAGCATTGTCTATGGTAGTGTGTTTCCTCGAGTGAATCCTACAACACATCACAAGAGAAATATAATCTTCCCTACGCTACCGGTTCGACTTGTGGCTGGCTATTCCATTCGGTAAAACTTTAGATACAAAATCAACTAACGTTGAGGGCCTATACAACAACTGGGGACTAAAAGGTAGAGAGAGAGAGAGAGAGAGAGAGAGAGAGAGAGAGAAGTATGATAGTCTTGTTTGATAATCCACCAAAGGACACACAATGAACACAAATTAAGGCAGTTTTGGGTAAAAACGCACCTCAACGGTGAACAATTTGACATAAACCATCCGTTGTGGCTGAACACCAACCTAAACAACAGAAAACTTGACACAAATAATAGTAGTCTTGACTGAAACCCTACCTAAAAGATGGAAAACTTGACACAAATGATAGTAGTCTTGACTGAAACCCTACCTAAAAGATGGAAAACTTGACAAACGATGATAGTCTTGACTTAAAACCCACCTAAAAGATGAGAAACTTGACACAAATGATAGTGGTCTTGACTGAAACCCCACCTAAAAGATGGGAAACTTGACACAAATGATAGTTGTCTTGACTTAAAATCCACCTAAAAGGTGAGAAACTTGATACAAATGATAATAGTCTTGACTGAAAACCCACCTAAAAGATGAGAAACTTGACACAAATGATATTCACAAAACAGATGAGACTGCAGTAAAACTATTTGATTGGCAAAACACAAATGATAGTAGTCTTGACTTAAAATCCACCTAAAAGATGGGAAACTTGACATAAACCAGAATTTGCAAAAGTGCTACAATAAAGTTTATTCTTCCTTTTTCTTGACTTCACAACATGTCAACATCCTGTTTGTCCTGTAAGTCTCGACAGACATCAATAACTGCGACAGTCTCACTATTCTAGAACAAGTCAACCATATCTATGCCTTTTTGTATCAAATTATCATAATTTGTTGGAAATTACATTTTCTATTTCCAATTAGGAAATTCCCAAACTTTCCCTGTTGAACTTGTCAGAAAAATCCATCAGTATTTCTTGAATATTTATTTCTTCAGTGATGTTGATAGAATGTAATTTTGCTCTCATTTACAATAATTGTTCTAAAATTGTACTTGATTAATTCTATAAGATTTATTTTGCTATAAAGTGAGTTAAAAAAACTAATAAAATGACTTTATCTAACACCATATTTTTGAGTTGTTTACATTATTACCTGCGGACATGTCAACATAATTGACAATAACAATAACTAGGATTATTGTGACGTTTTATTCCGTTTAGAACATTGTCACATTTTTAATTGGTTACTAAATTACGAATTTTCAATTCAAATGTTGTATCAATCCTAACATATGCCAACGAGAGTTGGAAAATGACTAAAGATATAGAAAGCAAGTTGAATGCATTTGAAAATAGATGCCTTTTCGAAAAATAATGAATATAAAATGGAACGAATTCAGGAGAAGTGATGAAATCAGAGACATGTCTGGTCAACCACTAGTGACAACTGTTATAAGAAAGAGAAGATGGAGATATGTTGGGCACACCTTGAGGAGAAATGATCAACGAATATCAAAGCAGGCATTGAAGTGGGATGCAAAGGGTTCAAGAAAGAGAGGTCGACCTAAGGAGACCCTGAAGCGAACTTTGCTGAGAGAGGCAGGAAATATCGGTCTCAGTTCCATGGAGGAGATTGAGCGAGTTGCCCAGGATAGAGCGGTATGGAGAAATTACTTGCAGGCCCTATGTAACGTATAATGGTACGAGAGGAATTATTATAATTACAAGCACTTAATGATCGATAATTTTAAATAATTGGAAAACTCAAAGCTCAGAAAGGTTGCTTTTTCTCTATCCTATGAAGCTCCTGGCGCTTAGGGGCATCAACAAATGCACAACGATTCTTCACTATTCTTGGCCCTCCTCTGTATTGTATTCCAGCTATGATTCAATTCTTTCAGTTCTTGTTCTACTATTCTGCACCAAGAGATTGCATGAGTTGCCCAGGACAAAGCGGTATGGATAAATTACTTGCGGGCCCTATGTAAGGTATAACGGTCATCGTCATCATCAAGCAACTTGTCCCTTTCGGAACTTTGCTCCCATGACAGCAGTACTGAAAAACTCAATTCTGTGCAAGTTGACCAGCGTCAGAAGCAGTCATTCTCAGATCATCAATGCCATCTTGCACCCATCGTCTTCTAGGTCTTCCTCTCATTCTTTTTCCAGGCATCATTTCCTGGAAAATTATCTTCCCTAGGGGCACTCATGTCGTTTGATGTGTCCGAAATATTTAATTTTTCCTTGTTTTTATGTTCTTTAATAGCCAACTTGAAATCCACATTTAGTCTTGACTTCTCTCTGTTGACCTGTGCGGTTTGAGTAACCCTGCCGGCATAGCTAGCTTCCCGGATCCTTAAGGTGCGCAACCTGTTGGGGTGGCACATTTCTGCTCAGGACAAGCTATTTGATGATGATTTGACGTGGACAAAATGTCTGTATTATCATCAGTCCTTATTACGCCAAACTGCATCCTTCTTCACCTTTTAACTGCCAACGGAGCACAGGTCTTCAACAAACTTCTTCCAGCTCTTCCTCTCTTGTGATATCCCTTCCAATTCCATGTTTTATCGATCCTTTTGATATCAGTCTTCAGCTCTCTTCCTCAGGCATTTCTAGCCCTTCCCCTTACTCCTCTTTCTGTGGATTCTAAAACAGTGCCTGTCTTGCAATGCTTCCGGTCAGTCTTCTCAATGTATGTCCTATCCATCTACTGCGTCTCTTCCTGAGCTCTTTTTCGACTGGTATCTGCTTAGTTCTTTCTCTGAGTTCGTAATCTTATCCTACTAACTCAGTCCATATATTCTAAATAAACAACCATTTACGATGGTCTATAGTTTTCTAATGGTTTCTTTTGTTGTCCTCCATGTTTCCCAACAAACTGCATTACTTCTACAATAAAGAAAACAAAAAATAAAACAGACAATTACATTTTTAATATCAAATATGAATGTTACATTTATTACATTCACATTGCACTTCTTGAATGGATAGATCTGGGGACTATGTGTGTGTGTGTGTTTGGTTATTGGTTACTAAACTGATGTCATTGCACTCATAGGTGCTCAGTCTCCCCAACAGATATCGAAGAGTACTGATCAGTGATGGCTCACTGATTACACACACATTATACAAGCTATCTTTCCTCTCCACAGATTGATAACTATGTGTTATAATAGAATTGTATACAATATGTCGGTAGGCAATATCAATCAATCAATCAATCCATCAATCATTTGCCAGCCTTATTTTTTTGGTTATTATGTGTAAATCTTCTTCTTCTTTGCGTTCGTTCTTACGACCAATTTTAATCACTCTTTGTGATATGTTTGATCTTTGCCAAGAACGTGTATATGTTGCACATTGGTTTGGTAGGCCCTAAACGCATAGACTTCTACACGTTTAGGGCACATGCATCCGATTTCAGTCAAACCTCCTTAGTCGCCTCTTACGACATGCGTGGCAGGTAACAGTGGTTCTATTCTTTACACCCCAAACTTGGGCCCAGGTAACCACTCAAGCGATTATTATGTGTACATGATTTTTTGAGTCTTTCTCTTGGGCCTGTGCCATTGATCAACGAAAGAGCTAGTGACCGCTACATCTTGTATCATTACTTTTTTCTCTCTTAGTTTTGAGTGGTACCTTTAAAACTTTTAAAGCCCTGAAGACTATCACTCTCTGAAAGATGTACAATTCTGTGAGATGGATCCTCCTACACAGACGTGTATCTACAAATTCTTCTACAAAGCACATATCTCCAGCATGTGTTTCACAAAACAATATTTCTGGGAGATAACTGGTATGCCCATGCAAGAATGGCAACTATTATTAAAATTACCTCCCTTGTCATATAACGAATACAATGCAGCAATTACTGAGAATCATATCAATGAGTTTAAAAGTTTCCCATGTAAATGTTCTAATAATATTTCACAACAATGAAAGACTCATATATATGAACATCTTAAATGTACACATGATAGGATCACATACACACATCACATATTATATGATAAATACATTGTCAATATGCTGATACTATTGCAGCTAATAAATATATGTGCACATAAACAGGATTGAGCAAACTTTAAACATATACATTCAGAAAACCAGTTGGGCAAGGGTAATATCACTCTGTTATGAAGTACAACAGAAATATAGATATTTGGAAAAATATCTTTCTCAGTGTAGGTGAGATCCAGTCCCTAGTCCTATCGGAGACAGAAGATAAAACATAGGCTGTGTGTCCACGATGAGTACGTAAAAGAACCATTGGTAGTTCAAAATCGAGAAGACCAGGCTGGAAAGCCGTCCACGTGTAAGATTCATTAGAGAAATTAAAAAAGACAATTTGTACAAAAATTGTCACCATCTTCTAAACTACATCGGGGACACCCGTCGGTGCTACAGAGTTTGTGTACTGCCGCTGAGATCTTGTTGTGTAAGAAAGAGATTGGAGTACACGTGGTTACTCACCAAAAATGCAATGATGATGGTTCTATCAATCAATCAATATGAAGAAGAAAAGTTCATTTAGGTGCTCAACTTGAATCTGGGACCATTGTTTTATTATCCATCTCCGATAGGTCTAGTAACTTGATCTCATCTAGATTTTGTTGAGAGATCAGTGGAAAACAGCTGGATCACTACACAAGGAAAATCAAACAAATATTTTTGAAGCACAAAGCAAGCAACATATCTTTACTCCACAAAGACGCTCTAATGCTGGAAAGTCGCTGACTGGCAAAAAATTCCTTAAAAGAATAAATGTAGACAACTTTTTACCATCCTCAATAATTACATCGGAGACCCTTACTGGTGCCAAAGTTCTGGTGCTGCCACCGAGATCTTCCTGTATAAGGAAGAGATCAAAGCACACACAGCTATTCACCACGGTACAATTATGGTAGTTTAATCAATCAATCAATATAAAAGATAAATATTGTTAATATGCACATAATACAGTATATATTATAATTCTTGGGTAGACCTAGTCTCAATTTAACACCAGAACAACTCTAGGAAGAAAAATGACGGGTGTGAAATTTATCACACCATTGTACAGGTGGTAATAAAATTTACAGGCCTAAAATTTTATTTCCTAACATATTGCACACAATGAAAACACAACCTTTAATTTGTGTATTTACAATATATATATATATCTTGATACTTTCAATTGGGAGTGGAGTTGAAAGGAAGGTACGTAGAGACGTTGGGAGTTCAGAATCATGGCAGATGCATCAGGTCACCCATAATGTTCCGTGATGTTTCATGCAGGGGACTTTTATGAAGGGGTTTTTCCAGATGCGGATTGGCCTTCATGGCCACAAGCATGTTTGTCACAGATTCTGGTTTTAGATCTTTGGAGCACACCTTACATACTATCATTTTCAAAGTCGAAACGGTGCAAACCAATATTGAGACGGCATTATACACATTCTTTAACGACCATAATTATTTTCATTGATAATTTGAATGAACAGAACATTTTTAATGAAAATAAAATGCAAATTGCCCATGAAATTAGTAAATATTTTTTTTTAAGTTTTAACCTGCACATTACAATTTACAGCTAAATATTTAAATTGAAAAAAATAAAAACAAATTTATTGAAATATATAAACTGTAACTTTGGTTCAGTAGTTACAATTAATGTAAATTACAACTTTTAATATTTTTATACAGTAAAATAAAAACATGACAAATTTGTTTGTGAGATTCAACTTTGATTTGTTTCTATATTTGTACCTGCACACATAATGAAAAATGCTAAACTATATTTAGGATGTGTTGTATAAGCAGAAATATCAGATCAAACTTGTGGATATAAGTGACCCAAAAAATCACTTTTAAAACTAATGTAAAAGTTGTTCTCAGATCTGAAACAATGTTCAGTGACTGTACACATAAATATATATACACACACATAATATAAGTCTTAGCAATGTAAGAGTATCCTACAACTGTTGATGTGTCTCACACAAAGTGATATGCAAGATTGCAATAAAATAATACAATTGTTGACACGTCTCTCAGATAGTGATATGCAAGACTGCATTCCCCCGATCCAGAAGCACTTGAGCTGAAAGCTCTTCGGCTCGGTGTCATGGACATCGTAACCCTTCGGCTCGGTGCCGCGAACACCGTAAATCTGGGGAACCTGTAGCTTTTCTGCTAGTCCGCGGAGTTGAACCCGCACTTACAGAGGACTAGTCACCCCGTAGTCCAACGCACTACACGCTGGGCACGCGGGCAATCAAGATTGCAATAAAATAATAAAGTTGTTGACACGTCTCTCAGATAGTGATATGCAAGATTGCAGTAAAATAATAAAGTTGTGGACACGTCTCTCAGATAGTGATATGCAAGATTGCAATAAAATAATAAAGTTGTTGACACGTCTCTCAGATAGTGATATGCAAGATTGCAATAAAATAATAAAGTTGTTGACACGTCTCTCAGATAGTGATATGCAAGATTGCAATAAAATAATAAAGTTGTTGACACGTCTGTCACATAGTGATATGCAAGATTGCAATAAAATAATACAATTGTTGACACGCCTCTCAGAAAATAATATGCAAGATTGCAATAAAATAATACAATTGTTGATGCATCTCACACAAAGCAATATGCAAGGACTGCAATAAAATAATATATTTTTGATGCTTCTCCCACAAAATAATATGCAAGATCACAATAAAATAATGTAACTATCATTTATCTCACAAAATAATATGCAAGATTTGGAAATAATACCAGATATATGTGTGAGATATGTTCAACTTTGATTATAAATATTAGAGATTCTTAGTCAACATATATCAGATCATGTGATGGACAGCAATAGTAGCAGTCCTATGCTTCATATGGCACAGAGACAAAGTCAAGAATATTATGACAAAGGTAAAAGTGAATAAATTTCTATGTTAAATTAGAACACAGTAACATAATCACATAACATATAAGGTCATAAAAATGTAGAGTGTCAGAGATCTCGCAGTACTTGGTCGCAGAAATTAGAAATGAGGTGGCGCATATTTTTTTCATGAAGATTTTCCTTTTCTAATGTATCAAATTTGTCAGTGTTACAAACATCCAAAGAGTCCCGGGTTCAATCCATAGTAAGGCCAAAGAGCTTTTTCTGTCGAGGATAAAGAAAAATCATAACCTGAACAGTTTCACGACAACTGCACTAGCCATTAAATTCCCCAGGATCATGTTCTCCCTTGTCCTACAGCACCCTAAAATTCCATCCTACATCGTCCCAAAAAGCAGAACAAACATACAATACTGACATATAGAAGTGAATTTTGGACAATAAACAAACACATTCTCAATGCCACAAAAATGTGGTTCTACAGAAAAATGTTAAGAATTCATGGACTGCTAAAAGGATTAATATAAATATGCTGAGAGAGGTAAATGAAAAAAAAAACACGTAGAATTTTTTTTTAAAAAATGGTTTTTGAAAACTTTGCTTTCTTATGAGTTACAAATTAGAACTGAAATATAATAATTATCAGTGTATACGGATGTTTATGAGTTTTTTTCTCTCTCGCTCACTATTATTTCAGGCGTAGTCATGTTGTCTATTATGGCACCTGTGAATGATTTTTGCATGATGGCTTGCTTTCCTTATCACTAGTGTCCCTCACCATTCCAGCAAGCCCTACTCCGACTTAAGAGGATTTTGTAATTGAGATCCTCAAGTAAAGGATCAGGGTTTCCATTAACCCAACTGAGTACCATGTACACACTGAGAACTTTTGGCCCAAGTTGGCCTTGAATCCCAGAATTTTCACTCCATGTTGTCACCCACACAGAGTCTTACCAACTTCTTTATTGGTGACCTCAAGGTTGGTTTTAAAAACTTGGTTCTCCTGTGAGATACAACTTCAAAATCGTCTTCTCTTGTTGTCACACTTTTACCGGTTGTTGCCCAGTGTCATGGTTTTTGTCTTGCACTGCTTTAGTGGCTTGGGTGATAGTTATTTTTGCTTTTCAACAGGATTCTGCTATGCCATCTAACCATCTTTGTCGTGGCCTTCCTCTCGCCTTATTTCCTGATATTCTGTTGTAGGTGGCTCTGCATACAGTGGAGTTTGGTCACATTCTTATTAAGTGGAAGAATCACGTCATTCTTTGTTTCTATATGAAATTCAAGCAAGGTTCTGTCTCAACTTTCTTAAAATTCGAATGAAATATAATAATTATCCATTCACTTGGATTATAAAATAGTTACAATAAGAATAATACAAAATCTTTGATAGACTATATCACAAATAAAAACTAAATGAAAACTAAACTTCTTAAAATTTAATATTAAAAGTTTATGTAAATTTAAAGTTGCAGTAAAATATTAGCTCATTAAAAAAAAAAGTATATTACAACATTAAACATCAAGAGCTGTGGCACTAAAAGGCACGCTTGTATAAACAAAAATATACAACCAATTCTAGAATGTGGTGTATTTAAGAAATATGAAATAATAATAAACATATGTATACTGGCAGTAATTACACACAGAAATAAAATGTTATCTAATGGATGAGAAGAAGATCAATGCTAAAATACATTGAAGATTTGTCATATAAGCAGAAATATCAGATCCGACTTCGCCGAGTGGTTACAGGAACCCAAATTGGGCGTAAAGAATAGAACCACTGTTACCTGCCATGCATGTTGTAAGAGTCGACTAAGGAGGTTGGACGTGGGGCTAGCTACCCACACCGTAAAAAACACTAGATGGCTACAGAATGGAGAGCGAACCGAGTAACGCTGGCTGAAACCGGACACATCGCCGAAGGATAAGCACCAGAGCTTCAAATGGTGTTGAAGATGTGACGTAAAACACACCAATGCTAAGGATGAACGAATCAGATTTCCACATGAATAGAAATTATGGGAGATCTGGTACATCGGTCTGGGCCGTGATAGGCTTGGAGCGGAGAGAGAGAGAGAGAGAGAGAGAGAGAGAGAGAGAGAGAGATCAGACTTCTGGATAGAAATGATACAAAGTCACTTTTAAAACTAATGTAAAAGTTGACGTCAGATCTGGAACATAGATTCAAATCAGTCACTGATAATGGAGTCCGATGCTGTTTCCTATTTCATCAGACTTTTGGCAGCTTCTTTGGACAGGAGTAGGGCCACACCAACGTCATGGGGATCAACCTCATTTTCTCTGCCCAAGTAGAGAAGTGTTTCTCCTGTCTGGAGTTTTGTTTCACCAGAAGCATTCCATCTTTTTTCAGATAATTCCAGCCTCGTGAGCTTGTAGTGATGCATCTCTTTAACCGCTTGTGCACATCTCCCTGTCTCTCGCACTGTCCTCACATTTCAAATTCCTATAAGGATGGGTTTATAACTGGCACAATGTACTGTCACTCTTAGGCTCAGATCACATGCTTCTTCTTCTTTGATCGCTCTATATCGACCACTTGTCAACCGCTCTGTGAGATGTGTATGTGATTTGAGCCTAAGAGTGATTGTATATTGTGCTAGTTATGCGCCTACA
This sequence comes from Arion vulgaris, assembly GCA_020796225.1. Classification (NCBI taxonomy): domain Eukaryota; kingdom Metazoa; phylum Mollusca; class Gastropoda; order Stylommatophora; family Arionidae; genus Arion; species Arion vulgaris. Next base: position 6,883,180 of record CM036762.1, read on the forward strand.
AGTAAGCCAGCACATTCAATTTCTGCGCTGCTTTTTATTTACTAGGGTAGCATACCTAGGATCTACATCAGTCGCCTCTTACGACATTGTAGGTTGCAGTGTTACTATTCTTAGCTTCCCTTGTGGCCCCGGCACACACAGGCAGATCACATACAAATCACAAAGAGTGGTTTAACAAGTGGTTGATATGGAGTGTTAGAAAACGTAGACATAGAGTACTTCATTTATCACTGAATCTCTTTTTAAACCACAAAACCTCTTACTACTGACAAATACATAAATATATATAATATTTGGCGTTCCAGGAAATTGAAAGTGATAGATTGTCACTCATAAACTATAACAGAAATTATCATTTTTCAAAGAAATTTTCAGTTAAGAGTCTAAATGCAAAGTATTCACTTCATTGCACCGGGTTTCCACATATGGCTTTGTCCCTGTCTGCAGAAATTGCTCAACATCTACTGAGAGTGTTGCATGAACTCTGTAGCTCCAGCAACAATACTAGGAATCTCATGAGTATGTTGTGCATCCATTAAATGCTTACAGCCTGTAGGTCAGGCACATAATAATTTCGGTGATAAAGAAAACTACTAAATTTGCAAACAGCATAATGTAACAACTGTTATAAGAAAGAGAAGATGGAGATGTGTTGGACACACCTTGAGGAGAAATGATCAACGAATATCAAAGCAGGCATTGAAGTGGGATGCAAAGGGTTCAAGAAAGAGAGGACGAACTAAGGAGATCCTGAAACAAAACTTTGCTGAGAGAGGCAAAAATATCGGTCTCAGTTCCATGGAGGAGATTGAGCGAGTTGCCCAGGATAGAGCAGTATGGAGAAATTACTTGCAGGCTCTATGTAACGTATAAGTACGAGAGGAATTATTATTATAATGTGAATGGGAATCTATTGTGAGGAGTGAAATACTGTGTTAAATAAAATATTGTGGTAAGAGACTCTTCTTCTTCTTCTTTGCATTCGTTCTTTACGACCAATTTTAATCACTTTTGTGATATGTTTGATCTTTGTCAAGAACGTGTATACGTTGCACATTGGTTTGTGGTAGGGACATGTGCATCCGATTTCAGCCAATGGTAAGAGACATATTGTAAGAAAGAAAATATTGTGAAACATTGAATAAAAAAATATAGTGATAAAAGAATTAAGGGAAGACATAAGAATATGATATTGATTGTCTGATATGAATGACATAGAATACAAAGATCAACATGAAATACTTTAGCTTGTTAACATTCACTAGTAAAAACTTACAAAATAAAATTCCTGTAAAAGATTTTCTCCATCTTCTAAATTACATTGGGAACCATCGCAGGTGCTATGGAGTTTGTGCACTGCTGCTGAGATCTTCCTGTGTAAGAAAGAGATCGGAACACACATGATTACTCACCACAGTTGTTGCCCATGTGTCGCCGGAGCCCACAAGGGGAGCAAAGAATGGTAACATTGCGACCTACAAGGCATGTTGTAAGAGGCGACTAAGGTAGGAGCTTAGAGAAGCTATCACAGTAAATAAAAAGTGTTGAATAAATCGGGTGTTCTGGCCTAATTGTGGGCGTATAACTGGCACGCTGTACATACAATCGATCGTAGGCTCAGATTACATACTAATCACAATGGGTGGTTTAATAAGTGGTCAATATGGGGTTTTCGAAGAAGAATCTGTGAAGTGCAATGATGATGGCCCTATCAATCAAATCTTAACATATCCAAGATTCCAAATAACACTTGCAATCTGCCTCATTGTTTAAAATGTTCAGTTAGTACGTTCAAACAAATGATCCTTGAAATAGCACACAACCATAAAGCACAAAAAATAGAATCCATGAAACTTTCTCTCTCGCGATCACGAATCCATGAAACAAGCAAACACTTGAGATATCAGGGTCACCACGAGGAGGTGAGGGCAGGGTCTAAATTAGTGCCAGCTCCACTAACCCTTGGCGTTGTGTTATCCCAATGCGCCTTTGATCTCACTTGGGATATAAAATGCAATAACTATCATTATCAGGTGTACAATAGTTTTCCAAATACTAAATTTGTTGACCTTGTAAATCTATTAATCAGACACATCTTTCAAAATATCGAACAATTTCAATTTGTAACCAACTTTATGAACTAAGAACTAGAAAATTACTAATGTCTATTTTTAAAAACACAGATCAATCTGAATCAAATAAATATAAAATATCTGAACCAAATAGTAGACTTTGGATAAAAAGTATACAATGTTACTCTCCATGAGGCCTACTATATTTAGTTGTCAATGCGGAAAATATATATCAGGCTGTCTATCTTCAAATTAGTCTAGATTATATCATATCAGGCTGTCCACCTTGGGATTACAGTCTGATTAGAGTGTGCTGTTTATTCTGATTTCAAAAATCACATAAAGCATTGTTTCATCATAACCATTCAGCATAAATAGTTCATAAGTACGGTTCCAACTTCACTGCAACGGGTCACCCCATAATTGCTCCGTTCCTGTGCCAATGAAAATCACACAAAATGCTAACAACTGTGAAATGTTTCCTGTGTGAACTAATTCCAGAATGAAACAGCCGCCACAAAAAGAAACCGCACCGCATAAAATGCATATGGCCGTCGGTAATGTAGCAACACAAAACTGTTCATCACTTGAATTGCAATTCTTGTCGAAGGAACATCAATCATGACAAAATCCAGTTTTCTGCACTCGCAATATAACTGCATACGGCAGATTGAACTTGTTCGTCATAACCGCTGTCCGCATTTTCTGAATACACACAACAAACGCACGGTTGACACAGCAAAAAGCATTCCATGTAACAGTCATAGCTCACAGCGTTGCTCAAGCACTAACTCAGTAGCTCGGCAAACGAAACCGGAAAATACCCGACCAAACATGGCGAAAATGCGCTAGCAAAGTCGTGTTCAGAATCAAATAGTTCTGACTCTGAATGGCCATCCCGCATTCCGCCATTGCTGGCCAGCAGCATAATAGTTTAGTTAATAATTATTTCGTAAGAAATTTTGTATAATTTATCCATTTTTTGTGTGAAAAAATTATCATTTAACTGTACAACAAATGTTAAAATTCACTAACAACGTACAACTACCAAGACATGATGTGAATGAATCATACACGTAGCACATTTAGACTTGAGTAATGGAAGTTTATATGCACATACATCTAAAGTAATACATTTATTATTAAATAAGTAAAATAAATCTATGTGCATAAGCAAACAAAGTAACAAAGTTATGTGCACAGGCAACTTAAGTAACAGAAAGGTATATGCACATGGAAAATAAAGTAACAGGTTTTTCTACGATAAGTCAAAAAAGTCAACCTCCACACCATGTGATAACGGGAGCAAGTTCACAGTTAACCTATTGCTGAAATAGACCCTTATAATATAAACAAGATAATTTTCAATGAAAGCTCTGTCTTATCTCACTATAATATGAGTGTGGACACATAAATAAACATTACATGCTAATCTTCTTCTTTGTGCTTGTTCTTATCAAACAAGTTAATCGCTCTTTGTGATCTGAGTGGTTTGTGCTGAGAATGTGAATATGTTTCACCTTGGTTATACACTCTGATAAAAATCAAACTGAAGGGACAGGTTGAGTGTAAATGGGCAAAAGAAAGATGGCAATATAACTGGGAGGGAAACATCAAGAGATGAACAAATAAAAGTTTGACAGAATGCACCAACAAGGCAATGAGCATAAAGTGTTGGAGTTCAACTGCAACCAACCTTAAATGTGTAGATGGTGCTTAATTGATCAATGTAAAGGTAAATGAAGGACAGAAAAATGCTGATCAGATTTTTTATTGAATGATAACTTCATACACTCATTGGTCACAATGACTGAATGTGCAGCCACTAAAGTTCTGAAGTTGATATCGCCACGCAATAATCACAGGATAATTTGTGGGTCAAGTGACCAATGATCATCACAAACTGCCATCTGATTGTTGCTAAAAATATCATTGTCCCTCTATGATATTTAACAACACCGACTCTCTCCTTCAGCCTCTGCTAGTTGAACTTTCTCCTTTGGTCTTGCAAATCCAGCTTTAACTCCATCCCAACCCTCTTCAATTTTGATATGCCCATCTTGCAAATTCTGATAAGTGTCTTTTGCTATTTGAGCGAAAGATTCTTCAACATTTTGACCAGTTTTTGCGAAGTCTCAAAAACTTGAGTCCAAGCATTTCTGAAAATCGTTTGCCTTCCCTGAAGGTCACTTGTCGTTTTTCTTCGTTATCAGCCTTGTGACCTAGAATCACAAAAATAGCTTTATGAGGATCAATATGTTCGCGAGCCTCCTCGTACCAATCTTTGAGGTTGTCAAAACTACTTCTCTTCGTTATGTCATAAACAATCATGACCCCTACAGAGTTTCGATAGTAAGATCTTGTAATAGATCTGAAACAGACACAAAATAATAACGTCAAACATTTGGATTAAAAAAACACATCATTTATATTATATCCCATTTTACTCAAATATTAAAGATATCCGGTCACTCTCACACTGCTACTACTTTATTGTTCTTAGTTAGATAACCATATACCAGTCATTCTCGCTTTACTAATTACTTTATTTCTTACAAGTGCTATATGACCTTAACAGTGCAAGGCACAGTGACACCTTACATTTACATCCACCCCAAAAAAAATTTTTTTTTTATTACTGATAAATTATAACCACATTATGTGTAACTTAACTACTCTTAATTAAAAGAAGCAAACCGTTAAAGAAATTGGTTAATAGCATAAATGATTAGTCTGGTCTCAGTCTGTTCTGTCATAATAAATAATACAGATTCGGTAACAGAAATGTTTTGATGTCAATGCCATGATTATGATTGACTGACGAACATACATATCATCCGACCTTAACAATAACATTGTCAATGATTGTCAGTTGTCATTGTCCTGGCCTCACGATATAATAAATACTATCAGTACTAGAGGAAGAAGTTGAAGAAAAAGTAACAACATAAAGTCAACGTTAATGGAAGTAGAGATTCTGTGGCGTATATGATAATCACTTGCCTGAACCTTTCTTGTCCTGCTGTGTCCCACAGCTGAAGTTTGACTCGAACACCAGGTTTCACTTCCATCAGACGTGCATAAAAGTCAACACCAACCGTGGGATCGCATGAGTCGTCAAACTTGCCATCTGTGAAATACCGCAGTAGTGAAGACTTTCCTACAGTACTGTCACCAATAAGGATAAGACGAAACTGGAATTCAAAAATTGGATCACACATTTTACTACAAATATGAAACGTCTGTATAAACTTGACTATAAATGTTGAAAATAATCAATGTAACATTATCATTGACCTCCCCTGTTTAGCAACTTCCTGTTGTGCAGTATTGTTTGTATCACGTGATTATGTTTTTATTTTATTTGTATCATATTTTTTTTTCTAATCAATGAAAACCAGTTTCATGAATTCTGAACCCATTTTCTTGCTGTACATGTAACTATTTTATAGAAAAATATGGACCAAAATCTTGGAATAGTTTCTCAACTATCTTTTATATAACTTTCTCACATACGAATGTAAATCATGGACAATAAATAACAAAAACAGTAATTTATTGAAGGCCATAGAGAATGTGAGATCTGCGGTTTATAGAAGAATGATGACAATAGGCCTATCATGGACTGAAAAGAGGTCAAATGATAATGTTCTGAAAAAATCAGACGGAAACAGTTGAGAAACGCGTCAGAAAGAAACAATCATAATTCTTTGGACATGTTATGAGAATAGAAAAGCTTGAATACATTGTATGACACAAGGGAAGAGAGATAGAGGTAAATTATTCTAGACCAGGGGTGGCCAACATTTTCAGCAGGCGAGCCAAATTTCAGAAATAATATTTGCTGCCGTGCAACGCACCTATTTAAAAAAAAAAAAAATTAAAGTAAACAAGCAAGCGTGCTACACCTTCGACCACACCGTCGCTTCCCAGTAGATCGTGGTCAAAGGCTTGCCTGGTTTAATGTAAAAAAACCCACAAGAAATAGGTATATTTATTCTTTTGAAGAAAATAAAACATAACTGAGAATCAAACATATTAATTAAACAATTTAAAAGTGAGACATCTGACTTTGTTTTGCAGAACTAAGTGCGTCAAAATTAATCTCGATTGATGTTGTCGCAACAACACGCCAACACTTTTTCCAAATGAACATCAGTAATTCGTGTTCTCTCTCACTTGTGATTTGATGTGGTTCATGCGACTAAAAGCTGCTCACACGTAAGTATTTCCAAATAGCGAAACCATTAACAGCGCATGTTTGTAAAACGCAGGATTTTATCCTTGTCCAAATACGTTTTATATAACTCTTCCAAACCAACTTGATGGAATTTCTCCTTTAATTAACTGTATGTCACAACCCATTTCACAATGTTCCATTTGTAATCTTCCTGGGAATAAATTCACCTTTAACGTGAATGGCGTTGCAAAAAGCACATGATGTTTTTAAAAATCATGAAATCGATTTTCAAATTCGATGTTGAAATCAGATATCAAAGAAGCGTATTTAACCTCCGCCTCCTATGTGACGCCTGGTTACAATGACAATGTAGGAAAGTGAGTAACGTTTTTTGTCCTCAACTGTTGTTCCCAAAGACCAAGTTTCATTTGAAATGTAGAAATATGATCATACATCTTATTAATTAATTGATCTTTCCCTTGTAGACGAGTATTAACGTCATTTTGGTGGCTAATTATATTGACCAGAAATTCGAGATATTTCAAATTTCTCTAAGCTATAATTTAAAAACATAAGATACGAACGACTCATGATTTGAGCATGATCCTTGCTGACATCAAAGGAATGAGAAAAAAGGTTACCATGGAAGGCGAAGCCGAAAAGGACGAATGGGCAGGTAAACACAGCTGACATTAACATACTCCAGTAACATGCAATTAATGTTTAGAAAAATAACATCGACAAAACCGAAGTAATGACATTCGCTAGAGAGAAAAACACTACACTACAAACGCCCATTAAAATAAGTCAAAGACTACATATATATGAAGCTTTTTGTTTACATCAAACTGAAAAATAACTAACGAAATCCAACAGAAATGCAATAAAGCGTATCAAATAATAGGACAAATGGTGCAAATTTGAAAATGCAAACATGTCGCCAAGAACACAAAAGAGCATTGTTCAAACACAAACTTTCTCCAAACATTATGCTTGCTATCAGTGTTAAATCCTGGACGCTGACATCAAATTAGAAAAAAACTAGTCAAGAAAGAGATGAAGTATCTACGCAGAATGCTGAGTATTAAGAAGAACCAGTTTAGAATTAAATGAAGACACCAGGAAACAAGTGGGTACAACATCAGTACTGAACTTCATCAAGAAACAACAAATTAAATGGTTCGACCACATAAGCAGATTACCAACAGACTGCGCCTCAAAGAGCAATGTTACTCCGATACAGAGGATACAAAGCAAAAAGCCGTCCCAGCAAAAGGTGGAGCTTAGAGATAACAGAGGCGACAAAAATCGCAATGTTCACGAAGCGCACATAAAAGTAGGTTCTAGAAATATTTTCTTATCCTGAAGCTATGAGTCATAACAATAATAGAGAAAAGAGGGGGAAAAAGAAGACACTGAATGCATATTACCTTCCTGCTCAGAAGAATTTGGTTAATTGGTGGCTTATATTTCATATTTTATTGTGTGTTTCCCAATATATCAAGATATATATATCTGTGCCAGTTGCCACCCTAACAGTCCTTCAAAATTTCTCTCTCTCCTAGGCCAGTTGTCCCATCTCTGCAACCGTCATGAAAACATTATCAGTCACATCCTGAGTCCATCATCTCCGTGGTCTTCCTCTTCTATTTGCCGGAATGCCTCCTAACGTAATGGTTTTCAATACTGCGTGCATATTGATATGTTCAAATTACGTATAATATACAAGCCCACCTCATCCGCGAATTTCGTAATCTCTCTTAATAAAAGATTAGCAAAGACAGGTGCAGGGTAGAGAAAAATAACTGGCTCAATCTGAGATGTATCGAAATAGAGAAACAGCATAACAAAGACACAAAATCTTTACACAAACAAATAAATGACATCACAGGAAGAAAGTCACACACACAAACTGGATGTCGCAAATCCAAAGAAGGTACGATATTAATGGGGGATGAAAACATAAGGGAAAGGTGGACGGAATATATTGGAGAACTCTACGATGATGACAGACAAAGCTTTTTAAACGACATATCTGACAGTGGTTGTATTCCAAAAGATCTACTAAAGTCCATATTTATTGCTTTGCCGAAGAAATCAAGAGCAGTGGAATGTGAAGTTCACCGCACTATCAATCTTATGAGTCATATGACAAAGATACTACTGAGGATAATGATGAGAAGAGTGAGAAGCAGAATAAGACCAGAAATCAGTGATGAACAGTGTGGATTTGTTGAAGGCAAGGGCACTAGCAACGCTATATATATCTTAAGAACACTAAAAGATAGATCAATAGAAATAAAAGCAGATCTATACTTGTGCTTTATACTACTACTTCTATGCGTTCGACAATGTAAACCATCAAGAACTTTCCAAAATGTTAGAGAGCTTAAACATCATCCTAAGAGTCATTCAGAACATATACTGGCAGCAAACAGCAGCTATAAGAATAGACAATAAGATAGAAACTTTCCAGAAGTTCGAAAAGGTTGTTAGACAAGGATGCGTATTACCATTAGACCTGTTCTCACTGTATTGTGAAAGCATTTTTAGGTCTATAAAAGATATTCCTGGAGTAGCTGTGGGAGGACATATCTTAAATAACATGAGATACGTTGATGATACTGTCTTAATAGCAAGAAATGAAATGGAGCTCCAGAAATTAGTTGATAAGGTTGGGACAGAAAGTGACAACAAAGGACTCAGTTTGAATATTAAGAAGGCAGAAGTTATGATCATATCAAAAAGCAGATTTTGCCAAAATGCACCATCACAGTAAATGGGACTGATCTAAGACAAGTGCAGCAATTTAAATACCTCGAGTCCTGGTAACATCAGATGGCAGATGCCGATCAGAAATAAAGAGCAAAATAGGACAAGCGAAAACATCATTCCTGAAGTTGAGAAGCATCAGTGCCACATAGAAACAATATTAACATACGGATGCGAGTCTAAAACAATGAACACACATCGAAAAATCTCTGAGAGCGACTGAAATGTTGTTTTACAGAAGAATGATGAGAATCCCATGGACTGCTAAAATGACTAATGTTGAGGTGTTGAATGAGATCAAGACACAGAGAAAGCTTATCATCAATATAAGAAAGAAGCAGTCATCATTTTTCGACATGTGATGAGGAAGGGAGGTTTAGAATACATTGTGACAACCGGTAAAATCGAGGTTAGACGAGACAGAGGAAGACAGAGAGAGAAAAATTTTGGATAGTCTGACTTCATGGCACGGTAGAGCGTTAACATCTGAGTTGATAACAAACACCAACGACAGAGATTTGTGGAGATGCATGATCGCCTACACCAGCCGGCACGGCACCTGATGATGATAAATAATCTTCAGTGTATTTAAACCTATCCAAGTTTTTTGATTACAGTGTTGCCTGTTTAGAAAAATGGTTGCCTTCTCTATGATACAGTACGGTAGTGGTGCCGTCATTACGGCTTTACTGCATCCTTTCGGCTATGCTAAAGTGTTAATGCAGGTAAGATATACGAGAAATATACTACATATAGATGGACATACAGGTGGCAGTATGTTCTTATAGACATATTTTTTTTAGCGATGTTCGTGTTGACATATGACGTGCGTGAAAACATCGCATCTGATCAGTCATGATCATTCAATGTTTTGTAAATTGTATTTTATTATACAATTATCATTACGATTACGTCAGTCTAAGAAGGACTGTGATCACACGTGAAATGTATCATCACTGAGAGAAGTGAATATTAAATGCATTATAGACATGAAAGATAACCGAAGCAATGTAGCCAGAATAGCAAGACAATTTTGTATATTTGATTTCATTGAGCACTTCCTTAAAACATGCCACTTAAAAGAATTTATGGAACAGCAGACGCATGCTACTTTTGTTACAGTTACAGCAGGTCCGAAGTCCATAACTTAATTGCAAAGTTTGTACAAACAAACTTCAGACTTTTGGTGTTGTAATCCTATTAGCATTTCCTTTTAGCAAAGAAAATAGGGCATTGACAGTATTAGTAATTCTCCTGTCATTTGTGGGACGACCTTCGGACATGGAATGCCAGCTGCGTTCTAAGCCATGTTCATTCTGGAGTAATAAGTAGTCACAGGCCAAATAAGCATTCTTTTCATGCAAGATGGAGTGGGGGAACAGATGACACTGATAATTGATATTAATATACTCTTCTTGTCCAGTTATAGCAACTTCAAGTAGTCAAGTCACTATAAACTTTTGCCATGAGGAAGGACAAATTAATTGACCACTCAACCTGCTGCTCTCTTGCAGCCACTATGGAAATTTGAAATTATACATTAAAGTTGATTAAGGAGATCCATTTTTCTGGTATCGAAGGAAAGTATCTAAATTGAAAGGAATAAAAAAAGAACAGAAAGGAAAATGAATATTTTAAATATTGCTGAGATAGATATATATGTCTTCCACTTGAAAAACACATGAAATTTAAAAAAATAATGACAACAGTAAAAAAAAACAATTTTAGCTCAGTCAGCAGTATATGATAAGATCAAGCCATTGTGTACCAATACCAGAGTTCTAGTTTATGTTGTGTCAATCCCCCTTTCATTTATTCCCTTCACAACTTGCAGAAGAAGTCTTAATTAGAGTCTAACCATTGAGCTTATATCTGGTTTCTGTCTCCATCCATTTGGTAATTTCTCAAATAGTTTATGGATTTTTAAACAATGTGGTACGACTCGATCTCTAATCACAATGTTTTTTGTTCCACATAGTTTAGCACCATTCTTGTTTACTATACCCATTATTTTCTTTTGTGTGTGTTACTCTATCCCACTTACCATTAGAGTTTCTCATTACTATAACTAAATCTTGTCTTGGGTGACTTCCACTCCCTTCTGTAGGTGGTGGTAGAACTCATCTCTCTCTTGCTGTCCACTCGTGTGTTTCTGGGCTTACAAGGGGAGCAAAGAATAGTAACGTTGCAACCTACAAGACATGTCGTAAGAGGCGACTGAGGTAGGGGCCTAGGAAGCTACCCTAGTAAATAAAAAGCGTAGCAGAAATTGGATGTCCTGGCCTACATGTAGGTGCATAACTGGCACAACGTACACTCGCTTTTAGGCTCGGATCACATACAAATCACAAAGAGTGGTTAACAAGCGGTCGATGTGGAGCGTTCAAAGAAGAAGAAGAATGTCTCTTATTTTTTGGGGGCACATCTTCTTCTTGTTCACCCGCTATGAATTCAGGTGCAGTCAGGGCAACTAGTAAGCAGCTTCTGACTGATTTTTGCATGAAAGCTTGCTTTCCTTATCAGTGTCCCTCGCAAATTCAGGCGAGCCTTCTCTGATTTCAGAGGTGTTGGGGCATATATATCATTGTATTATAATGAAGTTTTTTCAATCATCCTCTGCCTTGTTCTTATCAGTTTGTATTGATTTCCATTCTAGAAAAGTACATTCACTTCAATAGTATGATTTAAACTTCCTAATTGTATTGTCCATCCTGTCTTCCTAGGTAGACTACTGTATCTCCAGTTATCAATTTGATTTTAACTGCTCTGGTCCATTTATTTTCATGTGTTCCTAGTATATTAAACATATTATTTTCTACCTTTTTCTTATTTTCTGTTTCAATCATCCCACCCTATTCATGGTTCTTATGTTCCAGAATCATATTCTGGTTTCACAGTTTTGTAGCCAGAGACTTTCACCATTTGCACTCCAAGTTCTAGATGTCTATTCCGTCACAAATAAAAAAATGTTTTGATATTTCCATAACTTTTTTTTGGGTGAAAACTAGGTAGGACTGTTAACTCCACCTAGAGAACCAGAATGTTTTTTGTCTGACTTCCCAGTTTTTTAAATACTCATCTCCAGTGTTTGTTTTGCTATTATATATTGGTTTCCCTAGTTCTGGCTTCTTTTCAAGAATTCTTTAAAATCATATTTACCTTGTTCGTGTAACTTTTGCAGGTTGGCCATGAACCCTTAGCACCAGAGGTAGCCTCAACATTCTTTTTCAGACGGGAAGTCTATGTATACCCAAATATCTTCCAATACAGTAAGTTACCACATTCTTCACTTTCATTGCTTGTTCCTGTTCAAGACTATATTTATATTTGGTGATGGGATGAAGGGATTAAAGTCATTAAAATAAACACTTCAGTATATTGTAATCCCTGTTAGGGGCTCACTATTGGGCTAGTCACTGCTTGTCCTGATTTGGTAGGAAATGTGCAGGTTGGCTTTTTGATTGTACCATACCACATGCACAGTGTAAAGCATACTCAGACTGCACAGCATGAATGTCATACTGCACAGCTTTGCATGTTAGACTGAAACACAGACTCCAGAGCATATCCTGCAGTCCTGTCTATCATACATAACCAAATGAAACACAACATAGCCTCACAAATGAAGCTAACAGAGCTATGGGGAATCCACTAGGAACTCAAACTGATATGCAGCTTCATAGAGGTAATCCATCTCATAGTTTAGACTGAGCATAGGAAACCGATTGCAAAGAAGATAGAGGTATGTACCATGAAATAAAATAACCCATGACCTAACCTTGGTTTGAACTCATCTCCACATGTCTGAAAGAAAGACTAGTGTTCTAACCACTCAACTATTTGTTCCTTGTCATAATGATAACAATGTAATTTCTAATAGAAGATCTGAGCTTTAGTGGTTCAACAAAGTTACTTACATGTGCTGGTTGGAGAGAAGCGGCAGGCTCAGAAAAACAGAGATCGAAGTGGGGATGAATGGGTCTAACTTTACAATGGACTCAAACAAGTGCTACAAGATAATGTATGTCCATTAAAACCCTATGGAATGGGAGCAGTTAGACCAGAAAACATAGCTAGAATATCTGAGGGTGCTGCAATAGACCAAAATAACATTCTTAACGTATTAAGAGTCTTTCCGAACAGATAAGTCTCAGGATTATGAATCCCACACACTGACCAGATTGAGAGAGGTGGGTGTTGATATTGGTATAGCCTGAAAAGAATGACATACCAAATATGCAAAGAGATTGATTAATCAACATCAAACTGGCGTGTTGGGCTGCTGGACGAGGTGAAGATCATAGCACCTAATGGACAAGTCCGGAGTGCTATGATGATAATCATATGATAACAAACAGAGAAGAAATGTAGAGATTGATACTGGAAGAACAGAAAACATAGATAATTGCATAAGCTGGTCTGCTTGATATCTGCTTGAAGATGGTTTGTTTATGGCTTATGATTATGACATTAAAAAAATGCATAAAGGGCCTCATATTAATTAGATCATGGATCTGCTGTGTTTTATTTTTTTTATACAGTAAATCATACATTGCAATCCTGAACAATTTCTCATGTTTCAATGTCTGGAGTAATGGGATTAACCAGTTATGATCACTGACAAATTATTCATAGTTCAAAAAATAAGTTTAGATTACCATTAAAAAAGTAACTTCATGTCACAGTTTACAAGCAGCATTGGTACCATTAAAAAATAACTGCATGTCATATGTGACAAGCAGCAGGGTACCATTAAAAATAACTGCATGCCACAGGTGACAAGTGACAGGGGTACATTAAAAAAATAACTGCATGCCATATGTGACAAGCTTCAGGATATCATTCAAATATAACTGTATGCCACAGGTACAATTAAAAAATGATTAACATAGTTGTAATGTTATAAAATATAACATTGAACTGCAATATGGAACTGCAAGTTATATAGTATTAAAACTAAATTACGAATTTTCAATTCAAATGTTGTATCAATCCTAACATATGCAGCGAGAGTTGGAAAATGACTAAAGATATAGAAAGCAAGTTGAATGCATTTGAAAATAGATGTCTGCGAAAAATAATGAATATAAAATGGAATGAATTCAGGAGAAGTGATGAAATCAGAGATATGTCTGGTCAACCACTAGTGACAACTGTTATAAGAAAGAGAAGATGGAGATATGTTGGGCACACCTTGAGGAGAAATGATCAACAAATATCAAAGCAGGCATTGAAGTGGGATGCAAAGGGTTCAAGAAAGAGAGGTCGACCTAAGGAGACCCTGAAACAAACTTTGCTGAGAGAGGCAGGAAATATCGGTCTCAGTTCCATGGAGGAGATTGAGCGAGTTGCCCATGATAGAGCGGTATGGAGAAATTACTTGCAGGCCCTATGTAACGATAACGGATCGAGAGGAGTTATTATTATTATAATGTTATAAAAGAATAAACAAATGGTTGATGTAATTAAGAACATTATTTTAATTTGCAGTTGGTCATATAAGAAAGGTAGATGGCTTCACTGGCTTGTACAGAGGTGTGGTTCCAAGAGTTATGGCTGGTATGCTTGGCAGCCTTGTGCAATACAACATTCAAAGTGTAAGTTTTGATGTAACTCAAAAGAGTGGGGTTACCAAAAGTGAAGTTTAATCCTTAGAACCCGGGCTCCCAATATTTCGGGATTGAATGTAAGCGCACCATACCCCGAGCTCCCGATATATTGGACTGAGCATATTTTTCACAATTTTCGGTATTTGAAAATAAATTGTGTACAAATGAGACGTAAAACACAACCCATGTGTTCTATATCGTTTTAGAAGATGGCGGACGATGTTGTGTGATTTTATTGTACTGATAAGGTAATTAATTAAGTATTTAATCTTCATATACGGAGTATTCGTGCCGTGCCCACATATTAAATCAAATAAATTTTAAAGTTGAGTATTCTTCAAATATATAATAAGCAGGAATAACGGAGATGATGGGGTAAGTCAATAACAAATTATAGAGCACTTAACAGTGCTAAAACAGTGTTTTAATATAACTCTGATGTGTACTGTTTTTGCCCAGGAGCTTCGGGAAGAGATTTTTAAGGTACAGGTGGCCAGGGTTCAAAGGGTTAATACTAGATGTTTTACATTTATGTTTGGTGCCTGGAGGTTGCTATTCATGTTTAGTGCCATTCATGTTCGGTGCCTGAGATTGCTATTCATGTTTGTTGCCATTCAGTTTGTGCTGAGGTTGCTATTCATGTTTGGTGCCATTCAGGTTCGTGCCTGGAGGTTGCTATTCATGTTGTGCCATTCAGGTTCGGTTTGAGGTGTATTCATGTTTGGTGCCATTCAGGTTCGGTGCCTGGAGGCTGCTATTCATGTTTAGTGCCAGATATTTGCCATTCATGTTTGGTGCTATTCAGGTTTGATGCCATTTATGTTTAGTGCCATTCATGTTTGGTGCCATTCAGGTTTGGTGCCACATGTTTTCCATTTACTAGAACCTTGTCTGTAGAAGCAGAAAGCATCAGATCAAATAATTTTATAACTGGAGAAGGTACTGGTGGTTTGGTTGCAGATATTTCTCATTTTTTAGATGAACCTAGGGTTGCGGTTTGATCAAAGTCTTGTTTTTACCGAACACATAGATCATGTGGTAATGAAGACAAGATAGAACATGACTGAGATCAAGGGTAATGGTTAGTGCAAACTGTGAGAAGTATCAACTATGTCTCTTACATCTGGGTCTGGTCTTGTCTGAGATTGATTATACTGTTGATTGATTGATAGGACAATCGTCATTGCACTTTGGTGAGTAACCTTGTGTGCTCCGATCTCTTTCTTACAGAGAAAGATCTCAGCTGCAGTGCACAAACTCCCTAGCACTGCGAGGCTCCCAATGTAATTTTGAAGATATGTTGTAGGAATTTTATTTTAAATCTTTTCTAATGAATTTTGCCTAGGCAGTGACTTTCCAGCCTGCTCTTCTCGATTTTTAACTGCCAGTGGTTGGAATCTATGGGGAGTTGTAGGCTGATAAAAATCAATTTTATTTTTGTGCCAGGGTGTGTAGGTATATAGGGAACTGGCTGATAGGCTTGCTGGCAGGACTGCTGTGGAAAGCAGACAACCTATCTACTAGGCTGATATTCTGAATGTCCTCAGGAAGTGTAAATGATTCAAAGGGTAAAGGTGGGTCTGCAACCAGGCTGCAAGAATATCAGATCAAAGAGGATAAAGTCAGACAGTAGTTGGAAGCTAAAGAAGAATAGTAAACCAACACAGAACTGTTGTCTTCAGTTGCCACACACTGAGGGATATTCTAAGGAAGAGATCAGAGCACTTATGGACTAATAGATTCGATTCACTTATGGACTAATAGATTCGATTCACTTATGGACTAATAGATTCGATTCACTTATGGACTATTAGATTTGATTCACTTATGGACTAATAGATTCAATTCACTTATGGACTAATAGATTCGATTCACTTATGGACTAATAGATTCGATTCACTTATGGACTAATAGATTCGATTCACTTATGGACTAATAGATTCGATTCACTTATGGACTAATAGATTCGATTTACTTATGGACTAATAGATTCGATTCACTTATGGACTAATAGATTCGATTAACTTATGGACTAATAGATTCGATTCACTTATGGGCTATTAGATTTGATTCACTTATGGACTAATAGATTCGATTCACTTATGTACTAATAGATTCGATTCACTTATGGACTAATAGATTCGATTCACTTATGGACTAATAGATTCAATTCACTTATGATTAATTTGTACTTATTTTATTTTCTAGAAATTCAAAGGGGAATCAAATAAGACTTCAAAAACAACAGAAGAAGCAAAACAAGATGAGGAGTTTGCTGTATGGATAAAGACATTTGCTAAAGAGGTAAACAGGAGACATTTTTATGTCTTTGTGTCACTCAGTTCTATAGCTGTTATTTCTTGTGATTTCATCTCTCATTCACCCAGTTCCAAATTTAGAACATAAATTGAAAAGAAAGAGAATTATTTGAATTTAGTCTTACTCAAATCTTAACAGGTGACACAGTCAAGTGATTTGAGAGCTGACATAGTCTTTGACTTAGAGATTAGGAAAGTTCATATACTAAGGTCTTGCACAAAAGTTAAATTATTTAAGTCATGTGTGATTCCTGTACTGACCTACGGTTGTGAAAGTTGGAAATCAACAAAGAAAATTGATAAGAACTGGACAGCTCTGAGAATAAATGTCTCCGAAAATTATTAAAAGTCAAATCGAGTGATTTCGTTTCGTGGATACCAGTACAACGTGACATACCAGCTGAGGGCTGGGTGGTTAGCGTGGAAGAAAGTGACACAGAAACAAGTGAAGAAACTGGTTAACTAACATGAAGGGAAGTTGCTTATCAAGGCGTTTAGAAATATAGAGCGCCCGAGTGGTTATCAGGGCTCAAATTTGAGTGTAAAGAATAAAACCATTGTTACCTGCCACGCATGTCGTAAGAGGCGACTAAGGAGGTTGGGTGTGGGGTTAGCTAATCCACACCGTAAAAAACACTAGATGGTTACAGAACCGAGAGCGAACTGAGTAAACACTGGCTGAAACCGGACACATCGCCAAAGGATTGACACCAGAGCTCCAAATGGTGCTGAAGATGTGACGTAAAACACACCAATGCTAAGGTTGCATGAATCAGATTTCCACATGAATAGAATTTATGGGAGATCTGGTACATCGGTCTGGGTGGTGATCGCACGCGAGAGAGAGAGAGAAAAATATAGAGTAACATAAAGATGGTTATTATTACTTAGATCTAGTAAAACAGGTCATCCTGTTCCATGTCAGAGGGAAACAAGGCAGACTGAACAGTCACAAATACAAACTGAGAGTGATCACATGTGGGCGGGCAGCATAGACTGTCAAACATATTCTACAAACTGACACATGTTTATCTAAATGTGAGATGAACATTGACCCATAAAGATACATATACACAAAAGCTGTTTGGGAAGTTAACAAACTCTTGACCACAGCAACATTCATCCACTTCTTATGTAGACATTAGTAAACAACAGTGAAGGAGAAGAGTTAATCTCCTTTTTATGACATGCTTGGTAGGGAGCCATGTGCAAGACAAGTAGAAACTCTGCCCCAATAACTGAACAATC
Source organism: Arion vulgaris (assembly GCA_020796225.1). Lineage (NCBI taxonomy): Eukaryota > Metazoa > Mollusca > Gastropoda > Stylommatophora > Arionidae > Arion > Arion vulgaris. Next base: position 6,901,379 of record CM036762.1, read on the forward strand.
ATTACTGGTTATTGGTTACTGAACCAGTGTCATAGCACTTCAGTCAGACCCATAGGGGCTCAGTCTCAACAGATGTTGAAATGTATGCATACTGATGGTTCCTGTGGCTCTAGTTAAACACACTCTCTCTCACCACTCCAGCATCCAGTTCTACTTGTCTATTGTGTATTCCCAGTGAAGATGAGTTGGCTGTCCACTCTGCCCTGCGTAGGGATGGGAGCTTTAATTTGCGACTAGGCCAGATGGAGTTGCCCTTGTTGTGTTATCCATGTTTATGTAGTGTGGTCTTGATATTGTCTATCCATCTTTTCTTGGTCTTCCCTTAGCTCTAGTACTCGATCTCCTTTTATTGTTTGCTGTTATTGGTGGTTGGTTGTATTTCAGTCTCATTAAATGTCCAAACCACTGCATTTGTTTTTTGATGTATTTGGTGCATGAAGTTATGCCCACTCTGCTTCTGATGTCCTTATTTCATAGTCTGTCTTTCTTAGTGACTCCCACTGCCTTCCTCAAGCATTTCATTTCACACTGGTGAGTTTCGGTGTGTTGCTGTAAGAGATCAAATGGCACTGATAACAAAGTGTTAGTAGGAAAATACTTTTTATCATGTCTTTTCACTTCCATCTTGATCTTTGGGTATGTAATTCCAAACTTCTTAAATCGCAGTATAGATTCAATATCAATTTGAGCATCCTCATCCAACAGGTTGCCAAGGGACAAGAACATCCCTATCCATCTGTAACTCCCAGAGAATCGATGCAAGCATGGCTGCTCTATCATTGCCACGAACACCTGCATGATCCGGTTGGAAACCTCTATAGATGACATCCATTCATACTACAAACCTGCCACTCTGGATTTTCCAAAGCATTGATTGAGAGTCAAAAACAACAACGGCCCAGTAACTAGAGTTCCAGAAATCTAGTGGAGGCCATCAGTTACGCCTCAAACTTCATCACAAACATGAATTAGTTCTGTATGCTCAGATTGATCTGCGATGGCACTACCATGCATGCTAGCCAGGAAACCCCAGACTGACTTCTCACCACGATGCACAGGCTCATCAGTATAAACATCATCATCACTTGAATTATCTGCTATCAGCTGCTTAAACTGAATAATCATAGGAGAATTTACTGAGAAGTAACATATGCAGAATCTAAAGCTCCACTGGGAACAAAACAGTTTAGTAGTAAGAAGATAGTGTTAGTAGTTTAGTAGTAAGAAGTTAGTGATTTCTCCTATACTTTTTATTTACTAGTGTAGCTTCCCTAGGCCCCTACCTCAGTCGCTTCTTAGGACATGCCTTGTAGGTCGCAGTGTTACTATTCTTTATTTCCCCCTTGGGCCCCGGCAACACACAGGTGAAATGATAGAACAAAACTAGTCATGACAGAGATGAAGTGTCTACGCAGAATACTGGGAGTATCAAGAAGAGATCAGTTTAGAAATCAAGACATCAGGAAAAAGTCTGTAAAACATCAGTACTGAACCTCATCAAGAAACAACAAATTAAATGGTTTGACCACATAAGTAGATTACCAACAGACAGTGTGCCTCAAAGAGCAATGTTACTCTGATACAGTGGACACAAAGCAAAAGGCAGTCCATGCAAAAGGTAGACCTAGGAGATATTAGAGTGTGACGAAAACACTATTTATGAAGTGCACAGAAGTCAGTTCTAGAAATCTCTTCTTATCCTGACGCTGTGAGGCAAAACAGGTTTAGAGATAAAGAAAGAAAGAAAGTCTTGAGAACTAAATTAACTAATGAAACATCTATGTTTTGTACATGATGTCTTGTCAGTTTGTGTACTACATCTAGTTGTACATGGCTTAATTTTTATGTGGTACTTGTATGTGAAATAACTACGAAGAGAAGTACTATAAATATATTATCTTTTTTGTCTTCAGACTTCTGAAGACACATTGGCCAGATGTTGTGGTGTCATTGTCAGTCACCCCTTTCATGGTAACTTTATATTTAGTGTCATATTCAGTCACCCCTTTCATGGTAACTTATATTTAATGTCCGGTCAATCACCTTTCATGGTAACTTTATATTTAGTGTCCTTGTCAGTCACCTCTTTCATGGTAACTTTATATTTAGTGTCATTGTCAGTCACCTCTTTCATGGTAACTTTATATTTAGTGTCATTGTCAGACACCTCTTTCATGGTAACTTTATATTTAGTGTCATTGTCAGACACCTCTTTCATGGTAACTTTATATTTAGTGTCATTGTCAGACACCTCTTTCATGGTAACTTTATATTTAGTGTCATTATCAGTCACTCCTTTCATGGTAACTTTATATTTAGTGTCATTGTCAGTCACTCCTTTCATGGTAATTTTATATTTAGTGTCATTGTCAGTCACCTCTTTCATGGTAACTTTATATTTCATGTCATTGTCAGTCACCTCTTTCATGGTAATTTTATATTTAGTGTCATTGTTCAGTCACCCTTTCATGGTAACTTTATATTTCATGTCATTGTCAGTCACCTCTTTCATAGTAATTTTATATTTAGTGTCATTGTCAGTCACCTCTTTCATGGTAACTTTATATTTCATGTCATTGTCAGTCACCTCTTTCATGGTAACTTTACTGAGTGTTCAACATTATTCTAATCTTGAACTGTAGTATTAACAAACAGATGTCTAACATAAGTGATCTTCACAATAAATTGCATAAAACTGAACTTCTAGTATGACATTCCTTGAGCACATTGAAGATCCTTATAACAAAGTGAGACTAAAAAAAATGAGAAAACCCAATTATGTTACAAAATGAAATCATATTTCAACATTTTCAAAGTTCAACATTTTGTATACCTGGGAAGCAGAGAATCAGTAATTGCAAACTGAGCACTTATGGGTCTGTCAAACGTTCTTTGATAGCAGTTACAAAATGAAATCATATTTCAACATTTTCAAAGTTCAACATTTTGTATACCTGGGAAGCACATAATCAGTAATTGAAAACTGAGCACTTATGGGTCTGCCAAGAGTTCTCTGATATCAGTTAAAAAAAAAAATTGTAGCAGGATGTCACCATCAACCACAGTAAACAAGTCGTTGATTTTCTAGGCACCACTTATACGTCCAGTAGTTTGCCACTGCTTTCTGAATGGTCAGGTCTTTTTACCATATGTAAAAATCCATGGGAATGAATTTGTTCTAAACTGCCCGTCATGGAGTTTGAACCAGGTACTCTTGTGTTGTGATCAAGCTCACCATCTCTTAACTCTTAACCATTGGCAGGTTTTTAAGGTTTTTTTGATATTTTTGATGCCCTGCTCTATATTTAGCAACCATACAAATTCTTTGCATTGAAAATAGGCATGTTATATATGGTTGGAAAGCTAATTGGATGGGCTATCTGGATATGTGGTTTTAAAATATGTGTGATGTAATTTATGATATTCGTGACCTACTTATGAAAAGTCTAAAAATAGATTTTTCTACAAATGACAAATAATTTTACAATCACAAAGAAGAAGAAAAAAAAGTATGAGAAATATAATGAAATCTTTTATTACAGTCTTTTAGAATATTCATTTATCCAGGACATATCTGAAATTGAACATGTTTGGACAATATGAAAGGCAGTAATCATAAAATTTATAAGACATGCATATTTTCATATTTTAAAGAAAAAAAGTCAATAAATATGACATACAAGAGAAAATGACGCCGAATTGGTCTAGTAAGCAGCCCATAAAGAACTAACACTTATAGTATGATACATAAACATTAAATAGGTATATAATTTCTAACCATAGCAAGTAAAAGATATTATTGAACAAAAATATGAGTAAACAATGATATGTGATATACAAAATAGACAGGAAAAAAGTTATCTGTCATCTTGCAAACATGACTCAAGGTAACCCAGGCACAGAACGTTCATCTGACCCAGGCACAGAATGTTCATCAACCAGGCAATTTCTTATCTGATTAAAACAGAAACTTTTTTTACAAATCTGACAAAAAAACTTTTGATTTCTTTTCAACTTTTCTAATCCTATAGCATCTAACACAATTTTTTGAGTTTTTTTCTAAGACCAGGTACTATTTGAGAACATTTTTACTTCTATTATCCAGCAAGGGAACTTGAATGTCTTTATCAAAGTTAGCTAGCTCTTTAATTAACTCTATAGTAAAATCTAACTGACTATATCTCTTCGGTCTGACCAGTTCCGAATATCCTGATGTTGGTATGTATTCCTGAAATAGTCTTGCTAAAGTCTTCACCTTTAATAAATCTACAAATAAATGAAAAGAAGTATAAAAATTATCCATAAAAATTCGATACCCTTGCTGGAAAATAGATCTACATAATTTATAAACAACATCGTATCCCAATCCTTGAGTTGAGCGAGCTGCGTCTTTCCCTGTATAAACATCGAAATTATATGTATATCCCGTTATTGAATCTGCAACCGCCATAATTTCATCCCCACTTAGTTGGCTTATCCTTGATGTACTGTCTAAACCCATATCTTTCCTTATTCTTAACCATTCTCTCATCTACACTAATACACCATGGCTGCCAAAACTTCATACATTTCATCCTAAGAAAATCATGCACTAACCTAACTTTTTTAGTTTGTCGTTAGCTCGCTCAGTTTCAGGATTGGAGATTTTCAAGAATGCTTGAATTATTTTATATCGGTTTATAGGCATAAAAGCCCTAGCCCACAAACCATGAAAGAGTTGCTTACTAGACCAATATAACTCTGCTTTTGGAGCCTGTACTAGACTCATGTACATGAGCAGACCAACAAATTTTAAAAGTTCCTCTTCATGTAGGTCTGTCCATGTACCATATGATGGTTTTGTGTGCCCTGTTGCAGCTGCTTGTTGGTTGGTAAATTGCACATTTGCTGCACCAATTTGTACAAAAATACAGCTTGAAGAAGCTTACTGTAGATGAGAAAAAAAGATTTTTAAAAACATTATATTTGTGAAATTATTTTAGTTAAAATACACTGACTGGGAATTCAGAATCAAAACCTGCAATACTATTTACAAAATGCATGGAACGAGTTAACACAATGTGAATAACATGAACACACAGTTGTCAGTTTTACATACATTAAAATCAGTCATAACGCACTTATCAATCACAAAATCAGTCATAATGCACTTATCAATCACATCTTTTTCCATACTGTAAGATGAGAAAATTGCCATGAGAAAAATTGCCATACACTCCCCTATTGTTAATAATTACTTACGAGGGGTGAGATACTGCCGATGATCATTTCTTGTTATGACATCTGGCAGATGCAGACCAGGGAGCCTTGCAGGTCGAAAAGGTGGCAATGTATCTTCTGGACCACAGTCAAGATTGTCGTAGGACTGGTCATGTCCTACAGGGCTTGACAAAAATAGAAACAAATATAATTGTTAGCATATAGGAATAAGTAAATAATTTTAACATTCATACAAACATACATAGTGTAGGAACATTGCATCTGACCTGAAAATCACAAAAACGTGGAAATAAACAAGATCTAACAAGTACAATAGCGTAAACAAGAAGCCTGTATCTTGAATAACAAATTATAGCTTTCTCCTAGCAACCAGTTGCTAAACATATTAAATATCAATAACTTATTTTTTCTAGCATTTATAACAATATAACTCATCAACATTGCTAATTTATTTAACAAGACAACATATTATTATCACAGAATCCACATAGTCCCTATAACAAAAAACAATGTTAGTTTCCAGTTTCACATAGGTAAGTCTAATGGCGAAACGTAAACTCCTACCTGTTCAATGCGACAGTGTTCAGGATATTTTGTTATATTTTCCATCTCCGCTTCGGATATGTCAACTTCTGATGTTAACAAATTTGAAGATTCACTGTTGTCTTCATCAGGACAGTAATTTGAGTTGTTAGAATCCATTTAATTAAAAATATTTCGATTTTGGCTGGAGCAAGTTGAAACGAAGTCAAGACTATTTTGACAAAATGGCGTAGGTTCAAATGTGCCGGTTAGAAAATAAGCGTGCTTCAAACGAGATTAGACATCTTACAAATATATAATATATTTTTTTACAATTATTTATGAAATTATCATATGTTTTGCATTAGATAACATAACTTATATGAATTTAAATGTAAAATTAATACAAAATTACGGCCACTGAAATAAGCATGTCGCTGGGCTAACTTTTCGAGTTTTTCATTCCAGAATGTTACGGACTTAACCCTTTCGGCTAAAACACTTCTGAAGGCTGAGCTAAAAATAGCTACTCTTTGTTTCTAAGTCACAAACATGAATGTTCGCCTATAGCAGTGACAGTAGCAATGTATAACGTGTTACACGTCTTTAGCCCACAGAGGAGAGATAATAACATACGTGTTAATGCGTCTTTAGAAGGAAATGGGAAAATCATATATATACGTCTTTAGCAGCTAAAGGGTTAAGATACAGTCCAAAAAAACCAAATACAAAAAATTGAAATACAATTACAATTGTGCAGATGTAAAAAAATGTTCTGTTATTGAAAAATCAAGTAATGGTGTCTCATTTAATATATATGATCTCTTTTTCTATTTTCAGTGATAATGATTCGTTGTATGGTTCAGTTTATTGGCAGAGAAACAAGATACAAGTAAGTCATGTCTATATATGTCATAGTTGGTAGTTGTCTAATGATAGTTGTCTTGTCAAACTCAAAGTCCATGCATTGTGAAGTTCAAAGTTGATGACTATAACATGAAGTGGGTAGCATCTATAATGACCTCATGTGGATCTGTTGTCTGTAACAATCTGATGGCCTGTCTACCCAGCGTGTTCGTAGCGCATTGGACTACGGGTGACTATCCTCTGTGTGTGCGGATTCAATTCCACGGCTGACAGAAAAGCCACAGATTCCCAGATTTACAGTGTTCGTGGCACCGAACCGAAGGGTTACGATGTCCATGGCACTGAGCTGAAGAGCTGAAAGCTCAAGTGCTTCGGATCGGAGAAAAAACCCCAAAAACAACACAAATCTGATGATTTGTTGTAACATGTAGGAGATTTAGCGTAACAAAAAAGATGACTGACAGACTGACGTTGCTGATAATGGGAAATGTTGCTTTTGTTAAGAACTACAACTGTTATTCTTTCTAGAGAGAGCGAGAAGGCAGTTGTTAGTGAACTTGCTTCTTAGGCTAGTGGTTCGGGTTCAATTCCACCAGTGCATGTGACATATTTTTCAGACAGTATCGGCTCTCAGGTCGACCAAACCTCAATTGGGTACCAGGAAAAGCACTGGGAAGTAAAGGCGCCAGCATGATGTTGATCACATCACCCATCGTGGTGCTGACGGTCAATGAAAATATGGCCTAACACGGTGTTACCCAAAATACCACATGGTATGAAAAAAGGATTAATTGACCTTTCCCCCCATTTTTCTTCTTCTTTTTGTCTTTTTAAAACCTTTTTTTAATCACCTTGGGATATGTTTGTTTTTCCAAAGAATGTGATACGGAAATTGGTTTTGGGAGGCCCCAAACCATAATTTCCGCCTTTGGGGAACATGTATCCGTTTTTCCCAAACCCTCCTGTGCCTTTGAATCGTGGCAGGTAACAGTGGTTCTATTTTTACACCCCAAAATTTTGGGACCAGGGAACCACTGGCGACACCTTTTTTTATTTTATCTAAACCAATTACAAGTTTTGTAGCTATTGTGTCGTGCTGTATTTGGCATTTCAATTGTTAGTGAGCGGGAATAGATTTGTTATTTTCGAAAAATTTTGTGATATATAATATTTCAGTTCTTCATCTGATGTTTGTCTTAGTTCTTCATGGGGGGGCGAAAAACTGATTGTAGATGTAGTCAAATAGAAAAAAACCCTTCAGTTGTTTGGAAATGAGTTAGAATATAGCAAAACTAGGTGGTAACTGTAATTAAAAGGGAGATAAGTGCAATACTTTTTTAAATTGGTTAAACATAAAAAAATGGAGATAAGTATGTTTGGTTTTAAAAAATTTTGCCCACATACAACAAAGTTGATGATAAATGAATTAAATGGAGATAAAGATGAAATTTAAAAAAAAAGTTAACACTTATATGTAAGTTTTATAGTTTTTTAATAGTTATAAGTAATTGAGAGTCTGTAGCTCCGGGGTAGTGACTCGTTTCAAACCCGACGTCCCTTTTTCAAACCACACTGGGGGCAAGTTTGGAAGAAAATTGTTTGTGGGATTTTTACAAAGGTAAAATAGATTCACCGTCCAGAAAGCAATCAAACTACTAAACTATAAGGATGCCTGAAAATCAAGGGCTGTTTATGTGGTTGATGGCTAATCCAAAAGATTGCTATGATTTTATTTAAATAATTATAAACATTGCTTTCTCATATCTTTTGTTCTTTATTATTGTTTTTTAAATTTGTTGAATGATTTGCCCGTGGTGCGGGAACCCCAAAAGGGGAAGCAAAGAATATTACTCAACCTCCCCCGAGGGGTTCCCGGGGGCCCATATTTGGGTTAAAAGATAGAACCACTTTATGTGCCTGTCGAAGAGGTGACTAAGGGGGTTTTGGCTGAAATCGGATGCTTTGTCTGCCAGGGAATGCTAACCCCAAAAAATGTTTTTAAAAAAAAAGATGCACCAGGCCAAGGTGCATAACATGGTAATGACCCTCACAAAGGAATGGGAAAACGTTCTCGGTCGCCAATCAGCCTCGGAGTTTTACCGCGTAAGAATGTCAAACCTACCATCATGAGGGTGGCCAAAACTTACTGCAGGAAGGGGTCGGCACAAAGGGAAGCAGAAATCGGAATTATATCCTGTAATACTCCCAGTATGCAGATTGAGAAGAAAGAGGGGGCCCCACTTACACGGGTCCAAGAAAAACTGTTGGGGGCTGATAACTGAGGCAGACAGCTGTCTTTTTAGAGAATGGGGCCCCAACTGTGAGAACACAGAAGAAGAAGAAGTATCACTGCAACCTTGCATGTCGAAAGGGCTGATATAGGCCCTGGGGATGCTCCCCTAAAAAAAAGCCCCAAAAATCAGAGGGCTCCCTTTTTGGGGCGCATAACTGGCACAACATCGACCCTTTTGGGTCAGATCACATAAAAACGACAAGGGGGACAAGTGGTAAAATTGGAGCGTTCGAAGAAGAAGATTTAAATGTTTAAAAATAGATGTCCCAAATAATAAACAAAAAAGGGGCAATTCGGGTGATGAAATCAGAGAAATGACAGGTCAACCACTGGGGACAACTTTTAAAAAAAAGGAGAAGAGGAATTTTGGACATTTTTGAGAAGAAAGATCAAAGAATACCAAAACGGGATTGAAGGGGGAATCGGGTTCGAAAAAACCCTGGAACCCTGAAATGAACTTTGCTGAGAGAGGTAAGAAATATTGGTCTCAATTCCATGGAAGAGATTGAAAGTTCCCCTAGAGGGGAGGGAGAAATCACTGGAGGCCCTTAAAAACTTAAGGTCAGAAAATTATTAGTTACCTCTGAAGTCGAAAGGCTTGCCTGAATGGTAAGGGCCTGATGTAAAGGAACCCTTTCCCGTACAATTTCAGCCAGAAGCCCCATACGACACCTGACCCCCGAACAAGGGGTGAATGAGAAGAAGGGAAAAATTATTGATTATTATTGTAAGTTTATAATATAAACATTGTTTTGTTTTTTAAGTTCAGTATTCTTTTTTGGAAGGAGTTTTATAAGGGATGGATTCTAGGTTTTTGGAAAAAAAGTGAATTATCAAAGATAATTGACTATAATATTTATTTGTCTGTATTCTTAAAGACGCAAACTCTCTGGGGGTTCGAGAGTGTGGATGGAAGAATACTGGGGGCTGTGAACTGCAAAAATGATAAAATGTTGATATGTAAAAGGGTCAACAAAAAATTTTTGTTTTCAATATATCAAAAAGGGAACAGTATCACTTCTAACTTTAAAAAAATAAGATTTAGAATGTATTGTTCTTCTGCTTCACCTTAAACCCCAACGGAGGGTTTCAAAAACTCTTCCAGCAATTCCTCTCTTTCCCATTTCTTCCATTTCTTTCCATGTTTTACCTACCCTTTTTTAATATCAGTCTTCAGCTTTTTTTCTTGTTTTTTCTTCAGCTCTTTTCTTCACTTTTTTCTTCACTCTTTCTTCACTTTTTTCTTCAGCTTTTTTCTTCAGCCTTTTTTCAGCTTTTTTCCCAGCTTTTTTCCGTTTTTTTTTTCTTCAGCTCTTTCTTAGCTCTTTCTTCACTTTTTTCTTCAGCTCTTTTCTTCACTTTTTTTTAGCTCTTTTCTTCAGCTTTTTTCTTCAGCTTTTTTCTTCAGCTTTTTTCTTCGCTCTTTCTTAGCTCTTTTTTTCAGCTTTTTTCTTCAGCTCTTTTTTCAGCTTTTTTCTTCAGCTTTTTTCTTCAGCTCTTTTTTAGTCTTTTCTTCGATATTTCTAGGCCTTCTCCTCCCCCTTTTTCCCAGTGGGTTCCCAAAGGCAATCCCCGCTTGAAACTTCCAGTCAGTCTTCTCAGTGTGCTAACACCCAGCTCTTCCTTAGCTCTTTCTCTACGGGTACTGCTTAGTTCTTTCTCTGATTTCCCTCGTTGGTAATCTTATCAAATTATCTCAGTCCCTTATCCATGTAAACATCCATTTATAAAGGGCCCCGTATTTTCTGTAGAACATGTGTGATAACGGGAAAACACTGCGGAAAGGATAATAGAGAGAGAAAGAAACATTCTGGATATACAAATTTTTGGGGACAAAATAAAACATCTGAACTGATAGACAATACTGTTGTCATTGTTTTATCTCCTTAAATAATTCCTTCCAATATTTTTAGGATTTCTTCATTTATTTGTTTCATATCCAAAAAATGATGATCAAAGGGAAATCTGTGTTTCTATATCCACAAAGATCAGATCAAATGAAATCTGTGTTTCATACCCACGAAATGATGATCAAATGAAATCTGTTTTTTATATCCAAAAATGATAGATCAAATGTAAATCTTGTTTCATACCCAGAAATGATGATCAAATGTGAAATCTGTGTTTCTATATCCACGAAATGATGATCAAATGTGAAATCGTGTTTCATATCCCAAAATGATCAGATAAAATGTGAAATCTTGTTTCATGGCTCAGAAACGGGGAAGTCCCCAAAGTTAAATACAAAAAGATTAAACCTTGTTAAAAGTCTTTGGTAGATTCTCAATTAAGATGGTTTTCAGAGGAACACAAACCTGTGGATGAAACCGAAAATCGCCGAAGGGTAAGCACCAGAGCTCCAAAAGGCAATTTTGATGTGGGCGTCTTTCTTGAAAAGGTGTTTTTAATCCCCAAAATGAATGATCAAAATGGCTGACAAGACCGATCAAAGAAGAAGAAGAAGAAGATGGATAAGAACAGGATAGGAACCCATGATGACTCATTTTTAAAAGGAGAAAATAGGATGGGTCGGGGTACCCCATGGAAGCCTAGGTGTCACTAGACAAACGCTGAGTGGAACCCCCAAATAAAAACAGAAAAGAGGACATCTAAACAGACCTGGAGCGAAGTCTTCTTTGGGGGAAATGAAGATGCTGATATCCGGAAGACCACGAAAACAGCCAGAGACTGGGGAAAAATGACAAACAACGTTTAGGCCCCCAACAGAGATGAATAAAAAAGATCCAAGAAAAACACACAACTTTTTTAGAAATAAAATCCAAATATTCTTTTACATTTCAAAAAAAATGTTTCCAATTTTTTCTAATCTTTAATGAGTTGTATTTATATATACTGTTAAATTTTGTCAACAGAGGATAGTACCGCACTTATAGGTGAAGTGATTGCTATCTGGGTGACCAGTTTTCCCCTCAAATCATAACAAATTTGTCCTGGGGAAGGTTAGTAGAAGACAGAGGTTTAAAGTAATCATGAGGTTTTTTTGGGCCTGATGTAATCAAGTGGATAGAGTTCAGATATAGCCAAGTTTAGGTTCTATTTTGTCAACGGGGATGCTCATTTTTCGGGGTTGAGGGGGGGTTTTTTTCAAGAGAGGTGCGATGACCGGGGGTTAGACTGCTATTTAGTTAAGTGGTTAAATCTGGTGAGCGTGGTTAAATCCATTAGAAGGGTTAAGTCGATGTAGCGGGTTAGGCCTTTTAGTTAAGGGAGAGAAGATGGTCAAGTGGTTAGACTGCTCATTTAATAAGTGGGGTTTGAGTACTGATGTGTCGTGGGTTGACTGCTATTTAGTTAAGTGGTTAACTGATATATCATGGTTAGACTGCCATTTAGTTGGGTTGGAACTAGAGTCAATGGTTAACTGCTCTTTAGTTGTGGTTGAGACGGAGCAAGGGGAGGTCATTTTTTCAAGTGGGAAAGCCCCATGTTAAGTGGTTAGACTGCTATTTTAAACAATGGGTTAAGTGCTGATGTAGTCAATGGTTAGACTGCTCTTTTAAATTTAAATGGTTAGAGACAGTTTGCAGTTTAGACATCTACAGAAAAAGAATGTTTGAAGGAGAATAATAAAGTAAAAATTTAGGGAAGAGACCCACCACAAAGCATAGTAGACATCCTTTCACTTCAAACCTTTTCTGTATTTTTTTTAGAATCACCTTGAGGTGTGGCTGCTTATACAGTTGAGGAAAATTTTCATTTAACATGGCAGGGTTGTTTTATTCTTTATATCTAACTTTTTCTTTCTAACTCACATACGAGAAACAGAAATAGAGACAGAGATAGAAAGAAGAAGATGAAATATCTAATGAAGATAAGAAGTACAAGTTTGTCATTCTTTTAGCCAAAAGAGCCATGGTAGCGTAGTTGTTAGTGAACCGCTTCAAGGCTGGTCTGGGGTTAACTCCCGCAGTCGGGGGAATTTTTTCCCCTCCGCGGCTCAGGTCAACCCAGCCTCAACTGGGTACCAGACATGCTCTGGGAAAATAAAGGGGCCGGCATGATGCTGACCACATCACCCATCGTTGCGTTGAACATTCTGTTGGGGCACAGCACATTCAAATATGTCATAATCAGGTTAGACAATTTGAAGCTGGGGATAAAAATCTAAATTATGTCTCTACCATACACTGTTTTATCATCAAGTTAGATAAACCACAGGCTAAGGATATTTTTTGACAGATCCTGCTTACTGTACCCAGTCACATTAGGGAGACAGAAGACATAAAAAGTCATGGATCACTTCCTCACGTGATACAGGGGGTAAGATGTTAGAAGACAGATGATATTATCATGTCGCCTACTATACTATCAGCATCAGGTTAGACGTTAGAAGACAAGATGATAGTTAGCTATTTTGTTGATCCTGTCCCCAAAAGATAGTTATATTCATGTTGCATCCCGTCCCAGCAAGATGATAGTTAGTATTCGTGTTTCATCCTGTCCCCCAAGATGATAGTTAGTATTCGTTTTTTATCCTGTCCCAGCAAGATGATAGTTTTAAATTTATGTTTCATCCCCGTCCCAACACCTATCTTTATGTCAGGTCTGTCTGAACCCCCAATTTCCCACATATCTGTAAAAAAAAAAGATGGTCTTCAAAATCCCCCTTTTCATCTCCACCAGAATTTTTTCCTCCAATATTTTCTGTAGCAGACATTTTGTTTTTTTATCCCCAAATCATAATCTACAACAATTTTCCCGTAGTCATCTCTTTGCCGCCTTGAAGAGTTTGTTTATTTATTCACCCGCCACAAATATGTAGGTAACTTATTTTTTTTTTGCTCATTTCAGGATTTCATCCACACTGAGCACCTTTGGGGGCAGTATTACTTAAATTATTCCCTCATTTTTTTCAGTATTTCTCATTATTCAATTATTCATTATTTTTCTTCTTCACCTTTTAACTCCCAATGGAGCCCGGTCTTCAACAAACTTCTTCCAGCCCTTCCCTCTCTTGCCATCCCTTCTAATTTTTCCATGTCTTGCCATCCTTTGAATATCAGTCTCCAACTCTCTTTTCCATTTTTTAGTTATTCATTATTAGTCATTTTAAATTTTTATTCATTTTACTAATTATTATTTAGTACAGACAAATACTGAATTGTTTTTAAACGACTATCTGCTTTTTCCTAAATTTCGAACCAGATTGTTTTCTTAATTTTAATTTGGGTCACTTATTTCAGTTCAACATCTACTAGTTTTTTAAAGTGGGTTTTTTTAAAAAGGGAAAATTATGGGAAATTTTGATTAACATTCCCCCGGTGGTTATCGGGGCCCAAATTTGGGGTGTAAAAAATAGAACCAAGTTTCCCCCCCAACATTGTGGAGGCTAAGGAGGTTTGTCTTAAACGGGTGCAAATGTCCCCAGGGAACAAAAACAAATTCTTGCAGAAAACGGATGCACCAGGCCGAACATAACAATGACCCCCACAATGAGGAATGGGGTAATGATTCTACGGTTGAATCTGCCTAGAAATTTGGCGGTAAAAATGTCAAACCTACCATCAGGGTGAAAAATTACTGCTGGAAGAGGTTTGGGACAAATGGGGAAGCGAAATAAGGAATTATATCCCCACATAACTCCCCAGTTGGCCCACTTACACTAGCGCCAAGACAAACTGATGGCATGGGTGATAATCTGAGACAGCGCGCCCTTTTTTAAAATCAAATCCCAAAGTGAAACACAGAAATCAAAAAAAATTACCATTCAGATGCCTGCCATTTAGATGATCATTTGTTTGTGTGAAATTTTGTGAAGAATAATGTCTCACATATTGTTTACAAAATTAATTGATAATTTTTTAAAAAGGGGAGCTGGAATTTTTAAATGGGAAAAGTTTTGATTGGTTGGGGAAAAATTTGTCCCGTGTTCCAATAGGGAAAGAAATAGTTAATTTCTGGGATATGCTTAAAGAAGAAGACAATCTTAGACTGACCATCAATTGTGAAAAAAGGAAAAGAATATTAATTTTGATAGGGAACATTTACTAAATATATTCATTATATATTACCAAAACTATTTATCCCGAACAGGAAATATAACATTTTTACTTCCCTTTCAGCTGATTGTATCACACTTCACATATCCGTTTACATTGGTTACCAATGTCATGGCTGTTAGTAACAGTGGGTAAGTATTAAACCTGTTTTCAAACTTATAGTTTTCTTTTTTACTTCCGTTTGAGAACTTGAAATGTTCATTACAGTCTGTAGATTTAAAAAAAATTCACTTGATGAACCAATCTCTGAGACAAGGACAAATTATTGAAATAAATAGTAGAACAATTTATTTGTTATTGTTTGTCAAACCTTTAAATAACGTTATTGGTGTTTTATTTTTATGTCAGGGCATGCAGGTGTGAGGGGAAATGAACGTGCCGATAGGTTTGCGGGTATAGCTGTGATAAAATGCGGGCGAACAATGGACCAGGCTGATATTCTGAATTCTCTAAGGGAGAGAGGATGTGTAAATGATTCAAGTAATGGGGGTGAATCTACAACCCTAACCAGACTGCAAGAATAACAAGTCAAATGTGATCTAGCCAGACAAGAGCTTTATACTGGTAGCCAAAGAAGAATAGTAAACCAACAAACAGGGGTCATTAGTTGTGACATGCTGAGAGAGGAGATCAGAACACTTATGGACGTATTGGTTTGATGTGTAGTGATGATGATCTGACGACTAAACCAAACTATTGATGTTGCATATGACATTGTTAAAGAAATCAATACAGCTTGCTACTACTTCTGCTTCTCAATAAAATAAAGCAAATAGAATATTAGGGCAAATTGTACTAATTTTTAAATGCAGACATGTCACTATGAACACTAAAAGATCATTGTTCAACACAATCTTTCTTTCTACATTATGCTATCAGTGCCAAACCTGGAAACTGACATCAAACGATAGAAGAAAACTAGTCACGACAGAGATGAAGTGTCTGAGCAGAATGAGATAGTAACACAACGAGACTGGTTTAGAAATGAAGACATCAGGAAAAAGTTGGTACAACATCAGTACTGAACTTCATTAAGAAACAACAAATTAAATGGTTCGCCACATAAGCAGATTACCAACAGACAGTGTGCCTCAAAGATATCAAAGAGCATTGTTACTCTGATACAGTGGATACGAAGCATAAGGCTGTCCATGCAAAAGGAGGGATAACAGAGGTGAAGAAAAATAGTGTTTATGAAGTGCACACAAAAGCCTGTTCTATAAATCTCCTCTTATCCTGAAGCTGTACGGCAAAACAGGATTAGAGAAGAAGAAGAAGAAGTCTTCAACTCTATTTGTTTCTTTAGTTGATCTGACTTGCCCTCTGATATTCTGGAACTGGTTATTTATGGCTTCTCTTCCACTATGCATTCTAAACAAATCATGTCTTGCTAATTCTTTAGGGAATACTCTTGACCATCTCAGTTCAGTTCTTGTTGTCTATCCAAATTTTGAATTCAAGCCATAACTCTTTATATGAGACTGCAGTGGCAAAGTGAAGAGTGCACTTTCTTCCTGGAAGAGCGGTTTTGGTTTGATTCCCAGAGTGGAATTTTTTCCAATGCAACCATTTGAGCTCTCTTGTCTAACCAGCCTCAACTGCGTTTCAAAGAAACACTTGGTAGTGAAAGAACCTGCATGATGTTGATCACATCATCCATCATGTGCCGTTCAGTCAAAGAAAAAAAATACAAGCATAGTACCATTTTCCACAATGTACCACATGTTATAACAACAGGCACTTTGCTATGTTTATTACTTGAGCTCTCTAAACTTGTTTAATTTATTTTAATGATGCATGGGAAGCTTCTGATGAAACCTCAAGACGTTTGACTTCTTTTCATGAACTCAATTTAATATTGACGCATCATTTATAAATGTGACATTTGGCTTGTGTTCATGAACTTAATTTGATATTGACGCAACATTTATAAATATGACATTTGACTTGTGTTCATGAACTCAATTTGATATTGAAAAACATTTATAAATGTGACATTTAGCTTGTGTTCATGAACTCAATTTGATATTGACACAACATTTATAAATGTGACATTTGGCTTGTGTTCATGAACTCAATTTGATATTGACACAACATTTATAAATATGACATTTGACTTGTGTTCATGAACTCAATTTGATATTGACACAACATTTATAAATATGACATTTGGCTTGTGTTCATGAACTCAATTTGATATTGACACAACATTTATAAATATGACATTTGACTTGTGTTCATGAACTCAATTTGATATTGACACAACATTTATAAATATGACATTTGACTTGTGTTCATGAACTCAATTTGATATTGACACAACATTTATAAATATGACATTTGACTTGTGTTCATGAACTCAATTTGATATTGACACAACATTTATAAATATGACATTTGGCTTGTGTTCATGAACTCAATTTGATATTGACACAACATTTATAAATATGACATTTGGCTTGTGTTCATGAACTCAATTTGATATTGACACAACATTTATAAATATGACATTTGGCTTGTGTTCATGAACTCAATTTGATATTGACACAACATTTATAAATATGACATTTGACTTGTGTTCATGAACTCAATTTGATATTGACACATTTATAAATGTGACATTTGACTTGTGTTCATGAACTCAATTTGATATTGACACAACATTTATAAATTTAAACTTCTTGGTTTCAGATTGGCTGCTGGTCAATTCCCTCTCATGTCAACTTACACTAGCTGGATAAACTGCATGAGTTCTCTGTCAGATGAGGGAGACTTGAAGCGTGGAGCAAGTTCTTTCTGGCGCACATACAAGCCTCACCCTACCATCCTGTTCCGAGCAGTTGAGCCATATTCCAGAAGTGCGATATCCAGAAATAAACGTAACTAGCACCATTCGGCACCAGTGAAGCCCATTAAATTATAATAAATTATAGAATTGAACCAATCATGTATGAAGTTAAGTAGAAATATGGGGACATAATTTAAAATGAAAGAAAACTTGGATCCATATTGCATAAGAATTTGACACCTTATGTTAATAGAAGTATTGTATAACATTTTAATCAGAATAGAATATTGAAGGCTAATTGTCATGTAGGATTTTATTTTCCTGCTTTAGCTAATCAGAAAGTGAAATCTCTATTTCTGGTGATTAGTACTTACACTGACTTACTGATGACTAATGGCTTGAGTCTTGTCTTATTCACATGTGCTGTGAAGTGTCATGGTGAGTTTCAATTATTTATCTTGTGCCAGGTGTGTTGCATATTGTTTCTCTTTGATGTCGCAGGACATCTGTGATATTATCTATCCATCGGGTTCTTGGTCTTTATCGGGCTCTACATCCGGGTTACTGGTTGTTATAGGCGTGAAATGGTAGTAGATCTGGTTTAATTCTCATTGGGTGACCGAAGCACTTTATTTGCTATCTTATATACTATCAAATTATTTTTGGTTCCCTGTTGGTTCAAGTGAAGGACATGTTGTGTCTTAGATATCAATCAATCGTCATGCCTGCCGGCGTAGGCGATTGTGTCTCTCCACAACTATCTCTCTTTGGTGCAGTTAATCGGTTCTGACGTTGATCTTTTGTCGAACCATGATGTCAGACTGTTCAACATCTCCCTCTGTCTTCCACTATCTCTCCTTCGCTGAATTTTACCTGTTGTCACCAAATGTTCTAAACCTCCTCTTCACATTATATGCCAGAAGAACCTTGATTGTCTGATTCTTATTCTTTTGATAAGGTTTCTTTGTGTGCAGGCCTGATTTAAAACCTCATCATTTGTTTTCTTCGCTGTCTATAGATATAGAAACAAAAGATCAAAACCCGAGTTCTAAAACTTTGTCATTTTATCTTGCTTCATAGATTCATGCCAACATATGACATTATTAAGCCTTATCTCTTGTATGTCTGTTTGTCACTTCTCTTTTAGAGAGTTTACATTTCTAATGACTTAGTAGAATTTTGGAAATAGTTCATAGCTCATATGTACGGTTCCAACTTCACTGGAGCAGGTCACCCCATAATTGCTCCGTTCCTGTGCCAATGAAAATCACTCGAAATGCCAACAGCTGTGAAATATCTCCTGTGTGAACTAATTCCATAATGAAACCGTCACAAAAAGCAACCCACACCGCATAAATGCATATGGCCGTCGCTATAAGGTATCAAGACAAAACTGTTCATCACTTGAATTGCAATTCATGTCAAAGGGAACATCAGCCATGACCAAATATCCAGCTTTCTGCACCCACAATATCACTGCATACAGCAGATTGAGTCGGTTCGTTACATCCGCTGTCCGCGATTTTCTAAATACACACAACAAACGCACAGTTGACACAGCAAAATGCATTCCATGTAACATTCATAGCTCACAGCATTGCTCAAGCACTAACTCAGTAGCTCGGCAACGAAACCGGAAAATACCCGACCAAACATGGCGGAAATGTGCTAGCAAAGTCGTGTCCAGAATCAAACAGTCCTAACTCTGAATGGCCCTCCGCATTCCGCCATTGCTGGCCTGATTTTGTTAGAAATTGTGGAAATGTCTGGTTTTGTTATATCTGTTACATAGGAACTCAATAACAAATTTCTATTATTGTAAAAAGCGATTAAAACCAGTGAATATTTTTGTTTGTTTAGAAGTATATGAAAGAGTTAAAATAATATCTTATCTATCTATTCTCTATCCCTGTTATGCCTTTGGGTGTCAGCTCTAAAAAAGAGACACCTAGAGTGAGCCTCCTTATGCGCTTTGTACAAGGTAGAATTTAGTGCATCGGATATTCCGTCGATCCATCGTTTACATGGTCGTCCTCTGGGTATGTTGCCGTTGTATCTGAGTGCCAGTGCTCTTTGTGGGAGAGTAGGTAACCTTGACGCATGTCCACACTATTTGACCTATTGTTTCTTAATATATTGTAGCACCGGCAAAGATCTCACTTTTTTCTGATTTCGTTGTTTCTGACTTTGTCATAACATTGAGCACATCATATGCAACAAGTCATTGTCTATAAGAAACAAGAAGGAGAGTTCTTGAAAACTAAGAAGTCACCAGTCTTGTTGAATTAAAGAAAAACAGTTCTTCTGTACTACATAGTCAGTAGTAACATATTTAAGTAAGAAATAGATTTCTTTAGTACTGACAAGGATCCCACTTTTTTTCTAATTTCGTGGTTTCTCATTTTATCTTATTTGAAACAATGTTGACAGAAGTTCGGTGGAAGAGTCTTGCTGCATCAGTGGTTTATACAATTACTGTACAAACCTAATAATTGCACGTCATTGTAAAATTTTTTTTTTTTTTTTTACTTAATCCTTGTATACTTTTGTGTAACCAGATACAAGTTTTCTTATCATGAACATATTTTTCCATTTCTCAGTCTTCCCTTTAACCTTCCATAACACAGAAGATTTGTTTCTGTTCTCTCACTGAATATTTGATGTCTGGCTTGAATTAGATCTACTCCTAGTTTTTTAAATTTTTTAATTTAGTAAAATTCTACCTGGAATAACTGATGGAAGGTGAAGTAATTGTGGACAACAAGAACATGATAAGGATGTAATGTATACCACTGATGCATGTTTGAAAGCATTTATCCATGATGTTTGTTGCTGACCAAATTGGAGTTTATTTAGTCTGCTGAACTTTTTGTTTGAGAATTATGCTCTTCAAACTACTTGTAGCACGCCCATTTGTTCTGGATGATAATTTGTTTAGTTTTAGTTTAGTCGTCGGATCATCATCGCTTGCACATTGAACCAACTAGTCTATAAGTGCTGTGATCTCCTCATCAGTATGTCTCTCAGGCGTGTGGCAACTAATGACACCGGTCCTTAGTTTAGTTTAATGATCGAATCATCATTGCACATTGAACCAACTAGTCTATAAATGCTGTGATCTCCTCATCGGTATGTCTCTCAGACGTGTGGCAACTAATGACACCGGTCCTTAGTTTAGTTTAGTGATCGAATCATCATTGCACATTGAACCAACTAGTCTATAAGTGCTGTGATCTCCTCATCAGTATGTCTCTCAGGCGTGTGGCAACTAATGACACCGGTCCTTAGTTTAGTTTAGTGATCGAATCATCATTGCACATTGAACCAACTAGTATATAAGAGCTATCTCCTCCTCATTATGTCTCTCAGAGTAGCAACTAAAGCACCGGTCCTTTGTTGGTGAACTAATCTAGTTATGAATTAACTGGGACATATTATGGTCACACTAACATCTGTGAAAGTTGATGAAACAATGATATTTAGTAGTCTTATAAATCAATTTTAAATGAAATGAGAGTAAGATGTAACATTGATACTAGATAACAAGAATATGTAACTAGTGAGATAGAGGAAGCATCAGCATATATCCACTTTTTCATGTACTGAATGAGACTAAATCAGCTTTAGGTCTACCCAAAGTATAAGGACAAATATTATGTTACCTAAACTAGTACATATAAACAAAAGCAAAACTATTGACTAAGAAATCTGCATAAGAGTCAAACAAAAATGAAAGAAATTATCTACACAAACAAACATATAAATGATTAATAAAACTTCATAGTTTGATGACATATAAAACAGTGATATTACTGTCTTAAAAAAATAGGATCTAAAGGCGAAGAATTGACTTCATTTCACCGGGTTTCTCCATTTGGCTCCGTCCCTGTCAACAAATAAGACATCCGCTAACAGTGTTGCACAAACCACACAATCCTTAGCTCCAACAACGATCCTAAGGATCATCATAAAAAATTGCACATGTGACTGCCCAGATTCAAACCTACAACCTTCAGAACGACAAGCAAACTTCTTAACCACTTCGCTACAGAGATCCACAGTGTGATATTACTGTGTGAGAAAACATTATTTATTTAATCAGTTCTTCTATTATTGTCATTCTGATCAGACCAGATTGAGAGAGATGGGTGTTGTAATTGGTACAGCCTGAAAAGAATGACATACCACACATGTGAAAAGATTGATTAATCAATATTGAACTGGCATGTTGGGCCGTTGGATTTGTTGAGGTGTGAATCGTAGCACCAATGAACATGCCTGAAGTGCTATGATGATAGTCCTCATATAACGTGGACATGAAGTGAAACCTTTCAGCTCGCTTGTTGAATATAGTAATAATTTTATTAGTTAATTTTATGTACTTCTGTTATATTTTTTCTAAAGTTATTTTTCTATACCGATGTTTGGAAAATATTGTCTGTATTATTACGAATTCTGCAGTAGCATTATCAATCTGAAAAAGTTATGAGTCTGGTCAGCGGCGGCTCATGATAATTTTTGTTGGTGGGGCCAGACAAAAATTTGCTGAAAAAATCATGATTTTGGGTTAGGTTATATTTTAATTCATAAAACAAATACACGTTACACATTATTTTTGGTGGGGCCCGGCCCCACTTGCCCCTAATGACGAGCCGCCACTGAGTGGTAATTTACAAACCGAAACACTGCAATAACTTGACAGATCAGCATCATTTGTGTGTGTGTACACGTATGCATGATAAATACACTAGCGAACAATACCAGCAGGATGCTGGTGTCATCTGCTGTATTTCTATTTGATCCTGAAACAGTTTAATATGTAGGTTTTGTCAACGCTTGACAGCTGTTGTTTATTGTGTCATTGATCTTTGTTTTTGGAGCATAACAATTATAGTAATATTGTTTGTCTGTATTTGGAGCATAAAAATTATAGTAATATTGTTCGTCCTTTGAAATATAAATCTAGTATTGACTAGTGTGAAAAGTCATCATCATTAAATAGCTTGTCCTGAGCAGAACTTTGCCACCCCAACAGTGGGAATATGAGGATTAAATATTTTGGCCACGTTAAACATCGTATCGCCTACCACAGAGAGCCACACAGAAAAAGTATAATGAGTACAAGGCAAGAGGAAGACCACGAAAAGATGGAGCGACGGCATCAAGAACAGCCTTACAAACATGAATATCAGCTTACAAAGTGCCTTAAAAAAGCACATACAAGATTACTATGTTTCACCCCCAACACTTCCATAAAGAAGTAAATGGTGGAAGAGACGAAGCAGAGAAGAAACGTCACAGTGGTTTGAAGAGAACGGTAATGGAAGTCATGGTTCCTGTAGTACGAGGCAGGGGATGACCAAGATGAAAGTGGGAGCAGAGCATCAAAGAAACCTTGAACATGATGCTGGAAGAGGCGGGAGAACCTGCTAGAGACAGAGAGTTTTCAGGTGGGCTGTGATGAGAGCGATATTCTGTAAGGGACATGCCACTACTTAAACATCACTAAAAAAGTAACAAATATTTGTACAGAAAATATAAATTGATCATAGCTTGTGTTGTAGTTGTGTAAAAACTCTCCCAACAATTAACATAAGAATATCATAATATAGAATCTACAAGAAGAACAATAACAAAATAACTGTTGTATTGAGCTGAGCTGACAGACATCTCAAGAAAACACTTGAGAAGATATCAAGAAAACTCAACAAAATTTGGATGTCATCGACCTTATTAGAAAATGAGAATGTGATTTTCTGTTTTGAAATCTGAAACGAAAATAAAATCTTCATGAACATAATTGAAAACTACCCTTTATAACGATATATTTCAGTGAACATATGTATATATGTATATTTGACCATGAAGGGTTGTGGGTTAAATCTCACACTCGATGTTTCACTTCGAGGAAAGGAATTGATCATCCTACCTCCTGCAAACCAGTCTAGAAATGTAAAGTGACTTCATAACCTAAGGTCTGAAAAGACTACAAGAAGTTTTGTTTGACTGATATACGTGAGCATACATACATGACTTGCTTGCGCCAGCATATATATATATAATTACGTTTGAACCCACATATAACAAGATTACGGTCAGTTACGTAGTACACATTAAAATAGTTTATGTTCATGTTAGGTTGATTGTATTTAAGATAATTCAATAAATGAATACCAACATTTGATACAGTATTTTGTTGATGGTTTGTAACATATCAAGAAATTTGACAAAACAGATCGGCCATGGGAGACATGAGAAGAGGAGTTTGCAGATACATGGCAAACCCTAACCCCAATGACAACATCAACCACCTTACAAAGAGAGACAATCAGAGCACAATTTTTAGACTCCAGATCTAACATATCTTTTTCTTCTTTCTTTTGTCAGCACACTGTTACCGGGTTGTTAGCCCAGTGTTGTGGTTTTATGTGTTTGTCTTGCGTTTCTCTGGTGACTTGTGTTGTCAGCACACTGTTACCGGGTTGTTAGCCCAGTGTTGTGGTTTTATGTATTTGTCTTGTGCTTCTCTAGTGACTTGTGTTGTCAGCACACTGTTACCGGGTTGTTAGCCCAGTGTTGTGGTTTTATGTGTTTGTCTTGCGTTTCTCTGGTGACTTGTGTTGTCAGCACACTGTTACGGGTTGTTAGCCAGTGTTGTGGTTTTATGTGTTTGTCTTGCGCTTCTCTGGTGACTTGTGTGATGGTTTTCTTAGTCCTGGCAGAATTCAACTATGTTATCTATCCACCTTTTCCTTGGTCTTCCTCTTGTCAGCATACTGTCACCGGGTTGTTAGCCCAGTGTTGTGGTTTTATGTGTTTGTCTTGCGCTTCTCTGGTTGTATCATCAGCCGCTTTGAGCATTTCTGCAGTAATGTTGTCATCACCCGCTGCCTTATTGTTTATCAAGGAATTGATTGCCTCCTTGACCTCAGCTACACTTATCATTTCTTCGTTAATTGGTATGGAGCTGTTTCTTGCCTCTTCGTCAAACTTGAGTAGTACTGGTGGATCAGGTCTATTTAATATTTCTTCAAAATGTTCTGCCCATCTTTTCTTCTGCTCGGTATCTGATGTTAGAACTTTACCATCTTTGCTCTTGATTGGGCCACCCTTTGAAACAAATGTTCCAGTAAGTTGTTTTAGTGTGTTGTATAGCATTTTACTGTTTCCAGTCTTAGCTGCCTTTTCCCCTTCTTGCCAGTCGATTGACATATGCTCTTTTATCTCTTCTAGCTGCTCTTTTCACTTCCTTGTCTTTTAGTCTATATTCCTCTTTTACCTCATTATTTTGTAGTCTTTGACTGTCTATTCGCAGTTGTTCTTTTTAGTATGGTGAATTTTCAATTTCAGTTTCAATTTACCTATGCATAAATTATGATCACTTCCTACATCTGCCCCTCTGTATGCACGGACATCCAGCAATGATGTTCTAAATTGTATATTTATGCACATATGGTCAATCTGATTCCTGGTCACTCCATCTGGTGAGTGCCAAGTAAGTTTATGAATTTCCTATGTGCAAAGATGGTACTTTCAATTACTAAGTTTGACAGCATACATAACTCCGCCAGTCTTTCTCCATTCTCATTCATTGTGTTTATTCCTTGTTTTCCTATAGCTCTCTCTACCCCTACATTATCACTTCCAACCTTGGCATTAAAGTCCCCATTACTACTAACAGGTCATGTTTTGGGTCTTGTTAATTTGATCTTGTAGTTGCTCATAAAATGTGTCTTTCTTATCATCGTCAGCCTCATTTGTTGGTGCATAACACTGCAGTATTGTCATATGGACATGCCTGGTACTGAAGCGGGCTCTAATTATCCGACTCGAGATGGGTTCCCACTCTAACATGCTCTTTGCTACTCTAGATGTCATCATTATACCCACTCCTTCACAATGCTTACCATCTTCTGTTCCTGAATATATGAAAGTTAATCCACTAACTACTCTTCTATCTGTTCCAGGCCATCTCACCTCACTTAACCCCAGTATGTCCAGCTCGTATCTCTTCATTTCTTCTGCAATTTGGGCTGATTTTGTAGCCGTGGCCATCGTTCTCACATTCCAAAATCCAATTTTAGTGTGTGTTTTGAGCCAAGTAATGTACGAGTCGGGTTACTGACTTCCGCAGAGCGGCTTTCATCGGCAACCGTCATTGATGCACTAGGTGCACCGCACACCACCTGGCTGGTCGGTTTACCGGTATGGTGTCCTTTCTTACAAGTTTCTGTAGCTATTTCAATTTCTTGTGATGAGGTAGCTGGCCTCACGCACAAGTCCTCCTCCTTTTTCATCCGGGCTTGGAACCGGCATTGGCAGAGTTATATCAAACATTGGTCGTCTGCAAATAACAATTCATGCCGTTTCTAATTTTGACTCCTGTGTAATTTTATCCATGTATGTTATAAAAAGTAGAGGTGAGAGGACACCCCTGTCTGACGCCTTTATCCATGTATGTTATAAAAAGTAGAGGTGAGAGGACACCCCTGTCTGACGCCTTTATCCATGTATGTTATAAAAAGTAGAGGTGAGAGGACACACCTGTCTGACGCCTTTATCCATGTATGTTATAAAAAGTAGAGGTGAGAGGACACACCTGTCTGACGCCTTTATCCATGTATGTTATAAAAGTAGAGGTGAGAGGACACACCCCTGTCTGACGCCTTTATCCATGTATGTTATAAAAGTAGAGGTGAGAGGACACCCTGTCTGACGCTTGATTTAAAAGTAGGTGAGCACACCACCTGTCTGACCTTGATTTAATAGGAACAAGTCTGTCATTCCTACTGCTGTTTTTACTGAGCTTTGACTTTCTTTGTATAGGGACATAATGTTGCCTAATAATTGTCCTCATACACCAGACTCCTCATCAAGTGTTATATTGTACACATAACATATAACACTTAATAATCACTTAAACAGAATTCAACCACAACACACTCCAGAGTGCCAGCTGTGTGTACAGCATGATGAAACTGTTCACTACCACCTCTTCAGGTACCAAGGACTAGATGATATCAGGAAGATCCTCCAAGACCAGATAAATGGAATACATTATACGAAACCAAAGAACAACTTATTAACATATGCAGACACCACTACATATCATTGGGTCGAAGGGTAAGAGCTCAAATGTCACTGGATCATTGAAGAAGGAGTTTATGGTTTATTCATTTTGTTTTAGTTTTTTTTGGTTTTCTCTGTCCGCTATGACTTTAGGGGTAGTCATGGTGCCTAATATGGTACCTCTGTCTGATTTTTGCGTGAAAGCTTGCTTTAGTCATTACTAGTCGCCCGAGTGGTTACCGGGGCCCAAATTTGGGGTGTAAAGAATAGAACCACTGTTACCTGCCACGCATGTCGTAAGAGGCGACTAAGGAGGTTTGACTGAAATCGGATGCATGTGTCCTAAACGTGTAGAAGTCTATGCGCTTAGGGCCTACCAAACCAATGTGCAACGTATACACGTTCTTGGCAAAGATCAAACATCACAAAGAGTGATTAAAATTGGTCGTAAAGAACGAACGCAAAGAAGAAGAAGAGTCATTACTAGTGTCTCTCGCCATTCAGACGAGCCTTATCCCAACTTCGGAGGTACTTGTAATTTAGACCACCAAGTAAAGGATCAGGGTCTCCTGTAATCCAACCACACAAAATGTGCACACCGAGAATTTGTGGTTCAAGCTGGCATCAAGCCTCATAATTTTTATGGCACTTGGTCACTATTGCAGCGCAGTATCAACTTCATCATCAGGGACTCCAATTTTAATTGGAAAGAATAGTAAAATGTTCTAAATGAGGTTAATGCACAGAGTTGATTACAAACACAGAAACAGTGACGTATTTATCTTTGTATTCTATGAAATGTTTTGTTTAGTTTAGCCGTTTGATCATCATCACTGCACGTCGAACCAAGTAGTCCATAAGTGCTCCGATCTCCTCCTTAGTATGTCTCTTAGCGTGTGGTGATTAACGACCCCTGTTCTTTGTTGGTTTACTTTTCTTCTTTGGCTGCCAGCATAGTGTTCTTGTCTAGCTACACCACATTTGACTTGAAAATCTTGCAGTCTGGTTAGTGTTGTAAATTCACCACTATTACTTGAATCATGTACACATCCTCTCTCCGTTAGGGGATTTATAATATCAACCTGGTCTATTGCTCGCCCGCTTTGTACACCAGCCATACTTGCAAGTCTATCGTGCGTTCATTTTCCCTTACACCTGCATGACCTAGCACAAAAATAAAACGGACTTTTGTCAGCTTAGACCTCCACAGCAAATATGTAGACTTTCAATAAAGAAAATATTGATGAAGCTGATAGAGAGTTACATTTTTGTAAGTTCAAGTATTGGTTATTGGTTAATTATCTGACGTCACAGCACCCCGGACAGACCCTTAGGTTCCCAGTCTCCCCAAACAGATGTCGAAGGGTATGCATACTGATGGTTCCCGTGGCTCACTGGTTAAATACACTCCTCTCTCTGCATCAAACGACATGAGTGCATAGATAAGATAATTTTGGAGGGAATGGTGCCTGGAAGAAGAATGAGAGGAAGACCTAGAAGATGATGGGTGCAAGATGTCATTGACGATCTGAGAATGACTGCTGCTGACGCCGGTCAACTTACACAGAACAGAGAGTTTTTCAGGACTTCTGTCATGGGAGCCAA
This sequence comes from Arion vulgaris, assembly GCA_020796225.1. Lineage (NCBI taxonomy): Eukaryota > Metazoa > Mollusca > Gastropoda > Stylommatophora > Arionidae > Arion > Arion vulgaris. Next base: position 6,929,763 of record CM036762.1, read on the forward strand.
GTTCCGGAAGGGACAAGCTACTTGATGATGATGTCACGTGTTCGCTTGGTATACCGGTTTCAGGAGTGTAAGTGATAGTATACCTGTGAATAGGTTGGTGACAGTTTGGTAATAAGTATTGTGATAGATACAGGAAGATAATAACTACACTAGCATCCAAACAGTGCTGTTACATGAATACACGAACATATGGCCCCACATACATAATCGCCATCCTAAGTTAATATGTGGGCACACATTCACACATACATAATCGTGAACATACGTTAATATATGCGCACATGCCCACACATATATAATCATATGTTCATTTATACATCATCATCGGCCTCTTTGTCCCAAGAAACAATAGGTTATGTCGCATATTGTGTGTTTTGTACTGATTCACATCATCTGTAGAGGCTGTTGTGACATATTCTGAAGTGACAATCCTTGCTACTGTTGCTGAAAGTGAATAAGATGACTGGAGGCGATGTAGAAAATATTCTCTCTGCACTCTCTTTTGACTTGATATCTTCTTCAGCGATCTCTGGTCATGCGCAAAATTTACTGTCTACCACAAACTGGGCAGTTAGCTTCAGGTCTGTCAGGTTTGCCCAAAGAATAGTTTTCTTAAGAATAGAAGTCGACTGGGTGTGGCCACATGTTGCTTCTGAGATGCTTTCTTTTCTGAAACACCCTTCAGTGTTGCTCGTCTTGCCTGCTGCCCCTAGTCACCTGCTCCCACTTAATCTTCTGAGTTCAACTTTTTCTTCTGTGAATGCTCTGACATCAACATTATTATTATGTGTAAAAGCTGTTGTTAGATGTAAGTGCAAAATAAAAAGCTGTTGTCAGATGTAAGTGCCAAAATAAAAAAGGTTACTCTGGAATACAGTGACCTACATGCTGGTACCATTACTACAACACACAGATCAAGATGGATGTGAAAAGACATATGATAAAAAGTATTTTGCTACCAACACTTTGTTACCAGTGTCAAACTTGTATCTGACAGCAACACACCACATAAATCTCCCACGTGGAAATGAAATGATTGAGGAAGGTGGTGGGGGTCACCAGGATAGAGAGACTACGAAACGAGAACATCAGAAGCAGAGTGGACATAATTTCATGCACTGAATACATTGGAAGACAACAAATGCAATTATTTGGACATTTAAAGAGAATGGAATACAACCAACCATCAATACCAGCATACAATGAAAAGAGATCAAGTACTAGAGCCAAAGGAAGACCAAGAAAAAAATGGACATACATTATCAAGACGACACTAAATGAACACGGATATAACACAAGGGCGACTAATCTGGCAATGGAACTCAAATTTAAACCCCAACCCTTACGCTTAACAGCAAGAGTGGACAAACAATTCCATAATTCACATAGGGAAGGGCAATGGACGATAGACACATATAGCTACATATTTCGTATGTAAACAATTTGTGTCAGTTCCAAAGTAATGCTTGTTGCTGTCTCGTTTTCTGCGCACCAACGTTGTTTCAGATAGTGACGTTTAATGTTGATATTAAGGATGTGATATGAACTGAGATGAGGTGTCTTAGAAAAGCTGCAGGTGTGACAATAAGAGACAAAATTAGAAATGAAGAAGTCAGAAGAAAACAGGATGAGAAACCAATCAAGCAATTCTATAAAGAACTACAGTTTTCGACAGCTGACAAGAATGCCATAGTGTCGTCTACCACAGACAGCACACATAAAAAATATAACGAGTACAAAGCGAGAGGAAGACCACGCAAAAGATGGAGCGAAGTCATCAAGAACAGTCGTAAAAGGTGACTATTGTTGGGACCTAGAGAAGCTAACCTAGAAATAAAAACGTCACAGAAATCAGATGGGCTGGCCTAATTGTAGGCTCATAAATGTCACTACGTACAATCGCTCTTAAGCTCAGATCACACACAAATCACACAGAGTGATTAACATCGATATGTAGCGTTCGAAAAAAAAGTGTTTATAAGATGTCATCATCTTACGTCAGTTTTCTGTAACAATGTCATCCTCTTACGTCAGTTTTCTGTAACAATGTCTGAATTTATAACTCAATATAGAAGAAGAAGTGTTTATAAGATGTTATCATCTTACGTCAGTTTTTCTGTAACAATGTCTGAATTTATAACTCAATATAGAAGAAGAAGTGTTTATAAGATGTCATCATCTTACGTCAGGTTTTCTGTAACAATGTCTGAATTTATAACTCAATATAGAAGAAGAAGTGTTTATAAGATGTTATCATCTTACGTCAGTTTTTCTGTAACAATGTCTGAATTTATAACTCAATATAGAAGAAGAAGTGTTTATAAGATGTCATCATCTTACGTCAGTTTTTCTGTAACAATGTCATCATCTTACGTCAGTTTTTCTGTAACAATGTCTGAATTTATAACTCAATATAGAAGAAGTGTTTATAAGATGTCATCATCTTACGTCAGGTTTTCTGTAACAATGTCTGAATTTATAACTCAATATAGAAGAAGAAGTGTTTATAAGATGTCATCATCTTACGTCAGTTTTTCTGTAACAATGTCTGAATTTATAACTCAATATAGAAGAAGAAGTGTTTATAAGATGTCATCATCTTACGACAGGTTTTCTGTAACAATGTCTGAATTTATAACTCAATATAGAAGAAGAAGTGTTTATAAGATGTCATCATCTTACGTCAGTTTTTCTGTAACAATGTCATCATCTTACGTCAGTTTTTCTGTAACAATGTCTGAATTTATAACTCAATATAGAAGAAGTGTTTATAAGATGTCATCATCTTACGTCAGGTTTTCTGTAACAATGTCTGAATTTATAACTCAATATAGAAGAAGAAGTGTTTATAAGATGTCATCATCTTACGTCAGTTTTTCTGTAACAATGTCTGAATTTATAACTCAATATAGAAGAAGAAGTGTTTATAAGATGTCATCATCTTACGACAGGTTTTCTGTAACAATGTCTGAATTTATAACTCAATATAGAAGAAGAAGTGTTTATAAGATGTCATCATCTTACGTCAGTTTTTCTGTAACAATGTCTGAATTTATAACTCAATATAGAAGAAGAAGTGTTTATAAGATGTTATCATCTTACGTCAGTTTTTCTGTAACAACGTCTGAATTTATAACTCAATATAGAAGAAGAAGTGTTTATAAGATGTCATCATCTTACGTCAGTTTTTCTGTAACAATGTCTGAATTTATAACTCAATATAGAAGAAGAAGTGTTTATAAGATGTCATCATCTTACGTCAGTTTTCTGTAACAATGTCATCATCTTACGTCAGTTTTTCTGTAACAATGTCTGAATTTATAACTTAATATAGAAGAAGAAGTGTTTATAAGATGTTATCATCTTACGTCAGTTTTTCTGTAACAACGTTTGAATTTATAACTCAATATAGAAGAAGAAGTGTTTATAAGATGTCATCATCTTACGTCAGTTTTTCTGTAACAATGTCATCATCTTACGTCAGTTTTTCTGTAATAATGTCTGAATTTATAACTCAATATAGAAGAAGAAGTGTTTATAAGATGTCATCATCTTACGTCAGGTTTTCTGTAACAATGTCTGAATTTATAACTCAATATAGAAGAAGAAGTGTTTATAGATGTCATCATCTTACGTCAGTTTTTCTGTAACAATGTCATCATCTTACGTCAGTTTTTCTGTAATAATGTCTGAATTTATAACTCAATATAGAAGAAGAAGTGTTTATAAGATGTCATCATCTTACGTCAGGTTTTCTGTAACAATGTCTGAATTTATAACTCAATATAGAAGAAGAAGTGTTTATAAGATGTCATCATCTTACGTCAGTTTTTCTGTAACAATGTCTGAATTTATAACTCAATATAGAAGAAGAAGTGTTTATAAGATGTCATCATCTTACGTCAGGTTTTCTGTAACAATGTCTGAATTTATAACTCAATATAGAAGAAGAAGTGTTTATAAGATGTTATCATCTTACGTCAGGTTTTCTGTAACAACGTCTGAATTTATAACTCAATATAGAAGAAGAAGTGTTTATAAGATGTCATTATCTTACGTCAGTTTTTCTGTAACAATGTCTGAATTTATAACTCAATATAGAAGAAGAAGTGTTTATAAGATGTCATCATCTTACGTCAGTTTTTCTGTAACAATGTCATCATCTTACGTCAGGTTTTCTGTAACAATGTCTGAATTTATAACTCAATATAGAAGAAGAAGTGTTTATAAGATGTCATCATCTTACGTCAGGTTTTCTGTAACAATGTCTGAATTTATAACTCAATATAGAAGAAGAAGTGTTTATAAGATGTCATCATCTTACGTCAGTTTTTCTGTAACAATGTCTGAATTTATAACTCAATATAGAAGAAGAAGTGTTTATAAGATGTTATCATCTTACGTCAGGTTTTCTGTAACAACGTCTGAATTTATAACTCAATATAGAAGAAGAAGTGTTTATAAGATGTCATCATCTTACGTCAGTTTTTCTGTAACAATGTCTGAATTTATAACTCAATATAGAAGAAGAAGTGTTTATAAGATGTCATCATCTTACGTCAGTTTTTCTGTAACAATGTCTGAATTTATAACTCAATATAGAAGAAGAAGTGTTTATAAGATGTCATCATCTTACGTCAGTTTTTCTGTAACAATGTCATCATCTTACGTCAGTTTTTCTGTAATAATGTCTGAATTTATAACTCAATATAGAAGAAGAAGTGTTTATAAGATGTTATCATCTTACGTCAGTTTTTCTGTAACAACGTCTGAATTTATAACTCAATATAGAAGAAGAAGTGTTTATAAGATGTCATCATCTTACGTCAGTTTTTCTGTAACAATGTCTGAATTTATAACTCAATATAGAAGAAGAAGTGTTTATAAGATGTCATCATCTTACGTCAGTTTTTCTGTAACAATGTCATCATCTTACGTCAGTTTTTCTGTAACAATGTCTGAATTTATAACTCAATATAGAAGAAGAAGTGTTTATAAGATGTTATCATCTTACGTCAGTTTTTCTGTAACAACGTCTGAATTTATAACTCAATATAGAAGAAGAAGTGTTTATAAGATGTCATCATCTTACGTCAGTTTTTCTGTAAAAATGTCTGAATTTATAACTCAATATAGAAGAAGAAGTGTTTATAAGATGTCATCATCTTACGTCAGTTTTTCTGTAACAATGTCTGAATTTATAACTCAATATAGAAGAAGAAGTGTTTATAAGATGTCATCATCTTACGTCAGTTTTCTGTAACAATGTCATCATCTTACGTCAGTTTTTCTGTAACAATGTCTGAATTTGTAACTCAATATAGAAGAAGAAGTGTTTATAAGATGTCATCATCTTACGTCAGTTTTTCTGTAACAACGTCTGAATTTATAACTCAATATAGAAGAAGAAGTGTTTATAAGATGTCATCATCTTACGTCAGTTTTTCTGTAACAATGTCTGAATTTATAACTCAATATAGAAGAAGAAGTGTTTATAAGATGTCATCATCTTACGTCAGTTTTCTGTAACAATGTCATCATCTTACGTCAGTTTTTCTGTAACAATGTCTGAATTTATAACTCAATATAGAAGAAGAAGTGTTTATAAGATGTCATCATCTTACGTCAGGTTTTCTGTAACAACGTCTGAATTTATAACTCAATATAGAAGAAGAAGTGTTTATAAGATGTCATCATCTTACGTCAGTTTTTCTGTAAAAATGTCTGAATTTATAACTCAATATAGAAGAAGAAGTGTTTATAAGATGTCATCATCTTACGTCAGTTTTTCTGTAACAATGTCTGAATTTATAACTCAATATAGAAGAAGAAGTGTTTATAAGATGTCATCATCTTACGTCAGTTTTTCTGTAACAACGTCTGAATTTATAACTCAATATAGAAGAAGAAGTGTTTATAAGATGTCATCATCTTACGTCAGGTTTTCTGTAACAATGTCTGAATTTATAACTCAATATTTCATAAATGTACTATTTTGTCAGATTTTTACCATCAATCGTTGTACAAATGTTATGATAGTGTACTTTCACAGACATCCTACTGTTAATGGTGGAAGAGAAGAAGATCCTTCTGTTTCTTAGTTATTTGATCATTTCATTATTACTTCATTTTAATTGTTGTGCACTTTTTCAAAGAAGATATTGAATGTTTGTTCTAAAGTTGTCTTGTTCGTATTAACAATAAGAAATATGTTCATTATAATGATCAAATACTCTTAGACATTAATGAGGTGAAATATCTGAATGGTTCGAGATTCAAAAGGGGGTGAGACAGGGATGTATTTTGTCCCCATATTCAATATATATGTGGAGAACATCATGAGGAATGTAAAAGACGATGCCAACTATGTGAATTACGACCCTTTCACTATAGGGGGCTAATCCATACCAGAGCTAAGATACGCAGACGATACAGTATTATTATCCACCAGCAAAGAGGGTTTGAAAACCTAATCATGACGACCAAGAAACATAGTGAAGACCAACATCTATATTTGAATAAACAAAAAACAAAAATAATGTAAACTGACAAAGCAAAAGGCTCACCTAACATCCAAGTAAACAATGAAAACTCCAAAGTGTAGAAGCTATGAATATCTGGGCTCAATAATTAACAATAACGGTGACTGCTCCAAAGAGATCTCAAGAAGATTGGCATAGCAATCAAGAAGTTAAACACAATGAAGAACATGTGGCAAAGCACCAGCAAAATATTAAAATTAAAATATTGAGAACATGCATTTTCCCAGTGGAAATCTCATCCCATGCTTTAGCCCACCGCTTGCAAGGGAAGCATAGATTATATTTCGGGACTCGCATGGAAACCATCTTCAATAACAAACGTGGCTAAAGGAAAAGATACAGTAAGAGTCTGTATCACATAAGCACGCGTATTGCAACGCCGGCGGCCATACTGGGCAGTGTCAAAGTGACTCTGGATATTGGACCTAAGGCGACTGTGTACCAACATATCCTAAGACTTCTGTCCCGTCTGTAAGCCACCAAAGGATAGTTGGGGAAAACTGAACGGGTCTCAGGATCTGACTTAAAGATAGACAGATGAGGGAATAAAACATGTTTTCAACCCTGCTGTTCGTTTTACCTCTCATATCTCCACTTCTTGTGTCAACTTTCTTGATATTACTATCACTATATGTCTATCCACTATCACTACATCAGTATATTATAAACATACTGTTGCTCATAGTTTTCTCCTTTATACTTCTTCCCATCCCCAGGCTTGTGATTCTTTGCAATTTTCACAGCTATTGCGCCTTCGTCGCCTTTGTAGCGAGGACGATGATTTTCTTGATAGAGCTCAGGAGATGCTTGATTTCTTCCGCAAGCGCCTATACCCGGAGAAGGTGCTTGTATCTGCTATCCATCGAGTTCAGAAAATCACTCGCCAGCAGGCCTTACCTAACCAGCATATGACTGCTAACTTTGACAGAGTAAAACTTATCTTAACTTTCCACCTCCATAGTTCACTGGTGAAAATGTTTATTCCAATCCTTCTTTTTGTTGCTTCTTATTCTTTGTTTAGCAGTCTGTAGCGTTATTGGTCTGTAATATTGTTGACTATTTGCTCCTGCCTTTGCAAAAATGTCTGCTCTTTCATTTCCCTGTATGTTGCTGTGTCCTGGTATCCACTGTAAGGTAAGCGTGACGGCAAAGGTGTTGATGAATGAACTGATGGATAGAGCCAGGACTGGCACGCTGGGCTCTCAGGGTTTGCATTTTCTAGTGCCTGTAGCACTGACTTACCATCAGTAAAGATAACTGTATGCTGGGTTTTTTCAGGATGGAACTGGAATATGTTTGTATGATGGTGCACTGAGGCTTCAATGGCATTGGTCTCAGCTTCAACATTAGAACAGTACTTGCCACATGCATTTTGCAACTCATCGCACGATTTGTCTGGGTATTCTATTTGTGCACCGTATCCAGCATTAATAGTCCCATTGAAGGCTGAGCCATCTGTATATACATGTATCCATTTATCTGGGAAATATATAATGGTATCTTGATGAAATGCATTGCCTGGCTCTGTACTTTGTCCAGAGCTTCCTTTGTTGTTTTGCTACATGTTGTCTGCAGTGCTAGGTTTCAATCCATTACAGAGCGTACATAACCGACGTAGAGTTGCCTCAAAGTGCTTTTGTTTGTGCCCCATGAGGTACTTGCAAGTCGTTTTAGGAGATTTAGTCTCTTTTTTTTTACTTCAACTTCAGGTTTTGGACATGTTTGTTAAATGAGATCTGCCTATCCATCGTCACACCTAGGAATGTTGGGTTATCTTCTTTCTTTAGAATATTACTATCTAGTGTTGGTGTAATATTTTTCTTTGCCACCTTGTTACTCCTGGTGAAAATAGAGTAGATTGTCTTGGTGTAGTTCACTTTCAATTTCCATGTCTCACAGTATTTGATGAGCCTGTCAAGGTCTTCATTTAGCCGCCTTTCACTGAAGCCAGTGTGCTTGCTGGTGTGCCAAAGGACCAGGTCATCAGCATATAATGCTTTTTCTATCAATAGCTTTTTGGGCATGTCATTCAGAAACAGGAGGAACAGTGTACAACTTAGTGGGGAGCCCTGGGGTAGACCTTCGTCTTGCACCTGCTTGGAAGAGATGCCATTGTTGATCTTTGTCTGGATTGTGCGGTCTGTGAGGGATGTTTTCACCCAACGATACATCTTACCATGGATTCCTGTATCTAACATTTTACCCAGCAATCTTTTTCGTCACACTCTGTCGTATGCCTGTTGCAGGTCAATGAATACAGCAGTAGTGTGTTTTCCTCCCTGGAACCCATTAATGATCATTTGGCTCAGTCTAAAAATCTGATCATCAGTTCTCTGTACTGCTCTAAACCCTGCTTGGCTACTGTTCAGCATCTTGGTGGTTTCGAGCCACCAATATAACCGGTGATTAATCATTCTTTCAGCTAGTTTATCTAGGCATGAAGTGAGGGATATTGGCCTATAGCTTTTCACGTCTTCAGATGGTTTTCCTTTCTTCAAGATAGGTGTTATTGTTGCATTCTTCCATATCTTGCTTTTCACATCTTCAGATGGTTTTCCTTTCTTCAAGATAGTATTGTTGTTTTCATATCTTGTTTTGGCATTTTTCATTTCATATCTTGGGCAGTGTACCCTCATTCCAATTTTGATTAATTAGATCTAGGATCATTGCTTTACCAACATTACCAAGGTGGATGAGCATCTCATTGTGTATTTTGTCTGGACCTGGTGACTTCCGAAGTTTTAGTTTCTTCATTGCTCTGGTGAGCTCAGTTTGTGTGAAGTCGTCCTCAAAGAGTGCAATATTGGCGCTGCAGGCATGTTCTTTTAACTTGAGCTCATGTATGCGGTCTTTGTCCTTCTTTATATGTTTATCTGTTTTATTAATGGATGCAAAGTATTTGTTAAACATTTCTGCTTTATTTTGATCTTCCGCTATTGTTACTTCATCTGCACAACTAGGGTTTTTCTCCACACAAATTGCACAGTAACGACCATGTTTTAGCCCCATTTCTTCCTACATTAAGATCTGCTACTGGTTTGTGCCATTTGGTGACCATGGAAACAGACAACGGTTCCTGTCTGGCTAAGCGGGTAGGGATCGAGGGAGAGCTGCAGGTAGTGGTAGCAGTGCAAGTACGGAAAAGTAATGTAGGTTCAAAAACCTTGAACAAAATGCACACATATCCTGGCCGAAGTCCGATGAAAAGTTGCTCAATAGTTGCTGAAACGTAAGAAATAGTAGCGTGAACGAATATTCTGTGAACGAATGCTAACTCCCCCGAAGTAAATGAACGCACTAAAATTGCCAGATGTGGGGCAAGAGTCCATAAGCACGAAGTGTAACAAGTCAACGGTCGCGCCACAATAACCAGTTTCCCGGCCAAATTGCTAGCTGTGGGGCAAGAATCAATGAGAACGATGCGTAACGAATCAACAGTCTCGGCAAGTGTCTCTGAAAACACTGTAACGCATCGTGACGACACATGGGAAGATTGCGGCACCAGTTTCCCGGCCAAATTGTTAACTGTGGGGCAAGAATCAATGAGAACGATGCGTAACGAATCAACAGTCTCGGCAAGTGTCTCTGAAAACACTGTAACGTATCGTGACGACACATGGGAAGATTGCGGCAAAATCGTATCAAAGGCCTAGCGCAGATGCATTTACTGGGTAAGGTTGGCCAAGCACAAATCCTAAAGTTGCTTTTTAGTGCCTAACGAAACTGCTCTCCCTGGGACAACCGGGCAAGGTTTATTATATTTTTTTAGAACCCTTTCATACCTCGTGGTATATAGGGCAATACAGTGTTAGGCCTGTATTTTCATTGACCGTCGGCACACGATGGGTGATGTGGTCAGCATCACGCCGGCCGCATTTACTTTCCCAGAGTCTGGTACCCAGTTGAGGCTGGGTCGACCTGAGAGCCGTCGCGGTCGGGAAAATTTCCACGCGCACTGCGGGATTTGAACCCAGACCACCAGCCATGAGAAGCGAGTTCCCGGGCAAGGTACTTTGTATTAGCAACTAACATCCCAGGAAGAACTGAGGTGGGTGATGTTGGCATGCGCAAAACTTCAGTTGTTTTGCTAGCGCCGATTGAAACGACCCTTTATAATATATGTGCGCAACCCTAGTATAGCGTGTCCCGGGGACAGGAAAATGCAGAGTAGACATTGCAAATTGCCAAGTGCCGACACGCGCCTTAAACGGCTGAGAATACTCCTACTCAGGAACTCACCGTGGATAGAAAAGTAAGGCCTGTAATGCAAAGGCTTGACTGGTACAAACCCAAGCATTTGCTAAGGGCGATACTTTTCGGACTTCGATCATCCTACACAGAGCAAGATGTTGGCTAGACACCATGGCTCAGATCATATAAAGGCCAATTAAAAAGCCAAAAATGATCGTTTGCGTGACAAGCACATGTATCTCCAATGACTGAGAATGTTCCTAATCCGGAACGATCTCGTATAGTTAGAAAGAGTGCTCTAGGGCAAGCTAACCTAGTAAATAAAATGCTGGCAATACGTCGGATGTACGTCGGTTGTACCAGTTATGAGCATATGGTGACTAGGTTAGTCACCATAGGTGCATAACTGGCATAACGCACAATTCGCTCCTTGGCTCAGATCACAATAAGTGATCGAAAGGGAGCTTTCGCAGAAGAAGAAGAAGAAAACAAATTGATGAAATAATCTATACTATATTTTGCAAAGTCTGTGCGTGTGTCTCACTATACACGTCGTCAGTTTACATCCACAAATCACCAAAAATGGCAGAAAAACGCACGAGACCAAAATAAGGTTAACAGTGGAAAGATTTTCGAAATCAGATCAATATTAGTTTTTTAAATAATTTAAAACCAAAGTTTGCTATCCTATCCAATTTTTGTTTACAATTTGTCGTAAGTCTTAGGGTGTACACATTATTATATACACAAGATTCGATGACGTAGGTTTTGAAATTATGGAAACCTCGACCTCTTTCATAGCATAACAATCGTCATTTGATTGTTTAAACAAGCTGACCTCAATTTACATCAACAATCCACGAAAGTAGATAAAAACATGCATGCGACTAAAAGTTATATTAACAGTGGAAAGAATTTCGAAATCGAATCAATATTCGTTTTTTAAAATAAATAAAAACCAATTTATCACGTGACCTCTACATTTGCATACATTTACTAATTTGACCAATACCAAACATTGTGTCATCATTTCATGTGCTCATCACGGCGTCATATTTGATTGAGATACGTTTTTAGTAATTTGCACTACTTTTCAGCGCAGTCCGTGACGGTAAATAAATTTAACATAAGTCAGCCATTGTGTTTTTTCGATCGAATCGATGAAACAGCGTGTAACAATTGCTTCATATGAAATATGTGTCATTCATATAGTAAAACCAATTGTTCTACTGTAACTGTAACATATTCTACAGATCTGAAAATTCTATGATTATATGTTAGAGAAGCTATTTGAACGAAATTTTTCGATGGTCACTACCATTATTTTGGAACCTTGAAAATTTCTTTTGGGTACTACCCATAAACATCGTATTTACGTGAAACGACATTATTAACTTCTCTTACTCATAATTTTCATTACTATAAATATTTTTCTCTCTAAGGGCAATTTACGTTTGCACGGCGTCAATAACCTACCAGACTTACCATTTCTCTGTGCAGAAGCCGGTTTGCTTGTGACGTCCATAACAACCGCTGCTATGGTAATAGAGAAATGGTAAGTCTGGTAGGTTATTGACGCCGTGCAGACGTAAAGTTGCCCTTAGAAGAGAGAAAATGTTTCTAGTAATGAAAATTTACGAGTAAAGAGAAGTTAATAATGTCGTTTCAAGTAAATACGATGTTTATGGGTAGTACCCAAGCGAAATTTTCAAGGTTCCAAAATAATGGTAGTGACCATCGAAAAAAAATTTCGTTCAAAATAGCTTCTACTTAACATATAATCATAGAATTTTCCAGATCTGTAGAATATGTTACAGTTACACGTAGAACAATCGGTTTTACTATATGAATGACACATACTTCATATGAAGCAATTGTTTACACGCTGTTTCATCGATTCGATCGAGAAAACACAATGGCTGACTTGTGTTCCGTCGCGGACTGCGATGAAAAAAGTAGTGCAAATTACTAAAAGAGCGGTGTTGGTACGCCGTGTCATATACGCAATGCGCTAAGATCCGCATTGTCATTTCCTGCACTCAACAGATTGTTCAACAACGGAAAATTTCAATGTCAACGCTAAAACGTATCTCAGTTTTGAAAATAGATAAATATTAGGTTTGCGTGTTTGTCAAAATACCACAGGTCATTTTTATTTTTATTGTTAAACTATTCATTATATGCAATAATAATAATAATAATTCCTCTCGTACCGTTATACGTTACATAGGCCTGCAAGTAATTTCTCCATACCGCTCTATCCTGGGCAACTCGCTCAATCTCCTCCATGAAACTGAGACCGATATTTCCTGCCTCTCTCAGCAAAGTTCGCTTCAGGGTCTCCTTCATTATATGCAATGCCACCTAGGAAAAGAAAACTGTTCAGTCAGTCCAGAATCGACTGTAAACGAAGAGCGGAAAGTAGGTCTGCAGAAAATGTAATGATATCAGAAAATCGGAAGGAAGCTAATAGGTCGAGAATGGCCAATGCTAGAGTTCAAGAATACGAGGATGCTGTCTTAATTCGACGTGAAGCTAATAGGACACGCATGGCTGATAACCAATCAAATGAGACATGTCAACAAACAGAAAATCGTTTATGGACGACATAGCTGACTCTAACTTCTTAAAAAATATCAGAAAATACAATTCATGCTTTCAGATGACATCTTTTGGCACAACTTCTCCAATTTCTCATCAAGGATTTATGCCAACTTTTAAAATGCAAGGTCAAGTATATCATCAATTTGGTTCACTCTTGCCACAACCAAATTAAGACCCAAAATTTCTTCAAATTTATTTCATGGGTAATGAAGAAGCTGAGGCAAATCAGTGCATCAATTGTAATCCAGGAACTAATCACAATACAGTGTTAGCTATTCAACGTATGCTACACTACTGCAACAGTTATGTCAGAAGTTTCAAGACTGTATTAGATCAGTTGCCCACTGACGACAGGAAAATTGCAATCCGCGCTGACATAGTTCCGACGGGTCAACATGAGCGGACTTATAATGCACCTGTAGTAAACGAAGTTACCGTTATCATAGCAGGAAATGATTTTGGAAAGCAGGACGTAATTTTACAAAAACGAGACAACAAGCTGCAACGAATTTCAGAAACACACAGATCTTAGGATGCCCTTCAGTATCCAATTTTATTTCCTCGGGGTGAAAACGGCTACTACATTTGCATCAATTAAAGGGATCCAGTCACTAAATTGATTTCAAACAAATTTGTTTCTTCAAAGGATTTCTACTCATTTCGAATCATGATCAGAGATACTCCAAATCACCTTTTAAGTTGTCGCCAACTATTCCATCAATTTTTGGTAGATATGTTCGCAAAAATTGAATGCGAACGATTGCTCGATATTCGATTGAACCAAACAAAACTACGTTCAGAAGAATATGTTCATTTGAGGGATGCTATTGCGATAGATGGCCAGGCAAACAACTATGGCAGGTTGGTTATTTTGCCATCAACGTTTACCGGAGGTCCGCGGTATATGTATGAATATACCCAAGATTCGATTTCTCAATTATGGAAAACCTGATCTCTTCCTAACGTTTACATGTAACCCAAAATGGAAAGAAATACAAGATGAATTACTACCCGGACGATCACATTTGGATAGACATGATCTAATTGCACGGGTGTTTCGTCAAAAGTTAATTAAATTCATGCAACTTATAACGAAGGGAGAGATCTTTGGTCCTGTGAGATGTTGGGTGTCTTCAACAGAATGGCAGAAACGGGGTTTACCACATAACCATTTATTATTTTGGTTATTAAATAGATTCACCCAAATAATATTGATCGCATTATTAGGGCGGAGATTCCTGATCCGAACTAAGATCCACAACTACAAAAAACCGTTATAGAGCAAATGATGCATGGACCATGTGGATACATCAATCCGAATTTCCCATGTATGAAGGACGGCAAATGTACCAAACGATATCCGAAGAGTCTGTTGCTCGAAACTCAAACTTGAGAAGATGGCTATCCACTATATCGAAGAAGAAAGTTAGCTGATGGAGGATTCGAAGCAACTAAGAAACTTAAGATAGGAAATAGTTTATCTGAATTTAACATCGACAATAGATGGATTGTTCCGCATTGTCCAATGTTGTCACCAATGTTTGATGTACATATTAATGTTGAGTCTGCAATTCAGTAAAATCGATCAAATATGTGTTAAAATATATACACAAAGGTTCTGAACAAGCTGTGTTTGGCATTCAAAAAGATGGATAATTGATTGATGAAATAGAAGGTTATCGTGTTGGTCGCTACATCAGCAGCAATGAAGCAGCTTGGTGGATAT
Organism: Arion vulgaris; assembly: GCA_020796225.1. NCBI lineage: Eukaryota > Metazoa > Mollusca > Gastropoda > Stylommatophora > Arionidae > Arion > Arion vulgaris. The sequence goes on from CM036762.1 coordinate 6,944,826, forward strand.
TGGATTTCCCAGTTCATGAGAGATATCCCTCCGTAATGCAACTGAGCGTCCAGTTTGAAAACGGACAGAGAGTTTACTTCAATACAGAAAATTTCCAACAGAGAGTTCAGCAACCTCCAAGAACAACTTTAACTGTCTTTTTTTTTGAGCTTTGTCAAAATGACGACTTTGCAAAGACTTTACTTTACTTTGAAGTTCCTAAATACTACACATGGGATAGGTTAAGGAAAGCTTTTAATAGAAGAAAGCAGGGAGACACAGTTGTTGGGTTCGATGGAGTTAAATCTAGCCATGTTTTGGGACGTGTTTATACTGTTCATCCAAACAATTTCGAATGTTTCTACATCCTCATCCTACTTTATACCGTTAGAGTTCTAATATCATTTACTGAATTAAAGACGGTTGAGGGTCAAGTTTGTGCAACATTCCGTGAAACATGCCAAAAGCTTGATTTACTGGAGGACGACAATCAATGGCATGCTACGATGGCAGAAACAGTTGCATCAGAATCACCACTAAAGATCAGATCACTTTTCATCATTCTTATTACCTCATGCAATCCATCAAATCCACAACATTCGTGGAACACATTCAAGGAAAGTATGTCTGAAGATATTCTTAATCGTACAAGAGAACAGAATCCTGACTTGCAAATTGTTTACAACGAAGATATATTTAACGAAGTTTTAATCATCATAGAGGATAAAGTTATTGGCATGGTTGGTAAAACTTTACAAGAATTAGGGCTTCCACATCCAGCAAGAAACAACATCAATCGTTTGCAGAGAGAAATACTTAAAGAAACCGCTTACAACGCCGGCGACTTAGAGCATTACGTAACCATCAATGAGCCACTATTAGTTCATGACCAAAGAAATGTTTACGATATAATTCTGAACCGAGTGCATGGTGGTACAGGCGGCCTATTCTTCATTGATGCATCAGGAGGGACAGGAAAGACGTTTGTGATGAATTTACTTCTTTCAAAAATTCGCTTTCAATCGCATATTGCAATTGCCATGGCTTCTTCTGGAATAGCAGAAACTTTGCTTCAAGGAGGGCGAACTGCCCACTCTACTCTTAAATTGCCACTCGACTTAGCACGTACCGAAGAGCCAATTTACAGCATCAGTAAAGGAACAGGCAAAGCGGCAGTTTTACAACAATGCAAATTGATTGTTTGGGATGAATGCACTATGATTCACAAGCACAGACTAGAAGCACCCAACAGGTCTCTTCAAGATATTAGAAACAATCGACAACTTATGGGTGAAGCAGTAGTGGTTCTTGATGGTGATTTAAGGCAAACACTTCCTATTATTCCTAGAGGAACAATAGCTGATGAGCTCAAGGCGTGTCTGAAATCATCCCATCTTTGGAGACATGTTCAAAATTTAAAATTAACTACCAACATTAGGGTTCATTTACAGCAGGATGTCAATGCTGGACACTTTGCTGATCAATTGCTTGCTTTATGAGATGGACGGCTTTGCAAGGAACCAAATACTGACACAATCAAGCTACCAGAAGACTTCTGCAATATTGTGCACTCAATAGAACAACTTCAAGACATGGTGTTTTCACGGGAAAACAAGGGATGTTGTTTACTATCAGGCCCTAACTGATAAATAAATATAACGTACAATATTTAGAAGAAAATGATATCTCTTGGAACGGCGTCACTAATTCCTCATCAAGGATTACTAACAACTTTCACCAGTGCGAAACCGGGTTAATCAGCTAGTGTAATATAAGTGGTTGTTGCTTCTCGATATGTCCCTCCAAGATTAGGTTTAGTGTCATTATTTGGTCAACATGTTACTTTTGGCGAGGCTTCGTTTCTTCCCTCTCGAAAACATATTCGTGCACAATGAGAGACAGAGTGAACGATACAAAGAGTGAGAAAGAGAAAAAAATGAGAGAAAGAACGATGCATATAGAGATAGAAAGAGACAAAAGGAGACAGATAAATAAAGTGCAGACATTCTGAAAAGTAGGGAGGTACATAGCGAGACATAGAAAGACAAAAAGAAATAGACATACAATAATAGATATATGGAAAGGGACATACAAAGCCCAATAGAGACAGGTAAGGAAGACTGAAAAGAGAGTAACATAGAAACAGACAAGACAGATAGACAGAAGGAGAGATCCGAAGACAAAGAGATTAAAATAAAAAGAGGAAGTTCTTGTGCAACATGTTTCTTCATTATTGAAAAGCATAAAATAGAGATATATTTTCAAACAACAGAATAGAACAAACAATCAACAATTTATTTTATTTTAAACATTAAATGTCTTGGACTTTATAACTTACAATGTCTTGTTACTTTTATAACTTACAATGTCGTTGGTGTTATGAACTTGGAAAACATCTATCCCCCTTTCTCTAATCTGTCTGAAGAATCACGAGACAATAATAAATGCATAAATAAATTTAGCTGTTGTACAGCTTCCTGATCAACGTCATCACTTTGAACAACCTTGTTACTGTTTACACTGTCGTCTTGAGCCACATCCAACACTTTCTCTGCTTGAGCAGACACATGATTCTCTGTTACGATCTGTGAACGGGATGATTAAAGAATTCAAATATTAATTTCAATGAATAAACTTCTGCACATATACTAACAAAATTAATCAATAAATATAGATGTGCTTGTTGAGCTATACAGAAATATGTGCTAGCACACACACACACACACACGTTAAACAGACAAACACATAATAACAAGTATCAGATCAGTTACACACAAATCTATATTATTATATTAATTAAAAAATATAAATTATCAACTACATGTGTATATAGACATTCCAGTATTTGTTATTTAATCGTATAGATGTACTTTGATTATACTATTATCAATTGTTTAAGGAATATGACACTGTCGTAAAATAAAACACGACAGTTTAGCACTTTATGAAGCATCCATTAAATTATGATGTGACGGAGATGCCCAACTTGAGACGGTCGGCAGTTGCTCACTGACATTCTAAAATATCTCTGGCAGTCGCAAACAGCACTTTGCGATCTCGTCTGCAATAATTGAGAAGTACGTATGAACCGTTTCTCTTTCTCTCTCTCTTGCTCTCCCTCTCCCTCTCTCTCGATTTGCTTCCGATGTTGGTATATCCAGAGATGGAGTAAACGTCTCTGTATTACAATCATCATTAGACCTAGCTGCGAAAACACCAGCCGATCCACAATAGTCCTCGAACAAAACCAAAAGATGTCCTCGGGAAAGGAAGCCGCAAACATTCTAATGCAAAAATATGCCGAAGTCAGCAGAGTAAGCATAGCAAAAGAAAAAGTCGATGACACTAACAGAAAAGCGAGAGCCCCCCCCAAGGCGAGCCAAGAAAAGCTAATAGTCACCTAACGGTTACTTTCACCAGTAATGAGTTGGAAGAGGCTTGAAGAGATCTGAAGCTCAGAAAGTCGCCGGAAAGAATAGGATCACAAATGAGATGCTTAAAAACTTGGGTACTCGAGAAAAGGCAACTCTACTTGCCGTCCTAAATATGTCGTGGAGAACAGGCATAGTGCCACAAGAATGGAAGGAAGAGATCATGGTACCCATCCTAAAACCAGGCAAAAATAAACTCGAACCGGTGAGTTACATACCAATACGCCTCCTAAGCTGCACGGGCAAACTGGTGGAACGCATGGTGAACAAACGGTTATATTGGCACTTGGAAAGCAAAAGGCAACTCATGGAGCAACAGGGAGGCTTTCGGAAGCACCGATCTACAGAAGATCAGGTAACCTATGTCGCCCAGGAAATCGAGGATGGTTTCAAGAAAAAAGAGACACTGGCAGTTTTGGTAGATATGGAGAAGGCGTTTGACACGGTCTGGAAAGAGGGGTTAAAACTGAAACTCCTCACCCTCGGTATAAAGGAAGAATGTACAAATGGCTTGATAGATACCTAGAGAACAGAACAGCAAGGGTTCAAGTTCAGGGTACACTAGCATGAAAGCCCCATTAGAGCAAAGAGTCCCCCAAGGAGGAATGCTCTCACCAACCTTCTTTCTAATCTTTGTCAATGCCATAGCGACATGCCTACCAAAGCGAGTACACTCTGCCATGTATGCAGACGACCTGGCAATATGGGCGAGGGAAGAGTCAATGCCCATAGCAACAAATCGACTACAAGCTACGTTAAATAACTTGGAAGTTTGGTAAAAACTAAGTGGAATATGAACATAAATTCGTCTAAAACTACTTACACTGTGTTCTCCCAGAACAACCAATAGAAAAATTAAGCTTAAAGTCAATGGACAAGATCTTCCAGAAAGCAAGACTCTAACGTACCTTGGAGTCACGCTCGATCGAAAACTGACTTGGTGTTCCCAAATCGAAAATGCTACGGCAAAAGAGAGACACAGGCTCACGATGATGCGCAAACTCGCAGGCTCCACGTGGGGAGCAAACACCAGATTCCTCAAAACACTCTACTCTGGAAGAGTGCGACCGGTCCTGGAGTACGGCATTGCAGCGTGGAGCAGTGCATCCAACAAGCAATTCGCAAAAGTGAACAATAGTCAGAACCGTGCAATGCGCATTATCACAAGAGCCTTGAAGTCCACGCCTATCAAGGCGATGGAAACAATCACAGGCATCCAACCAATGGCAGATCAAAGGGACAGAAAAGTCTTGGTGTTGACGGAAAAACTTAAACGGCTCAATTCCCACCCTATGTACGAAAGAATGAACGGATTCGGAAGGGGTAGAATACAGAAGACCAGCTTCGCAAAAAGCGCGAAAGCACTGATCGCAGAACATCCGGTCCTAGCAAACTGCAAAGCCAAAGCAATCCCGGCAACCGATAAGTGCCCGCTGTGGAAAACCAAAATGCCGGAACTAATGGAATCAATCCCAGGCATACTTAAAAAAGGCCAGCAAGAAAAATACACAAAGACAGAGTATCCTGAAAATAAGTGGTTACACGTCTATACTGACGGATCGGCTAGGAACACAGTCAGCAACTGTGGAGGAGGAATAGTGCTTAATTAAACTCTCAAAGAAAGTGACGGTCACAAATACGATTGCCACAGGTAAATACTCAAATAACTACAGGGCAGAGGCAATAAAAACAGCGGCCGAAATGATCCTAGAGAGAAGAGGCACATCTCACAACAAAGTCGTGATATTCACCGATGCTCTATCGGTCATCACGGCACTCAAAGGCGTAGTCAAAACAGTGCTCAATGAGCTCAAAGCGACCCTCGATGAACTAGCGGGCTCTCTCAAACGCACCGCCATTCAGTGGATCCCATCACACTGCAATATAAGCGGAAATGAAGATGCCGACAAGTTAGTTCAAGAAGGCGGGCGACTACCTCAGACTGATCTCGAGATCAGTTATGAGGAAGCCAGAACAACCATCGGCTGGCACTACAGAGACAAATAGTCAAAAGACCGTCCTCAGGCTAACAATATCAACGGATACTATTGTCTGTCTCATAGTGAACAAGTTACCATACTTCGCCTCGGTACCGGCTACAACAAGCTCCGCGCCCACATGTTTCACAAATTTAAAATTGGCACAACTAGCCTGTGCCCTGCAAAAAGGCGAACATGACGACAGAGCACGTTCTACAAGATTGTCAACTGATAGCAAGTATAAGAGAAGAAACCTGGCCCCATAACACAGAACTTCGCGAGAAGTTGTACGGAGGAACGGAGTCCCTTAAAAATACGGTAAAATTCATGATAAAAGTTGGTTCATCAGTCTAGGCTGGGATCGCGAGAGAGAGAGAGAGACCTAGTTGCTCCCAAGGGCACACTATGCAAAGACAAGTGTTCACTCAATTTAATCTTGTTTCTTTATTATGGTATCTGAACCTTTATGGGCAGTTTGATTTTGTGTTTAATATCTCTGTTTCTATAGTACAATAACATATATTTTAATGTCTCTCTCTCTGCTTCTATAGTACAATAACATATATTTTAATGTCTCTGCTTCTATAGTACAATGTTTGTTGATCATATTCTGTATGTTTATTGATTATATTCTGTATGTTTGTTGATTATATTCTGTATGTTTGCTGAGGTTTCCTGAACTACACAACAACGAAAATGACACATGTCTTATACTTACCAGTACAGACATGAGAACACAGATAAGCGTAGCTTTCTTCATGATGCCAATATTTCTTCTGCCACGTGACAAATAGTTTTGTTACAAAGTTAGTAGTTGTCTCATACCCAACTCAACTATCGTAATATATACTCTACTCTTCTATCGATATGTTAATCAGTTACAATAAATTATGCTAATTCATAAACGTAGGTTTGTTCCCCCGTCATTTATGTAGCCGTCATCTATATCGTATTTGAGCAAGATTTTTGACAAAGCTAAATTGCAAGATTTAACAACTATTTTATGTGAGTTGTCACTATAAAATCATACACATTATCAATACAAAGAAAGATTGAAGCAAAACTGTGTACCAAATGTGAAACAGGTAAAAACGAAGTTAGATAGTTTTACAAAGTACAGAAACTAGTTACAACGACGATTTAATCGAAATGTTTTATCAAGCAAACGATACAAGATTAACGAAATACAGACGCTAGTCCTATATAACAGACATGACAGATGGACTGAAACGATAAATATCATACATTTTATGTCTTATATCTAATCTTATCTTCTTATCTTCATACATTTTATGTCTAATATCTAATCTTATCGTCTTATCTTCATACATTTTATGTCTAATATCTAATCTTATCTTCTTATCTTCATACATTTTATGTCTAATATCTAATCTTATCGTCTTATCTTCATACATCTTATGTCTAATATCTAATCTTATCGTCTTATCTTCATACATTTTATGTCTAATATCTAATCTTATCGTCTTATCTTCATACATCTTATGTCTAATCTTATCTTCTTCTCTTAATACATCTTATGTCTAATATCTAATCTTATCTTCTTATCTTCATACATCTTATGTCTAATGTTATCTTCTTCTCTTTCTACATCTTATGTCTAATATCTAATCTTATCTTCTTATCTTCATACATCTTATGTCTAATCTTATCTTCTTCTCTTCATACATCTTATGTCTAATCTTATCTTCTTATCTTCATACATCTTATGTCTAATATCTAATCTTATCTTCTTATCTTCATACATTTTATGTCTAATATCTAATCTTATCTTCTTATCTTCATACATCTTATGTCTAATCTTATCTTCTTCTCTTTCTACATCTTATGTCTAATATCTAATCTTATCTTCTTATCTTCATACATCTTATGTCTAATCTTATCTTCTTCTCTTCATACATCTTATGTCTAATCTTATCGTCTTATCTTCATACATCTTATGTCTAATATCTAATCTTATCTTCTTATCTTCATACATTTTATGTCTAATATCTAATCTTATCGTCTTATCTTCATACATCTTATGTCTAATATCTAATCTTATCTTCTTATCTTCATACATTTTATGTCTAATATCTAATCTTATCGTCTTATCTTCATACATCTTATGTCTAATCTTATCTTCTTCTCTTAATACATCTTATGTCTAATATCTAATCTTATCTTCTTATCTTCATACATCTTATGTCTAATCTTCTCTTCTTCTCTTCATACATCTTATGTCTAATCTTATCTTCTTATCTTCATACATCTTATGTCTAATATCTAATCTTATCTTCTTCTCTTCATACATCTTATGTCCAATATCTAATCTTATCGTCTTATCTTCATACATCTTATGTTTAATCTTATCTTCTTCTCTTCATACATCTTATGTTTAATCTTATCTTCTTCTCTTCACACATCTTATGTCTAATCTTATCTTCTTCTCTTCGTACATCTTATGTTTAATCTTATCTTCTTCTCTTCATACATCTTATGTTTAATCTTATCTTCTTCTCTTCATACATCTTATGTCTAATCTTATCTTCTTCTCTTCATACATCTTTTGTTTAATCTTATCTTCTTCTCTTCACACATCTTATGTCTAATATCTAATCTTATCTTCTTCTCTTCACAGATCTTATGTCTAATATCTAATCTTATCTTCTTCTCTTCACACATCTTATGTCTAATATCTAATCTTATCTTCTTCTCTTCACAGATCTTATGTCTAATATCTAATCTTATCTTCTTCTCTTCACACATCTTATGTCTAATATCTAATCTTATCTTCTTATCTTCATACATCTTATATCTACTATCTAATCTTATCTTCTTCTCTTCATACATCTTATGTCCAATATCTAATCTTATCGTCTTATCTTCATACATCTTATGTGTAATCTTATCTTCTTCTCTTCATACATCTTATGTCTAATCTTATCTTCTTCTCTTCATACATCTTATGTTTAATCTTATCTTCTTCTCTTCACACATCTTATGTCTAATATCTAATCTTATCTTCTTCTCTTCACAGATCTTATGTCTAATATCTAATCTTATCTTCTTCTCTTCACACATCTTATGTCTAATATCTAATCTTATCTTCTTCTCTTCATACATCTTATATCTACTATCTAATCTTATCTTCTTCTCTTCACACATCTTATGTCTAATCTTATCTTCTTCTCTTCACACATCTTATGTCTAATATCTAATCTTATCTTCATACATATTTGATGAAACAAAAATTGCGATTACTAAAATATATTATTCAACATATGCATGTTTTACAAAATCATGATCTATTTATAGATGAATGTAATGCATGGCTGCTCTCTTCCGTTTTGTTATGTCAATCATACATCTGTCATTCACTTTTTGTGCTGTTTGTGTTTTTATTTCGTGTGATTGGAGAAGAGAGGATGAAAGAGTTGACGTAAACATAGGGCTGGGGGTAGATAAAAACAGAATATATTTTATTATCACCAGCAGCTGATACTTTCTGTCTGAGGTTGGAGCTTTTGATTTAGGTTAATAGTTAAATGATTTTCTCCCAGGTCGTAGTTTTTCCAACTGTAGTTTTCCATTTGTCTCTTCAAACAGACATTGAACGCCATGCATGCTGATTGTTCCATAGAATTGGTGATTAAAGAAACGAAATATTCTGTATTTCAAGTTTTCAGTCCCGCTTGTCAAAACTCAGTGAAGTATTCTCTCTCTCTCCTCTCTCTCTCCCGATCCGCCTAGACTGATGAACCACACCTTATCATGAATTTTACTGCTGCTTTTAGGATTCGTCCTCCCACAGCTTCTCATGAAGCTCTGTGTTATCGGGCCAGATTTCTTTCTCAGGGCTGCTAACAGCTGGCAGTCTTGCAGTATGTGCTCTGCCGTCATGTCCGCCTGTTCACAGTGGCACAGGCTAGTTGTGCCAATCTTAAATTTGTTAAACATGTGGGTCCGGACTCTGTTATGGCCAGTACGTAGGCGGAATATGGCAACTTGTTCACTACGGGACAGAACATAGTACCCATCATTGCTGTTGTTTTGTGGATGGTCTTTCGACAATTTTTTATTGTACTGCCAGCCGATGGTTGTTCTGGCTTCCTCATAGCTGATCTCGTGATCAGTCTGCGGTAGTCGCCCACCTTCTTTTGCTAGCATGTCGGCTTCCTCGTTACCGCTTATGTTACAATGTGATGGTATCCATTGAATGACCGTGCGTTTAAGTGAGTTTACTAGTACACCGAGGATTGCTTTCAGTTCATTGATTTCTGTTTTGGCTGCGCTTTTTAGTACTGTGATGACCGACAGAGCATCGGTGAATATCACGACTTTGTTGCGTGAGGCACTTCATCTCTCTAAGATCATTTCGGCTGCTGTTCATAGCTCCTCTGCCTCTGCCCGGTAGTTGTTTGAAAACTTGCCTGTGGCAATCGACTTCGTGATTTTCACTTGCTTTGAGAGTTTAAGCACTATTCCTCCTCCGCCATCGCTGATTGCGTCCACTGCCGATCCATCAGTATACACGTGTGTCCACTCATTTTCAGGGTACTCTGTCTCTGAATTTTCGGTAACTCTCTTCTTTCGCAGTTTTCTTGCTGCCCTTTCTTAAGTATACCTGGGATTGATTCCCTTTAATCTGTCAGTTGCCTGTATAAATTTGGTTTACAGTTTGTTGGGTATACTTGGTCAGTGCTTGGCACTTTTGCGAAGCTGGTTCTCTTTAGTCGGCCTCTTCCTGGTCCGTTCATCCTTACATACATAGAGTGAGAGTTAAGCCGTTTAAGTTTTTTGGACAGTATCAAAACTTTCCTGTCTCTACAGTCTGACATTGGTTGGAGACATGTGGTTGTTTCCATCGCCTTGATGAGCATGGACTTCAAGGCTCCTGTGATAGTGCGTGCCTCTTGGTTCTGACTGCTGCTCACTTTTGCGAATTGCTTGTTGATGCACTGCTCCATGCTGCAATGCCGTACTCAGGACCGGCTGCACTCTTCCAGAGTAGAGTGTTTTGAGAAATCTGGTGTTTGCTTCCCAAGTGGAGCCTGCGAGTTTGTGCATCGCGCTTATCCTCTGTCGCGCTTTTGCCGTAGCAATGTCTATTTGGGAGCACCATGTCAGCCTTCGGTCAAGTTTGACTCCCAAGTACGTTGGGGTTTTGCTTTCCGGAAGGTCTTGTCCATTGAATTTAAGCTTAATTTTGTAATTCTGGTTGTTCTGTGAGAACACCATGTATGTGGTCTTTGAGGCGTTAATGTTCATGCTTCCCTTTTCTGACGAGATTTCCTGTTTATTAAGCGTATGTTAAGAGTATGTTGCTGCTATGGACATTAACTACTCTCTGGCTCAGATTGCCAGGTCGTCGGCATACATGGCACTGTACTAGCTTTGGAAAGCATGTAGCTATGTCATTGACAAAGATTAGAAAGAGGGTTGATGAGAGCACTCCTCCTTGGGGACTCTTTCTCCAGTATGCGCTTCATGCTTGTGTACCCTTGAGCTTGAACCTTGTTGCTGTTCTGTTCTCTAGGTATCTATCAAGTCAATTGTACATTCTCCCCTTTATACCTATTTCCAGACAGTGTCGAACTCCTCCATGTTACCAAAACTGCGAGTGTATGTTTCTTTTCTTGGAAACCATCCTCGATTTCCTGGGCGATATAGGTTACCTGATCTTAGTTAGATCGGTACTTCCGAAAGCCTCCCTGTTGCTCCATGAGAAGCCCTTTGCTCTCCAAGTACCAAAATAGCCGTTTGTTCACCATGCATTCCATCAGTTTGCCCGTGCAGTTTAGGTGGTTTATTGGTCTGTAACTCGATTGGGTCGAGTTTATCTTTGCCTGGTTTGAAGATGGGTACCATGATCGCTTCCTTCCATTCCCTTGGTACTATGTCTGTCCTCCACGACATATTTAGGGGGGTCAGTAAAGCTGTCTTCGCTCTAGTCAACAAGTTTTTAAGTATCTCATATGTGATCCCATCCTTTCCCGGCTATTTTCTGAGCTTGAGTTCCCTTAATGCCTCTTCTAACTCGTTTCTGTTGAATGTATCCGTTAGGTGACTATCGGATTTTCTTTGCTCGCCTTGGATGGCTGTCGTTTTTCTCTTTGTGGCATCGCTTTTGTCTTTTGTTATGCTTACTCTGCTGATTTCGGCTTTTTTCATTAGGATATGTGCAGCTTCCTTCCGAGCACATCTTTTTATCTTGTTCCAGGACTATTGGGGTCGTCTGGTGTTTTCATCACTCAGCGCCTTGCTAGCTTCACAATTTCCCTGTCCCTATCAAGGTTCAGGGATTCGGTTTTTTCCACCCAGCTCTGTTTTGCTTATCGTTTGACTTCACGCTTGTACTTGGCGCGCCGCCTTGTAAGCAGTATTGGATGTTACTGTCTGTGCCTCTTCTGCCTCTCTCCTTGCCAACTCAAGGTCGTTTTCAAGCTTCTGAACCTCTGCTGTCCAGTATTACTTGTAATCCTTCCGTGCGCCTCTGGTGATGGTATCCCGTGCAGCTTTCAAGATTGCTTCTGAGAGGTCCTTTGCCAAGTATCGCATTTGTTTCTTTTCATGCATGTTGAGCTGCTCAACATTGTCATCTGTCAGTGCCCCGTACTGTTTCCAATTTGATAGTTCCACCGGGGCAGCCACATTTTGGGTTCAGGTACAAATTGGAAGTCTACTTGCAGCTTGACAGGCCTATAGTCACTATCTCCGAGATGATGTGTGACCGTACGTACTGTTTTTGTGAAGAGGTCGCTTGCTGTGAAGGCCAGATCGGGTGTGCTAGTCGTTTGCCACCTTTTCGAGTAGAAGGTTGGCGGATCGTCTGGGGCATTGATAAGTACCCAGTCTTCCACTTCTACGCTTCTACTGTTCGTTTCGAGGTAGCCCACCTTTTAAATGGCTGTTGAAATCACCGATCACCATGCATGCTTTATTAATAGTCATTGCCTCGAATGACAGTGAGATGTCATGGCGGTATAAGTTGTACAGAAGAATCTGTATTTCATCATATGTAATGAGGACGCCTTCGATCTCTGCTGCGCCTGCGCCACCTGTAGTCACTTCCGTTTGTTTTGATGGAATGCTATTTCGTATTAGGGTGAGGATTCCACCTTTGTACCCCACTCGGCCTAATCTGAAGGTTTAGTAACCTCTGATCCCGAATCTATGTTGGGCATTTAAGTGCATCTTGTGTATGCACGCAACATCAATCTCGTCTTCAGCAAGTCTTATTACGAGTGCTTGCTTTTTGTAATGAAGACCTTCGGCATTCCATTGCACAATGTTTAAACGTCTCTGGCCAGTATTCGGCCGTATCGAACCAGTAGTGTTTTCCTGTGGCCCGCAGCCGCTGGTTTGCCAAACCGGTGGACAGGGACCGTCGGTAGCATAAGGTGGACCCCTTTGAGGCATGGGGCCCGGCACTCGTCCTGCCCGATGGATCTCCTCAGGCGTAGCACCATATCGAGATTCTAAATTAAAAATATTAATGATAAAATTTGGTCCATGCAGCCTTAGCATGGTATGCTACGTCACAACGTTCAGTACCATTTGGAGCTCAAGTGTTTATCCTTCGGCGAAGTGTCCGATTTTAACCAGCGTTAACTGGGTTTGCTTTCCGTTAGACTTTTGCTGTCCCCAGTCAAAACCCACAAGGCAGCAGGTTGCTATTGTCCTTCAGGGCAGCGACCCGTAGACGACTTGCCATGACGGACTGATGAGCGTCATCTGCCCAGCTAACCCGTCTTTTTGTAGACTACTTGGTTTGCTTACCGTCCAGTTTTGTGAACGGTTTACTCCGCTAACCTATGATTGTCCAAAATCAAAACTACAATGCAGCAGTGGTGCCCTGCGAAGAGAACATAATTGTTTGTCCTGGGACACTTTACAGAAACCTCGTCTCGACACTTGGCAATTTGCATTTGCTCTGTATTTTCCTTCGTCTGGAAACACTGTGCTAGGGCCCCGCACATCATAATGTATGGATCATTTCATTAGGCGCTATCAGCGCAACTTAGATTTTGCACTCGCTAGTCATCACAAAGAGCTGCGGTAGCGTAGTTGTTAGTGAACTCGCTTCTCAAGGCTGGTGGTCTGGGTTCAACTGGGTGCAACGTATATTTCAAAACTCGTTGAAGTATCTAGTCTCGCTTGTTCAAAGTATAGTTCTCTTCTCTCTCCGCCATCCCGGCCTAGACTGATGAACCAACTTTTATCATGAATTTTACCGTGTTTTTAAGAGACTCCGTTTCTCCGTACAGCATCTCGCGAAGCTCTGTGTTTTGAGACCAGGTTTCTTTTCTTATACCTGCTATTAGTTGACAATCTTGCAGAACGTGTTCTGCCGTCATGTCCGCCTTTTTGCAGGGGCACAGGCTAGTTGTTCCAATTTTAAATTTGTGAAATTTGTAGGCGCGGAGCTTGTTGTGGCCGGTATGGAGGCGAAGTATGTCAACTTGCTCACTGTTCACTACTAGACAGACCGTAGTACCCGTCGCTGTTGCTGTGTTGAGGATGGTCTTTTGTTCATTTGTCTCTGTAGTGCCAGACGATGGTTGTTCTGGCTTCCTCATAACTGATCTCGAGATCGGTCTGAGTGAGTCGCCCGCCTTCTTTAGCTAACTTGTCGGCATATTTATTTTCGCTTATATTGCAGTGTGATGGTATCCACTGAATGACGGTGAGTTTGGGTGTATGCACTAATGTGTCGAGGGTCGCTTTGAGCCCATTGAGCTCTGTTTTGCCTACGCTTTTGAGTACCGTGATGAACGATAGAGCATCGGTGAATATCACGACTTTGTTGCGAGAGGTGCCTCTTCTCTCTAGGATCATTTCGGCCGCTGTTTTTATTGCCTCTGCCCGGTAGTTATTTGAGTATTTACCTGTGGCAATCGCTTTTGTGACCGTCACTTTCTTTTAGAGTTTAAGCACTATTCCTCCTCCGTCGTCGCTGATTGCGTTCCTTGCCGATCCATCAGTATAGACGTGTGTCCACTTATTTTCAGGATATTCGGTCGCTATGAATTTTTCTGTGGACACTTTTATTTCGAATTAGTCTTGCTGCTCTTTTTCAGTATGCCTCGGATTAATTCCTTAGTTCCGGCATTTTGGTTTTCCACGGCGGGCACTTATCGGTTGCCGGGATTGAATTGACTTTGTAGTTTGCTAGGACCGGATGGGCTGCTATCAGTGCTTTAGAGTTTTTTGCGATGCTGGTCTTCTGTATTCTACCCTTCCGAATCCGTTCATTCTTTCGTACATAGGGTGGGAATTGAGCCGTTTAAGTTTTTCCGTCAATGTCAAGACTTTTCTGTACCTTCGATCTGACATTGGTTGGATGCCTGTGATTGTTTCCATCGCATTGAAGGGCGTGGATTTCATTGCTCCTGTGATAATGCGCATTGCACGGCGGTTCTGACTATTGTTCACTTTTGCGAATTGCTTGTTGGATGCACTGCTCCACGCTGCAATGCCGTACTCCAAGACCGGTCGCACTCTTTCAGAGTAGAGTGTTTTGAGGACTCTGATGTGTGCTCCCCACGCGGAGCCTGGGAGTTTGCGCATTATCGTGAGCCCGTGTCTCGCTTTTGCCGTAGAATTTTCAATTTGGGGGCACCAAGTCAATTTTCGATCGTGTGTGACTCCAAGGTACGTTCGGGTTATGTTTTCTGGAAGATCTTGCCCACTGACTCTAAGCTTAATTTTGTGATCCCGGTTGTTCTGGGAGAACACAGTGTAAGTGGTTTTAGACGAATTTATGTTTATATTCCACTTTTTTGACCACACTTCCAGGTTACTTAACGTAGCTTGCAGTCGATTTGTTGTTATAGGCATTGATTCTTCCCTCGCCCATATTGCCAGGTCGTCGACATACATGGCAGAGTGTACTCGCTTTAGTAGGCATGTGGCTATGTCATTGACAAAGATTAGAAAGAGAGTTGGTGAGAGCACTCCTCCTTGGGGACTCCTTGCTCTAATGTGGTTTTCATGCTAGTGTACCCTGAACTTGAACCCTTGCTGTTCTGTTCTCTAGGTATCTATCAAGCCATTTGTACATTCTTCCCTTTATACCGAGGGTGAGGAGTTTTAGTTTTAGGATTTCTTTCCAAACCGTGTCTAACGCCTTATCCATATCTACCAAAACTGCCAGTGTCTGTTTCTTTTCTTGGAAACCATCCTCGATTTCCGGGGCGATATAGGTTACTTGATCTTCTGTAGATAGGTGCTTCCGAAAGTCTCCCTGTTGTACCATGAGTAGCGCTTTGCTTTCCAAGTGCCAAGATAGCCATTTGTTCACCATGCGTTCCATAAGTTTGCTCGTGCAGCTTAGGAGGCTTATTGGTATGTAAATCGCCGGGTCGAGTTTACTTTTGCCTGGTTTAATGCTGAAGTTTCCAGTCTCACTTGTGCAACGTTTAGTTAAAAACTCATTGAAGTATCCAGTCCCAGCTTGTTTAACGTATAGTTCAAAACTCATTGAAACATCACATAGATTCAGCATCATTTTCATTGTCCTCGTTCCTCTACAGGTCTTAGGGCAATAGACAGGTTACTAATTATTCCATATTCAACAACCACGCCAATGGTAGTCTTTATTCAAACATTGTTAGGTTTTTGTGGAGTAGAGGTTAGGTGCTCGCCCCTAGTCACAAAGGTACTCGGCTCGCGCCCTCGTGAAGCCATCGGAATATTTTTCCAGAGATCCCTAATCTCAGTGTAGGTGAGATCGAGTTCCTAGTCCTATCGGAGACGGACTATAAAACGTAGGTCCCTTGTTCAATTTGACCCAGTGTTCTTTGTCTATGCCGCATGAAGTTAGATCACGCTTGCAGGTGTCAATGAAGCGTAATAATGGTCGCCCATGCTGTCTAGCACCAGTTGCGAGTTGACCATATATAATGTTCTTTGGGATTCTATCATCGCTCATACGACACACGTGTCCCAGCAATCTCAGACGTCGCTGACTTAGCAAGGTGTACATGCTTTGAATGCCAACACTGTCCTGGACTTCTATATTGGAGATGTGGTCTTGCCATCGGATGTTGTATATTCGCATGAGACAGCGCATGTGGAAGGTGTTGAGGCGATATTCTTGTCTAGCATATGTGTCCATGTCTCATCCATAACAGGTGCTGAGAACACAAGCTTTATATACTTGTGTCTTGGTGTTTTCTTGTGAGTGCCATGTTTTCCATACAAGCTTCGCTAATTTAAACATAGCAGTGGAGGCCTTCCCAATGCGATCACTAATTTCATCATCGAGGGAGAGGTTGCTGCTGATGACAGAGCCAAGGTATGCAAAGGTGTTGACTACTTCAAGCGTATGACTACCAATGTTGATAGATGAGGCTCTGCTAATATCCTGGAACATTATATTTGTTTTCTTCAGGCTGATGGTCAAGCCGAATTCATTTGATGCTGCAGCAAATCTGTCCATGAGATGTTGTAGCCCTTCTTCTGTGTGTGATGTTAATGTTGCATCATCGGCAAACAGAAGTTCTCTGATGGTGACTCTTTGGACTTTGGTCTTTGCTTTGAGTCTCTGCCATGTTGAATAATTTTCCATCTGATCTTGTGTGGAGAAATATTCCTTCTTTGGCGGATTCAAAGCATGGGAGAGAAGTAGGAGAAAAATATCCCAAAGAGTATGAGTGCAAATACGCACCCTGCTTGACGCCGCTGTTGATAGGAAAAGCGCTGGAGGAGGACCCATCAAACATCACTGTACCCTTCATGTTGTTTGGAACGATGTTAGATTTTAAGCAATGTAGGAGGGCATCCGATTTTTCAAAAGCTTGAAGAGGTCAACTCTACTCACTAGGTCAAATGCCTTTGTTAGATCTATGAAGGCAATGTACAGTGGCATTCTTTGTTCGCAACATTTCTCCTGCAGTTGTCTCAAGGAGAATAACATGTCAATAGTGGATCTGTTGGATCTAAATCCACATTGTGACTCAAGGTATACTTGGTTTGCTAGCTTTTGTAACCTATTTAGTACTACTCGTTCGAAGACCTTCCCACGATGCTGAGCAACGAGATACCAAGGTAGTTGTTACAGTCACCACGATCACCTTTATTTTTATACAAGGTGATGATGTTTGCATCTCTCATGTCCTGAGGCACTTTTCCCTCCTCCCAGTATAGGTACAATAATTCATGCAGACTGGTCAGGAGAGTTTGTTTAGCACATTTGATTACTTCAGGGGGATGCCGTCCTTTTCAGTTGCTTTCCCATTTGCCAGGGTGTCGATTGCAATACTGATTTCTGCCTCTGAGGGCATCTGGTCTAAATTGTTCAAGTTCGGAAGAGCTTTAATTGCATCGAACGCGATGTCAGTTACAATATTTTGGGTGGAATATAACTCTAGATAATGTTTCACCCAGCGATCCATCTGTTTTTTGCGATCGATTAGAACTTCCCCTGCTTTTGTTTTAAGAGATGAAATCTTTTTGATAGTTGGGCCAAAGGCCTTCATGATGCCCTCATAAACACCCTTATGTTTCCAGTATCAAAGAGAGCTGAATATTTCTGCATAACTCCTGCCAGTAGTCGTTTGCGCATCGCCTGGCTGTTTTTTGTGCAAAACTTCTTGCGGATCTAAGAGCAAGAAATGACCTGACACTTGGATTGTTTTTGTGGTTCTGAAGGGCAGTTCTTTTTTCTGCTATGACAGGCACCAACTCTAATATGTTTACAGCAAACAAATCAGGGTTTTGCATATCTCGGGTCGAAAGGGGTTTTGGCCAAATTATACATGGCATCCCGGATGTAGGACCATTTTGTTTCCGCATTTCCTTTTGGTGTGCTTTGGAGAATGCATCCTAATGTATTGCAAAATGATTGTACTATTTCTGGTTTGGTGGTATTTTCCGTGTTAATGTGTGGACACCCTTTCCTCTTCGAATGGTGGAGTGTTTTTATTTTCAGCCTAACTTTGCTACATATCAGTGAATGATCAGTGTCACAGTCAGCACTATGGTAGCTACGAGTACTGAGCACACTGTTTAGTTTATCGCATTTCGCCTCGTTACAACTAGATCTATTTGATGCCATCTATGTGAACGCTGGTGTTTCCAGGACACCTTGTGGCAGGGTTTGGTATTAAAGAAAGTGTTTGTGATGCAAAGGTTGTTGTAGTTGCATATCTCCAGTAGCCGTTGTCCATTTTCATTAACTTTTCTTTTTACGTCGAGGCTTTGATGTAGTGTTGGTGCTTATACACTGAAGAGATGGCCCGGGCCTGTTACTGTGCGGAGTTTAATGGATAAAATACGGTCTGAGCCGTTTAATGGAGTTCTACATGTGGGCAGTGTATTTGTATGGCAAATTCTACTCCATGCAGTCTTGGTTCGTTTGAGCTTTCCTTGCTAGTAGAACGTGTAGTCTTGTTCCCTCAGCGATCCATTTTTAGCAAGTCGTGTCTCCTGTAGTGCTGCGATGTCCACTCCAAGTCGTTTGAGCTCATTGTTAATTACTGCAGTTTTCCGAATGTCGTGTATGTTCAGCTTGCTAAGCGAAGGATTATTGTTTGGTGCGTCTTACAGTCCACTTGTCAGGTAATACTTAAGTTCAAGCACCCATTGAAGCAAATGAACTGTGCAGGATAAATCCTTATTGTCCGGCGTCTGACCGGCTTGAGGCGGGCGATAGCTGTCCAATGAGACGCGATGATCACTCTCACCGTTGAAGACAACCCGTGACGTCCGATGCTCTACGCCAATTGAGCTGGACTTATAACCCGTAACTGTTGTCGTCCGCGTTGGTTTGGTAGACAAAGTCGACCACGAAGTGACCTCTCCGTGACGCATGCTTGGGAGATTTTTATGGAGTAGCTGAGTTTTCCAAGCGTCAACTACCCTCTTGACCTCGCTGATAGAATCCAGAGAGTGCAGCACGACATCTGTTATCAATTCGGTTGCAGGAGCTGCCGATAGGACATCACTTGATGCCTGTCCGCCTTAGGGCTCCCCGATTTTCTTTCAGGTTTACTCATAGCCTTTCTCTCGGGCTCCACAAGGCAGTGAAGCTTTTGCCCATAGCTGGGGTCTGGATTTGGATATCAGGATAAATCCACTGATATCACAAGTCGGGGGCAGACCTCCCTAAGACATTTTTGTCGGGTTAACTCCCCAAGGTCATAAAAATAAAAAAAAAAAAATCCTGACCTAGCGGAGCCCATCTCTCTAGGCGAGCCATTGCCCCGTTAGCCTTGACACCACGGTCAAAGTCTACAGGTCTACACCGCTGGTAGGAGGGGTTGACTAGTGTGTTCTGAGGGTCATTAGCAGGCTACTAATTTTCATTTTTCGCCCCTCCTAAAGTAGACTAGCCGATCCCAACCCTGCTAGTGGAGGGCTAGGCTCAGGACACACCTTGTAGACGACCCTAGACAAGAGACATTACAATCAGTATCACTGGAGACAATACAATCTGTATTACTGGAGACAATACAATCTGTATTACTGGAGACAATCAATCTGTATTACTCTCTCTCTCTCGATCGTTCTTAAGCCGTTTTTATCATTCTATTGTGATATATAAACAGCCAAACATCAGAACGGATGTACGTGCACAGCCTTCAGTACCAATTGGAGCTCAAGTGCTTATCTTTCGGTGGTGTGTTCGGTTTCAACCAGCTTTTTACTGCCCCCAGCCAAAACCCACAAGGCAGCAGGTTGCTATTGTCCTTCAGGACAGCGATCCGTAGACGACCTGCCCTCCCGGGCTGATGAGCGTCATCTGCCCAGCTATACCAGTCTTGTTAATAGACAGCTTGGTTTACCCAGTTTTGTGTACGATTTGCTCTGCTAGTCTTTGATTATCCCCAATCAACTACAAGGCAGCAGTAGTTCTCTGCGAGTGGAAACGCGTACTGGCTTTACCTCTGCTTGGCTTTCCAGTTGTTCTGCACACTCGGGTGGTCCGCATATCCTCTTGCCTGGCGAGCCTGCCCTATTTACCGCTGCCGTGCCTGCCGCTACCGTGTCTGCCGCTGCCTCTGCTGTGCCTGCCGCTGCGGTGCCTTCTTTTTTTGCCCACCTGAGGGCCCATCAGTGCATCGCTCGCATGCGATGCCCGCCTTGCTCTGGTGCCAGTCTTACCATTTCCGTCAATTTCAATGGTGCTCACATTTGCCTGTGCGGTTCTCGCCTGGGGCTTAACCCAGTCCACCACCCCTAAGATGGTGGCGCGGGTTTCGCCCGATGCGGGCTCACCCATGCATTTTCTGCGTGCTTGTTCAATCTACCCTGGTGCCTACTTCACCTTTTCGGACAGTTCCAACCGTGCTCACATTTGCCTGGACTGTCCCGCCTAGGGATCAATCCGGACCCCACCCCTGTGATGGAGGCACTTGGTTTCGTCCCTCGTGGGTCCACCCGTGCTTCGTGCACGTGCATGCTCACCCTGCCTTGGTGACTACCTCACCATTTCTGTCAATTCCCGCCGTGCTCGCATTTACCTAGGCCGTCCGTGTGGACCCGCATGCAGTTCAACACGACTCCCAGCATACTCATCGGCTCAAGAGAGAGTGCTCAAGAGAGAGCATGCACGGGCTCTGAATTTCCCCCTGCGTGGGTCAGCGTCTCTTCGATGACTTATAATCGTGCCACCATCCATGAGATAGGGGCCCGAGTTTCGGCCTATGTGGTCCCTCGTGCAGTTCAACTCGACTCCCAACAAACTCATCGGCTCAAGAGAGAGAGAGAGAGGGCTCAAGAGAGAGCATGCGTGGGCTCCGGGTTTCGCCACACGCGGTTCCACGTTTATCCTTCAAGCTTTTCCCATCGGCCGAAAGAGTCGAGCATTAATAGCCACTATGGGAGTTCGCTCGTCTGTGTTGCGAGCGGATCTCATCTAGCGTGACTACCTTTGCATCTCTACTTGCCCCAGAGTAGTTCTCCACGGCACCTGCCCTTTAGCCAGACCGGAACTACCATCTGTTACCAGGGTCCACGTGAAGGTGAGGGCAGGGATTAGTGCCAGCTCACTAATCTGGTGCGCCGTTCTTTCCTTGCGCCTTTGACCCCATCTGTATTACTGGAAACAATACAATCTGTATTACTAGAGACAATACAATCTGTATTACTAGAGACAATACAATCTGTATTACTGGAGGCAATACAATCTGTATTACTGGAGGCAATACAATCTGTATTAGTAGTGACAATACAATCTGTATTACTGGAGACAATACAATCTGTATTACTAAAGACAATACAATCTGTATTACTAGAGACAATACAATCTGTATTACTGGAGGCAATACAATCTGTATTACTAGAGACAATACAATCTGTATTACTGGAGGCAATACAATCTGTATTACTAGAGACAATACAATCTGTATTACTAGAGACAATACAATCTGTATTACTGGAGACAATACAATCTGTATTACTCTCTCTCTCTCGATCGTTCTTAAGCCGTTTTTATCATTCTATTGTGATATATAAACAGCCAACCATCAGAACGGGATGTACGTGCACAGCCTTCAGTACCAATTGGAGCTCAAGTGCTTATCTTTCGGTGGTGTGTTCGGTTTCAACCAGCTTTTTACTGCCCCCAGCCAAAACCCACAAGGCAGCAGGTTGCTATTGTCCTTCAGGACAGCGATCCGTAGACGACCTGTCCTCCCGGGCTGATGAGCGTCATCTGCCCAGCTATACCAGTCTTGTTAATAGACAGCTTGGTTTACCCAGTTTTGTGTACGATTTGCTCTGCTAGTCTTTGATTATCCCCAATCAACTACAAGGCAGCAGTAGTTCTCTGCGAGTGGAAACGCGTACTGGCTTTACCTCTGCTTGGCTTTCCAGTTGTTCTGCACACTCGGGTGGTCCGCATATCCTCTTGCCTGGCGAGCCTGCCCTATTTACCGCTGCCGTGCCTGCCGCTACCGTGTCTGCCGCTGCCTCTGCTGTGCCTGCCGCTGCGGTGCCTTCTTTTTTTGCCCACCTGAGGGCCCATCAGTGCATCGCTCGCATGCGATGCCCGCCTTGCTCTGGTGCCAGTCTTACCATTTCCGTCAATTTCAATGGTGCTCACATTTGCCTGTGCGGTTCTCGCCTGGGGCTTAACCCAGTCCACCACCCCTAAGATGGTGGCGCGGGTTTCGCCCGATGCGGGCTCACCCATGCATTTTCTGCGTGCTTGTTCAATCTACCCTGGTGCCTACTTCACCTTTTCGGACAGTTCCAACCGTGCTCACATTTGCCTGGACTGTCCCGCCTAGGGATCAATCCGGACCCCACCCCTGTGATGGAGGCACTTGGTTTCGTCCCTCGTGGGTCCACCCGTGCTTCGTGCACGTGCATGCTCACCCTGCCTTGGTGACTACCTCACCATTTCTGTCAATTCCCGCCGTGCTCGCATTTACCTAGGCCGTCCGTGTGGACCCGCATGCAGTTCAACACGACTCCCAGCATACTCATCGGCTCAAGAGAGAGTGCTCAAGAGAGAGCATGCACGGGCTCTGAATTTCCCCCTGCGTGGGTCAGCGTCTCTTCGATGACTTATAATCGTGCCACCATCCATGAGATAGGGGCCCGAGTTTCGGCCTATGTGGTCCCTCGTGCAGTTCAACTCGACTCCCAACAAACTCATCGGCTCAAGAGAGAGAGGGCTCAAGAGAGAGCATGCGTGGGCTCCGGGTTTCGCCACACGCGGTTCCACGTTTATCCTTCAAGCTTTTCCCATCGGCCGAAAGAGTCGAGCATTAATAGCCACTATGGGAGTTCGCTCGTCTGTGTTGCGAGCGGATCTCATCTAGCGTGACTACCTTTGCATCTCTACTTGCCCCAGAGTAGTTCTCCCACGGCACCTGCCCCTTTAGCCAGACCGGAACTACCATCTGTTACCAGGGTCCCACGTGAAGGTGAGGGCAGGGGATTAGTGCCAGCTCACTAATCTGGTGCGCCGTTCTTTCCTTGCGCCTTTGACCCCATCTGTATTTACTTGAAAGACAATACAATCTGATACTGAGGACAATACAATCTGTATTACTGAGCAATACATCTTATACTGGAGGCAATACAATCTGTATTACTAGAGACAATACAATCTGTATTACTAGAGACAATACAATCTGTATTACTGGAGACAATACAATCTGTATTACTGGAGACAATACAATCTGTATTACTGGAGACAATACAATCTGTATTACTGGAGACAATACAATCTGTATTACTAGAGACAATACAATCTGTATTACTAGAGACAATACAATCTGTATTACTGGAGACAATACAATCTGTATTACTGGAGACAATACAATCTGTATTACTAGAGACAATACAATCTGTATTACTGGAGACAATACAATCTGTATTACTAAGACAATACAATCTGTATTACTGAACAATACAATCGTATATGAACAATAAATCTGATTCAAAAATTTTGTACATAACAATTAACAAACATTGACAAGCTCATACAAGAAGCAGATGTCGGTGATGATATACTGACATGTCATGTGGTCATCTAGACCCATATGTCATCATATGTATTTGCGTCACATTTGTAACTGCATATAACATATTCAAACACATCAGCAAACAATATATAAATTATCGTATTGTTGAAGCATATTTCTATTGAACAGAATAAATAAAGTGTACAAAAAACATCATATACGATCTAAGATGTAACATGCTCCTTCTCAGACATGCACAACATGCATGCTATTAATATCGTATTGATATTGTAATGAGACTGATTATACTTTTGTTTTGTCTGACAAACTTGATTATTTAAGTAATAACAAATATAATTTAGAAGACATTTGCAAGTCAAGAATATTCAGTCAGTTTTGTGTAAGCAAATAGATTCAAGAAGTAGAATTGATGACATTGCACTGGGATTTTCTCCATATTGCATTTCAGTTATCAGAGTACTATCATCGTAGCACTCCGGACATGTCCATAGGTGCTCCGATCTCCGCCTCAACAAATCCTGCAGCGTCCAGCGGTCCAACACGCCAGATCGAGGTTGATTAATCAGTCTTCTTGCATATTTGGTATGCCGTTCTTTACGGGCTGTACCAATATTGTCACCATCTCTCTCAGTCTGGTCAGCGAGTGGGACTCGCAACCCTCAACCTCTTCTGTTAGAAAAGACTCTCTCAGTGCGTTAAGAATGTCATTTCGGTCCATTGCAGCTCCCTCTGATAGCGTAGCAATTCCAGCTAATCTGTCAACTCGTTCATTATCCATGACTCCTGCGTGACCAGGGATAAAGAGGAAGGTGATTTATTTGATCCCTGTCTGTACCAGTACCTCCACCAAGTTTAGTCTCACCATTCCTGTTTCGACTTTATGAATCATACTCATGGAGTCACTGAGTATAAAAACTTGAGCGAAGGCACGAGATGCCAACCACATCACCGCCTCTGTAACCGCCCGTACTTCCATGGTCAAGCTACTTGTAACTGTCGAGTAGGCCCCACTGGCCTCTCCTATTATTTTTTCACCGGAGAGTGCCAAAAAAGCTCATACCATACACAGCGATGTTGGCGAATGACTGAACCATCGGTGTAAATTATTACATCTGTTTCATTGACGTTATCATTCAAGAGAACCTCAGCCTCCGCGTTGATTAGTGATGGATTGTTTTGTTCATAGGTTTTCTTAATGGGTGTGATATCTGTAAAAGCAGTCTGAAATTGGGGTGGCACAGCAATCCTTGTCTCTCCTGTTTCGATTTCGGAAGGTTCACATATATTTCCACGGGTACCTTCTGCCTGATTCAGCCATGATCTACCTCTCGTCTACATCCTTTCTTCTTACTGAGTTCTTCATGGAGGGGATGGTATTTGTTTGCATTGATTTTAAGATACAATCAAGCCCGCGTGCCAGCGTGTTCGTAGCGCGTTGGACTACGGATGACAAGTCCTCTGTAAGTGCGGGTTCAACTCCGCGGACTGGCAGAAAACTACAGGTTCCCCAGATTTACGGTGTTCGTGGCACCGAGCCGGAGGGTTACGATGTCCATGACACCAAGCCGAAGAGCTTTCAGCTCAAATGCTTCTGGATCGAAAAAAAAGATACAATCAAACCCTCCAATATAATAGGGACCCTTTAAGTAAATATTACACGCCACCAACAGACAAGATTACACAAAGCACGACCTCGTTAACGCCAGCAACAATCCTTTTTGAATTGAACTCTCGGCTTTCGAAACGCAAGGCAAACAGCTTAATCACTGAGCCATATAAACCCTATGTGTAAGCAAGATATATAGGAAATGTATGTCTTCATCTGAGTTGCCCATCTCACAGAGAATACACAAAGTTATTATTTACTCTCATTGTCAAGACAATACATTGTAAACCTTCTTCTTCTTCTCTTCCATCATTTACTTCTTTATAGAAGTGTTGAAGGCAGGGGGAGGGAATGTAGTTATTGTGTCTGTGCTTGTTTTAAGGTACTTTGTAAGCTGATATTCATTTTCGTAAGGCTGTTCTTGATGCCGTCGTTCCATCTTTTACGTGGTCTTCCTCTTGTTTTGTACTCATTATACTTTTTCTGTGTGGCTCTCTGTGGTAGGTGATACCAGGGCATTCTTGTCAGGTGTCCAAATCATGTAATCTGTTGTTCTTTTATGAATTGCATGACTGGTTTCACATCCAGTATTCTTATGATTTTTTCATTTCTAATTTTGTCTCTTATTGTCACACCTGCAGCTCTTCTCTCTCCCTCTTTCTCTCTCGCGTTCCCGACCCAGACTGATGAACCAACTTTTTCATGAATTTTACCGTGGTTTTAAGGGACTCTATTCCTCCGTACAGCTTCTCGCGAAGATCTGTGTTTTGTAGCCAGGTTTCTTTTCTTATGGCTGCTATAAGTTGACAATCTTTAAGAAAGTGCTCTGCCGTCATGTTCGCCTTTTCGCAGGGGTACAGGCTAGTTGTGTCAATTTTACATTTGTTAAACATGTGGGCGCGGAGCTTGTTGTGGCCGGTACGGAGGCGGAGTATGGCAACTTGTTCACTACGAGACAGAATGTAGTACCCGTCGCTGTTGTTATACTGAGGATGGTCTTTTGTTCATTGTCTCTGCTAGTGCCAGCCGATGGTTGTTCTGGCTTCCTCATAACAGATCTCGAGATCAGTGTGAGGTAGTCGCCCGCCTTCTTTAGCTAACTTGTCAGCGTGTTCATTTCCGCTTATGTTGCAGTTTGATAGTATCCACTGAATGACGGTGCGTTTGAGTGAGTACACTAGTGCATCGAGGGTCGCTTTCAGCTCATTGAGCTCTGTTTTGATACGCTTTTGAGTGCCGTGATGACCGATAGAGCATCGGTGAATATCACGACTTTGTTGCGAGAGGTGCTTCTTCTCTCTAGGATCATTTCGGCCGCTGTTCTTATTGCCTCTGCCTCTGCCCGGTAGTTATTTGAGTATTTACTTGTGGCAATCGTTTCGTGACCGTCAATTTCTTTGAGAGTTTAAGCACTATTCCTCCTCCGCCATCGCTGATTGCGTGCCTTGCCGAACCATCAGTATACATGTTTATGCACTCATTTTCAGGGTATTCGATCGCTATGTATTTTTCTGTGGCCGCTTTTCTTTCGAAATTTTTTGCTGCCTTTTTTCAGTATGCCTAGAATTGATTCCCTTGGTTCCGTCATTTTGGATTTCCACGGCGGGCACTTATCGGTTGCTGGGATTGATTTGACTTTGCAGTTTGCCAGGACCGGAAGGTCTGCGTTTAGTACTTTGGCGTTTTTTGCGAAGCTGGTTCTCCTTATCGTGCTCCTTCAAATTCTGTTCATCCTGACATACATAGGGTTGGGAATCAAGCCGTTTAGCCAGAGTACAGTAAGAACAACAGAAGGAATGACCGACTGGTTCTCCATTACATCAGGTGTTAGACAAGGTTGTGTCCTCTCACCACTACTCTTTATTGCATATATGGAGAAAATAACTCAAGAGTCAAATTCAGATAATGATGAAATAAATGAACTGCTTTTTGCAGATGATCAGTGCCTGATACATCAAAATGAACAAGATCTACAACATCATATTGACACCTTGAACAAAAATTGTGTAAAACGTGACATGAAAATCAACAACACTAAAACAGAAATAATGAATATGGGAAGAAAACATAATAATCTAGACATCCATGTCAATGGCACTAAAATAAACCAAGTGAAAGAATTTAAATACTTAGGAAGCATATTCACAGAAGACGGAAAACTGGATAGAGAGATAGAGGCTAGAGTACAAAAAACAAATGTTGTAACCTACCAGCTAGCCCCACTGTTAAGGCACCCAAAAATTTAACAGGCAGCTAAGCAACAGATGATCAACAGCATTTTAATACCTACTTTGTGTTACCAGAGCCAAACATGGATATTGAGCAAAGTGCAGTCACAAAAATAACTACATGTGAAATGCGTTGCCTGCGAAAAGTTACCAACAACACCAGAAAAGACAGAATCACTAACATCAGCATAAGAAAGAAAGTTGGCACAAAACCGTGTTTGAATTACATAAAGAAACAAAGAATGAAGTGGTTTGGTCACTAATAAGAATGCATCCAAACTCCACAGTATACAGAGTCTTCTACAACAGAACATCGGGAAAGAAGGCAAGAGGAAGACTACGGAAAAGATGGTTAGATGGAGTAGCAGAATCCTGTGAAAGAGCAAAAATAACA
Source organism: Arion vulgaris (assembly GCA_020796225.1). Taxonomy (NCBI): domain Eukaryota; kingdom Metazoa; phylum Mollusca; class Gastropoda; order Stylommatophora; family Arionidae; genus Arion; species Arion vulgaris. The sequence continues at coordinate 6,972,886 of CM036762.1, forward strand.
ATCACACAAGCCACCAGAGCAGCGCAAGACAAAAACAGAAAACCACGACACTGGGCAACAACCCGGTAGCAGTGAGACGACAAAAGAAGAAGAAGTTAAGACTATTCTGTCCCTTCGATTTGCCATTGGTTGGATGCCTGTGATTGTTTCCATCGCCTTGATGGGCGTGGACTTCATGGCTCCTGTGATAATGCGTATTGCACGGTTTTGACTATTGCTCACTTTGGCGAATTGCTTGTTGGATTCACTACTCCACGCTGCAATGCCGTACTCCAGAACCGGTAGCACTCTTCCAGAGTAGAGTGTTTTGAGGAATCTGGTGTTTGCTCCCCACGTGGAGCCTGCGAGTTAGCGCATCATCGAGAGCATGTGTCTCGCTTTTGCGTAGCATTTTCAATTTGGTGGCGCCAAGTCAGCTTTTGGTCGAGTGTGACTCCCAGGTACGTTGGGGTCTTTCTTTCTGGAAGATCTTGTCTGTTGACTTTAAGCTTAATATTATAATTCTGGTTGTTCTGCGAGAACACAGTGTAGGTGCTTTTAGAAGCGTTAATGTTCATATTCCACTTTATTTTTACCACTCTTTAATCTTATTTAGCGTATCTTGCAGTCGATTTGATGCTATGGGCATTGACTCTTCCTCGCCCATATTGCCAGGTCGTCGGCATACATGGCAGAGTGTACTCGCTTTGGTAGGCATGTTGCTATGGCATTGACAAAGATTAGAAAGAAGGTTGGTGAGAGCATTCCTCGTTGGGGGACTCCTTGCTCTAATGTGGCTTTCATACTTGTGCACCCCTGAACTTGAACCTTTGCTGTTCTGTTCTCTAGGTATCTATCAAGCCATTTGTACATTCTTCTCTTTATACCAAGGGTGAGGAGTTTCAGTTTTAGCCCTCTTTCCAGACTGTGTCAAACGCCTTCTCCATATCTACCAAAACTGCTAGTGTCTGTTTCTTTTCTCGTAAGCCATCCTCGATTTCCTGGGCGATATAGGTTACCTGATCTTCTTTAGATCGGTACTTCCGAAAGCCTCCCCGTTGTGTCATGAGGAGCCCTTTGCTTTCCAAGTGCCAAGATAGCCGTTTGTTTACCATGAGTTCCATGAGTTTGCCTGTGCAGCTTAGGAGGCTTATTGGTCTGTAACTCGCCGGGTCGAGTTTGTTTTTTCCTGGTTTTAGGATGGGTACTATGATCGCTTCCTTCCATTCTCTTGGTACTATGCCTATTTTCCAAGACATATTTAGGACGGCCAGTAAGCTGTCTTTGCTCGAGTACCCAATTTTTTAAGCATCTCATTTGTGATCCCATCCTTTTCCGGCGACTTTCTGAGCTTGAGCTCCCTTAGTGCCTCTTCCAACTCGTTGCTGGTGAATGTATCCGTTAGGTGACTATCAGCTTTTCTTCTCCTTGGAGGGCTCGCGCTTTTCTCTTTGTGTCATCATGTTTGTCTTTTGTTATGCTGACCCTGCTGACTTCGGCATATTTTTCATTAGGACATTTGCAGCTTCCCTTCCTGAGCACATTTATCTTGTTTCAGGACTATTGGGGGTCGACTGATTTTTCATCACTCAGCGCTTTCTACGAACATTTACAATTTATGTCCGTCCCTATCAAGGTTGAGGGATTCGGTCTTTTCAACCCAGGTCTGTCGTGCTGATCGTTTGACCTCCCACTTGTACTTGCCGCTGCCGCCTTGCAAGCAGTATTGGTCGTTACTATCTGTGCCTGTTCTGCCTCTCTCCTTGCCACCTTAAGGTCATTTTCAAGCTTCTGAACCGCTACTGTCCAGTATGGCTTGTAATCCTTTCGTGCGCCTCTAGGGATGGTTTCCCGTGCCGCTTTCAGGATTGCTTCAGAGTTCCCTTGCCACGGATTGCATGTGTTTGTTTCATGCATGTTGAGCTGTTCAACATTGGCATCTTTCAGTGCCGCGTACTGTTTCCAATTTGCGTTTTTGTAGTGACACCGTGGCAAACACATTTTGGGCTCAGGTACAAATTTTAGGTCTACTTGCAGCTTGATGGGCCTATGGTCACTATCTCCGAGTTGCTTTGTGACCGTACGCACTGTTTTTGTGGAGAGGTCGCTTGTTGCGAAAGCCAGATCGGGGGTGCTGGTCGTATGCCACCTTCTCGAGTAGAAGGTTGGCGGATCGTCTGGGGCATTGATAAGGAACAGGTTGTTCTCTATCTCCCAGTCTTCCACTTCTACGCCTCTGCTGTTTGTTTCGAGGTAGCCCCATCTTTCTGAGTGGCTGTTGAAATCACCGACAACTATGCATGCTGTATCATTGATAATCATTTCCTCGAGTGACATCGAGATATCACTTGAACAGTATAAGTTATACACAAGAATCTGCATTTCATCACATTTAATGAGAACGCCTACGATCTATGCTGCGCCATGGCCTACAGTGTACACTTCCATTTGCTTAGATGGAATACCGTTTCGTACTAGGGTGAGGATTCCACCTTTGTGCCCCTCTCGGTCTAATCTGAAGGTTTGGTAACCTCTGATCCCGAATCTATGTTGGACATTTAGATGGGTCTCTTGTATGCAAGCAACATCAATTTCGTCTTTTTGCAAGTCTTATGGCGAGTGCTTGCTTTTTGTGATGATTACCTTCAGCATTCCATTGCACAATGTTTAATCGCCGCTGGCCAGTACTTTGCCGTATTGAACCAGTAGCTTTTTTCCTGGGGGTCTCGCTCGCTGCTTTGCCGAGTTGGAGGACGGGGACCGTCGGTAACAAAAACTGGCCCTTCGAGGCATGGGGCCCGGCACTCGTCCTGCCCGACGGATCTCCACACGTGTAACACCATATCGAGATTCTATACAAAACATATTCATGATACAATTTGGTCCATGCAGCCTTAGCATGGGTAGCTACGTCACAACTTTCAGTAACATTTTGAGCTCAATTGCTTATCCTTCGGTCGTATCCGATTTCAACCAGCGTTTACTAGGTTCGCTCTCCGTTAGCCTTTTGCTGTCCCAAGCCAAAATCCACAAGGAAGCAGGTTGCTATTTTCTTTCAGGGCAGCGCCCCATAGACGACCTGCCCTCCCGGGCTGATGAGCATCATCTGCCCAGCTATACCAGTTTTGTTAATGGACTGCTTGGTTTGCCTACCGTCCAGTTTTGTGTGCGGTTTACTCCGCTAACCTTTGATTGTCCCCAACCAAAACTACAAGGCAGCAGTGGTTCCCTGCGATGAAAACAGAATTGTGTGTCCTGGGACGCTTTATGGACGCTCGGGTCGACACTAGGCAGTTTGCATTTGCTCTGTAATTTCCTTTGATCCGGGAAACCCTGGGCTGGGGCCCCGCGCATCGTACTGTATGGGTCGTTTTCTTCAGCGCTATCAGCGCAACTTTAGATTTTGCACTCTCCGGTCATCACCCGCCCTGATTTTTCCGGTAATGTTAATTGCGTGAGCAATCGTACCCTGCCCGGCTGTCTCAAGGCGCTATAACGTAACTTTTGGATTTACTCTCGGCCAACTTTACTCAGTATCTTAATTCGCTCTTGGCCTCATGTACGGAGTTTGATCGCAATCTTCCCTTGTGCCACCGTCACCTGATGTACCACATTTACCATGCATCGGGAGCTGTCCAACTTGCGCTCGTGGCTCCGAGTTTCGCTCCGTTCAGCATGCACCTCTCATTTCTTCGCATGCAGGCTTTCCCATCTGCTGGAAAGCTGATACGACCAACATGTTCACACATCTGCCGTTTCATGTACCGTGCCTCGCGACTGCTCCGACACTCAGCTTGACTCGTGCACATGGCACCGAGTTTCACTTCAAGTCTCGGCTTTTAGGGATGCACCTCTTCCTTAAATTCGGTCATTTACTCCGGGGAAGTTGGTGTATTATTCGCGCACGCTTGTACTCTGCTGTTTCGTACCTCTTTTTTTAAATTTGGGCATATTTTAACGGTTTTCGGCCTGGAAATGTGTGCGTTGTTCAGGATTTCCGGCCCTGCATTGCTTTTCCATGTTTGCACTACCACCACTGTTTTGTTCGCGGACGCTCGTACGCTGTTGTTTCATATTTCTTTTTGAACTTGGGCATATTTTAGCGAACATCGGCCAGGAGATGCTTGCTTGTTCAGGGATTTTCGGCCCTGCATTGCTTTTCCGAGCTTGCACTACTACCACTACCTGTAGGTCTCCCTGATCCCTTCCCCCTTAGCCAGACCGGAACCACAGTTTTTTCAGGGTCACCACTTGGAGGTGGCGAGCAGGTTCTTGATTAGCGCCGCCCCTTCGCTAACCCTGGCACATGTTGCCTCCATGCGCCTTTGACCCCGAAGCTCTTCTAAGACACCTCATCTCTGTCGTTATGATTTTCCGCTCATTAGTTGCTGTTATTGGCCATGTTTGACACTGGTAACATAGTGTTGGACAGAAAATCGTTCTTATAGGATTTGTTTTAGTTGTTAGCGGTATCTCTTTGTGTGACAACAGTGGTGTTAACTGTCCTAGTTCCTGGTTAGCTTTTGTGCAACGATTGCTGATTTCGCTATCGATATTTCCATCTGCTGTGAAAATTGCTCCTAAGTATTTGGCTTCAATTGTTTGTTAACTTTGTAAACATTGTGTCAACAAATAAAGTAAACTAAATAACTAACGAAACAATTCTTAGGTCAAAATTGAGAACGTGATTCTTTCAGGTCAAATACAAAAGTATGATCAACATGAGTTTGTTTTAATATTTCCTATGTTTAAGCTCATATACAGTTTCTTTGTTATGCCGGTTTGAACGAAGTTTACCTCAAATATTAACGTTAAATATTGTCATTATATATAGATGCTATAGATGATTCTTTCTGCTGACGATCGAGCAATCATATCAACAACAGAAGAACAGCTACAACAACACATTAATAGACTTCAGTTAAAACATGTAATGAATACAGTATGAGAATAAACATCGACAAAAGCGATGTAATGACATTCGCTAGAGAGGAAGCGTTACTAATATTTTCATTTACAAACACCAATTAAAACAAATCAAAGACTTTACATATTTAGGGAGAATGTATTCAGGAAATGTTAGAATAGCAAAATACAACATAGATGCAATAAAGCAAATCACAAACAGCACATTCTTATGTCTGTATACTTGAAGGTTTTGTTAACAGCCACATAAATAATAAAGTTACCAATACAGTTAATACAAAGAACGAAAGTTCTCACTAACTCTAATATAACCTGTACAGAAATATCGTTTAGTAAATATGGTATTTCGCTAACATAAAAATCAAAACCCAAATCCGCTACAGAAAATATACAGAATACAAACACTGAGTAAAGTTTTTGTTGTTTTTGTTATTGTTTTGTTAGAGGACAACTTGTTATAGTTAGCGTCTTTACCAGATGTTAGTTGTCTGCGTCTGTTGGTAATTATACGGACCTGTACTCCAATAATAGCAGAACCGAGAGATACGAGAACAATGGGTACGATTCCTGTCATATAATTCATGAGATCTACTAATGTTTCGTACACACCGTTACTCATATCCTGTTTGTACCGCTTGGTAAATAAAAATACACCAACTACACGACCTTGTATAAATATTTGTTTAAATTCCAAGCACAATACATTCTGATATATAAAATAAACTAAAATTAAAATAGCAAGACATGAAATAGTAGCCATTATTCGCAGAGGCGTCACGATCATGTGGACTTTAAATGGAATAAATATGGCTAATAAACGGTCTCCTGTTATCAAGACTGGAATAATCAAAGAGTAGTTGAATCCAATAAAATAAGAGCATCCAAACAACATATACAAAATATAACATATATAGTTTACAGTTTCAGAGAACATAAAACCCGTGGGAATGTTTCCAATCAGAATATATCGAGGAAAATTGTTGAGACCAGCAAGAAAAAGAACATCAGAAAGAGCCAAAGCGACAAGCAGAATGTTTGAACATTTCTTGAATCCATGTCGAGTCAATACAACAATACTGATCAAGTTACCAACTATTCCCACCAAACTTATACATGGATATATCACGTAGTTGAACGCACATTCTATTTCATTAACTTGTTCCTCGCTAAGAAAAACGTAAATGTTGGATTCCACGACAACTCTAGACATCACAGTCTTGTTGGTCAACATTTTTGTCTGTCTATAATCTTATTTTTTCTTGTAGAAATGTCAAGACTATGTCAAGTATATTTTCAATATTATACTTAGAGATGGAATATATTTATATAACGTATATTTATAGTTAGTTTATGTTTGATCTGATCAAGTACATTTCAACTCTGAACTTTCAACTTTGTTTAATAATGTGGTGATGCTATAATTCATGAATAATAATGTTATCAACATTATCATCGTTTAGAAAGTTTCTTTGAACAAGACAAGAATAGAATAGACGTTGATGTAGATAAAATAGACTGATGTTGATGAAAGTAAATGTTAATTCTGATACAAGCTTTCATTTAGAAAGTCGATTAATTGTTTGAGATTTCTAGAAACATGAACGCACAATAGTTTTATGTAACCATCAAGTAAATTGATAATTGTCTCTCTATTCCATAACAGCGTATGTCCTCATTACTGAGTCTCTATTTTGTGTTGATCAAAGGTGTCAATTAACAAACATTGACTGTCAGAGAGATACCGTTTGATGTGTGAATAATTGTCTGTAAAATGTCAGCAACTACTTTGTATGTGTTTTAACTGCATTATTGCGATTAATTGAGTAGTTTGAAGATTACTCTCTTTACTTTGATAAAGTGACATTATTACTTGAATGTTATACAATCATGTTTAACTTTTCTAACAGGTAGAAGTTCTATCTGAACATCAAAGCACTTGAGAAAATGATCAAGAAAGTGTCCAAGAGTACTTTCTCACTCTCAAAGAACAATCTCTTATTGTTGACATCAATGATAAGTCATACATATTTTCCAATATTCTATTTCGAACGATAACCACCTTCTTGTTTAAAATAAGAGGGAGCCGCCAGTTAAAGGGGAATAACAATGAAATAATCAAATAACGCGAAGATGTAGGCTGTATGTGTGAAAGAACATTATCGTGATATTTATAAAAAGACAAAAATGACAAGTGAAAGAAGTAATGTGTTATCAATTCCAACAGTTTCACTAAAAAAAACTCTCATGTAAACTCACAAAATCTCATAAACACTTGGAACGATAATTAGTGTAAACAAATCAAAGGTGTGTCTGTTTTGTTTCTCATCACAGATCCCTCCCTATTCACTATTACTATATTACTATATATATTATCAAAAATTAAACGTTCTCCTTATCTGAGTTCACGCTGGTGTGCAGAAACAAGACATGAACAAGCATTACTGTAGAATATTCTTGAATCTGTCTACAGAACGTGTTTACAGTTAGCACTCGTTGCTTCAACAATGTCTGCGTCATGTGCATCACCAAAGAACCATGTATCTATATGTTTCTATGTAACATCAAACTGAAAAATATAACTAATATTTATATGACATAATTTTACAAGTCTGATAGTATAGAGGAATATTGTGTGCATGTTTATATGTACAAGTCTGACAGTATAGAGGAATATTGTGTGTCTGTTTATATGTACAAGTCGGACAGTATAGAGGAATATTGTGTGTCTGTTTATATGTACAAGTCTGACAGTATAGAGGAATATTGTGTGTCTGTTTATATGTACAAGTGTCTGCTTGTTTGCTTGTCGATGTGTTCATATATTATAAGTCTGACAGTATAGAGCAATATTGTGTGCTTGTTTATATGTACAGGTGTTTGCTTGTTTACTTGTCGATGTGTTCATATATATCTGTTCCCGTGTACGTATGTATTGGCAATGTGTTTATATATATCTGTTCCCGTGTATGTATGTATTGTCAATGTGTTTATATATATCTGTTCCCGTGTACGTATATATTGTCAATGTGTTTATATATATCTGTTCTCGTGTACGTATGTATTGTCAATGTGTTTATATATATATATCTGTTACCGTGTATGTATGTATTGTCAATGCTGATGAAGTTTCTTTGTTCGTCGTTCAAACAAACATTACGAGAAAATGTGTTGATGAGTTGAGACAATGGAAACGGGTACAGTAAATACAGATTGTAACAACTGGTTAAATCGAGGGTAGACGAGACAGAGGAAGACAGAGAGAAAAAGAAAATGTTGGATAGCCTGACTTCATGGCACCGTAGAGCGTCAACATCTGAGATGATAGCAAATACCAAAGACAGAGATATGTGGAGATACATGATCACCTACGCCAGCCGGCACGGCACCTGATGATGATGATGACAGTAAATACACTTTGTGTATTCACCTCTGTCGTGATTAGTTTTCTTCTTTCGTTTCATGTCAGTGTCTAGGTTTGACACTACTAGCACAATGTTACAAGAGATATTTTGTTGAACAATGTTCGTTTAGTCTTCATGGTGACACAGCGACAGCAAACAAGGGTACAGGTTGAGGTCAATACAATGTTCGTTTAGTCTTCATGGTGACACAGCGACAGCAAACAAGGGTACAGGTTGAGGTAAATAAAAACATGCATCATGATATTGTAGAATAACCATCAAATCAAAGCTGACTATTGACAAATAGTGATAACTTAGTCCATTTCTGTCTTTATTTGTTGCACTCCTGACTGCTTAAATGTGCTGACATAAGATACACATTTAAACTAATTATTATGATTACTATAATTATTATTATTATAGTCGTCGTATTGCCTTTTTACGTTATATAGGGATTGCAAACAATTTTTCCATACCGATCTATCTTAGACCCTCTGTGTATCCATGTTTCTTGCATCTCTCAGTAAAGTTTGTTTCAGGGTTTTCCTAAGACACCTCTTCTGTTTTTGAACTCTTAACTTTTCACTTCAATGTCTGCTTTGCGATTATTTGATCATTTATTTTCAGAGTATGCACAACATATCTCAATTTTCTCTTTCAATAACTGTTGTTACTAGTGATTGACTAGACATTTCTCTGATTACATCACTTCTCCTGAAACCTTTATATTTTACGTCCATTATTAACCCAGACATCTACTTTCAAATGTATTAAGCTTACTTTCTACATCATTTGTTATTTTTCAAACTCTTGCTGGCGTATACAAGACATGATGAACAAATGAAAATTGTGGTATATTCTTTACAGGACTTAGCCATCAACAACAGTAAACGAGTCGACGATTTTCTAGGCACAACTTATACGTTCAGTAGTTTGCAATTCCTTTCTGAACGGTGAGGTATATTTCTATCGGTCGTAAAATCCAAAAACTAATATGCTTCCAAACTTGCCCGCCGCGGAGTTTGAACCAGGTACGCTTGGATTGTGATCGAGGTCACTAACGCTTGAGCAGCAGACGCTCACAAGAAATGATACTACACTAGAAATGACAATTCGAAATTTAGTTTTTAAAACAATATAACTTGAAGTTTCATATTTTACGTAGAATTGTAAAAGCTGATGTTGCTTAACTATACGTGAAATAATTTAAAAGTTTTAAAGTATTTTTCATTCAGTCAAAATGGTTGTCCAAATGAATGTTTTGTTTTATTATTCTTACCATTTTAGATATCAACTTTATATCTGCATTACTTGCTATATGTGTCATCATTAGAGTTTTATTTTCATAGCTTATTTGCAGTTCAACTTGTGATGCTATGGATACAAATTGCCTGTTTTTTCTTTGCATGCTTTGTTTGTTTAAACTTAACATGTCAATATTATTTGAAGAATATCAGAGCCCATTTCAAAGTTATTAAAGAAGAAATAAAATAAAAATTGAAATTAAGTGGTAGAGAAAATTGCTTAGAATGCTTTACAAAATACAAAAACAATGACAATGCACAGCAATGTTTCGATCAAAAAGCCTTTATCAAACAAAGGATACAACAGAAGTGAAGAAATTCACAGCACACTACATATATCCCTATTATATCGTTTGCTTGATAAACGCCTTTTGGTCGAAACGTTGCTGTGTATTGTCATTGTTTTTGTATTTTGTAAAACTACAGTACTTTGTTAATAAGTGTTTCGCTATTCTACATAGTTTTACTGCAGTCTCCATATACATTGTCATTAGAATGCTTTGCACACAGAAGATGTCAGATATAGACATCAGATAAAACCTGACCCTATTTCGTCAGAATATTGACTCACAAACATAATGGCATTTCATGAAACCGAAATACTTTAGTACCAACAAATGTCACAGTAATTAAGAAGAACAGGGTCTATGGTAAAAGGAGGGGGTGAACAACGAAGATAGCAGTGAAAACTAAACATTGTTAGACATCATTGCACACGATAATACAGTAGATTTATTGAACTGACAAGCGATCGAGTCTTTAATGTGAGCTGTGCTGGCAACGACGTTCTACAAATGATATAATACTCAATCACGTAAAACAAAGTGCAGTATAACAAAATATTTCAGTGAACAAAATCTAGTAGACATCTGGCTATTGCATTGAAAGTAATATGTTAATATAACTCAGTGAACAAAATCTAGTAGACATCTGACTATTGCATTGAAAGTCATATGTTAATATAACTCAGTGAACATAATCTAGTAGACATCTGACTATTGCATTGAAAGTAATATGTTAATATAACTGAATGATGGTCTTTATAGTCTTTATTGTATTATAGTATTATATGACTTTTTGACATTATAAATATATTCAATGTCAAGGGTTGTTTGTAATCGAGCAATTGTTGTCAACTTTTTGTATAATTTGTCATGCAACAATTTCCAATAATTGTTTTTCAATTATCAATGGAAAATTGGGATGCGGTTTGGGATCATTGACATTTTATAATTTCCAGCAACTCTTCTTATCCGAATACATTTCTGTATTACACTGGTTCTTTCCCTTTGTATTTTATTCACAAAATATATGAGACTGCAGTAAAATTATTTGATTGGCAAAACACGTAATCACAAAGTGCTGTAGTTTTACAAATTACAAAAACAATGACAAAATACAGCAACGTTTCGACCAACAAGGCCTTTATCAAGCAAACGAACAACAGGAACGACAAATTAAAAAAAAAAATGGACTACCAAATACAAACGTTTCTAATGAAAATATGGGAATAAAAACGAATAACGAAATAAATGTAACACAAAAAATACACACAAAAACTAGAAATAGAACGGAAGAGAAACAATGAAAATCTAGTAAATATATAACTTGAATACATGCAACATATACCCATTAGAGCACAATATTACAACAACATTGTCAATAAATAAGAGAAAGCAATGATTACTGTTGGTTTTTTCTATTCTGTTGTTTGAAAATGTATCTCAATCTCATCTTATCCATTTCAACAATGGAGAGAAATGTTGGCACAAAAACTTCTTATTTTCTGTATTAATCTATTTGTATCTTCGGGTCCCCCCTTCTGTCTGTCTATCTTGTCCATGTCTATGTGTCTCTCTTTTTTTCCATCCTCCTTTATCTGTCTCTCTTGTTCTCCGTCTGCCCCGTTTGATATATATCGTATTCCATGTCTATCTTTGTCTCTCTATGTCTCTCTATGTCTCGCTATGTACCTCCCTACGTGTCAGTATGTCTACCTTTATCTATCACTCTTCCTGTCTCTCTCTCTATCTCTATATGTATCTTTCTTTGTCAATCTTACATTTTCTGTTCCTCTGTATCTTTCACCATATCGCTTTCACCAAGTGTGTTTTTTGATATCTTGTCAAAAGTAAATTGGTGTCAATATCTTCACCAAGTGCGCACATAAAAAAAGTATTATTATTATTAGTCAAATCTGATAAAAGTCCAACTCGGAAAGGAGTGAGAAATAATATAATAAATAAATAAAAACTCAGTAAAATATGTTAGTATGAGAAATAGCAAGACAATACCTCCTCTTCTTCTTCTTCTTCTTCTTTTCTCTAGTCATGTTTTGCCTCAGAACGTCAGGATAAGAAAGGATGTCAAGAACTGACTTTTGTGTGCGTTTCTTAAACAGTGTTTTCGCCGTCTCTGTTATCTCTAAGGTTCAACTTTTGCGTGTATGGACTTTTGATGTGTATCCATTGTACCGATGTATCATTGCTCTTTGAAGTGCTCTTTACGTTGCCGAGCCATGTAATTTGTTATTTCTTGATGAAGTTTAGTACTGATGTTGTGTCGTCTTGTTTCCAGATGTCTTCATTTCTAAACCGATCTCTTCTTGATACTCCCATCATTCTACATCGACTGCATACGGCTGCAGTAAACCATTGAAATGGAACAATGATCAACTTGCTTTACAAGCAGAAACTTGTGATTGAATTTCTCATTGCAGAGGAAACAAACTTTCGTGAATATACAGTCGTCCATATGCTGTATATGAAAGTATATGGAAATTTAGGGAATATAAGAATCAGGAAGTGGAGATACGGAGCTGCATGATCTGCCTGGCTGTAGACATCTTGTCACAGCTACAAACTTTGAAATGGTGAAATGCTTCTAGTGCATTACTCTTAACTAATGATGTATCACTACTCACGCGTGTTGCCATTGCTCGCAAGGGAGCAAAGGATAGTGACACAGCGACCTACAACGCGACTGAGGTAGGGGCCTAGGGAAGCAAGTCTAGTAAATAAAAAGCGTCGAAGAAATCGGATGTGGTGGCTTACTTGTAGGCGCAGAACTGGCACAACGTACAATCGCTCTTAGGCTCAGATCACATACAAAATCACAAAGATGTATTTAATAAGCAGTCGATAGGGAGGGTTGGAAGAAGAACAATCTTGACACTGATAACGAAAATAGTTGTTAAATGTAGGATTTTAGCATTGTCAAAGAGCTTGTTCAGATATCATGTAAGTAACGGTCCCAAATGTTTTCTCTACAAGATAGACATATAACATACAAATGTTTTTTTAGAGGATAGACATATAACATACAAATGTTTTCTCTCTAAGATAGACATATAACATACAAATGTTTTCTCTACAAGATAGACATATAACATACAAATGTTTTCTCTAGAAGATAGACATATAACATACAAATGTTTTCTCTCTAAGATAGACATATAACATACAAATGTTTTCTCTAGAAGATAGACATATAACATACAAATGTTTTCTCTCTAAGATAGACATATAACATACAAATGTTTTCTCTCTAAGATAGACATATAACATACAAATGTTTTCTCTCTAAGACAGACATATAACATACAAATGTTTTCTCTCTAAGATAGACATATAACATACAAATGTTTTCTCTCTAAGATAGACATATAACATACAAATGTTTTCTCTCTAAGATAGACATATAACATACAAATGTTCTTGTCACATAATAAACGGACAAAGCTGGAGTGACTTACCATTATGAAATAACTATACTATGAAGACAAACAAATTATACAAAGGGACGTGCTTGTCAATATAAGTCTTGGATATTTATATCTCTAACACGTATACGTTGCACTTATGTCTTGTATAATTTATTCTGAGGAATGTGTACAGTTCAATACAAGAGTAGCTTATATATATATATATATATCAGAGAGAGAGATCGAGATCATACTGGCTTCTGTATGAGACTGCTACACCATCTGAGAGAGAATCAACTGGCTACGTGGAAGACGACGTTTACATTACATCATGAAGAAAACTAAGCTTCTCTCTCTCTCTCTCTCTCTCTCGCGATCGTTCTAGGCTAGTTTTTATCATTCTTATTGTGATGTATAAACAGCCAAACATCAGAACGTAATGTACGTGCACCAACGTCAGCACCTATTTGAGCACAGTTGCTTATCCTTCGGTGGGGTGTTCGATTTCAGCCAGCGTTTGTTTGCGGTTCGCTTTCCGATAGCCTTTGACTGTCCCCAGCCGAGCCCACAAGGCAGCGAATTGTCATTTTATTTCAGGGCAGCTACCCTAGACGGCCTGCCCTCCCGGGCTTATGAGCGCCATCTGCCCAGCAAAACCGGTCGTTTTAATGAACACATTGGTTTGCCGCCCGGTCATGTTTGTTTGCGGGTTGCTTCGCTAGACTTTGATTGTCCCCAATCAAAACTACAAGGCAGCAGTAGTTCCCTGCGAGCGGAAACGCGCACTGGCTTTACCTCTGCTGGGTTTTCCAGTTGCTCTGTGCATTTGGGTGGGACGCACACCCTGCTTGCCGCCGCCGCGCTTGCCGCTGCCGCGCTTGCACTGGTTTTGCCTCTCCTGGGATTTCCAGTTCTGCTCATGTGGGTGGGACGCACACCCTCTTACCTGCCATGCTCGCTGCTGCAGTGCTTACCTTGCTTTCCACGCACGCCGTGCCGGCCTGTCCCTCGATGTGGTCCACTATGATGGCTTTGCCAGCGTACGCGCCAGCTCTGCCCTGATGCCCTGTCACCATCGACTTTTTCTGTGCTCACATTTTCCGTGCCTTCCGTGTCGTGCACACATTTGCCTGGGCTGTCACCATCTGTGACTCGACCCGGTCCCCCACCCACGTCATAGGGTCACTAGTCTCGCCCCATGTGGTGCCACCCTTGCAACGTCCGTATGTGTGCTCGCTCTGTCCTGGTGCCTACCTCACCATTTCCGTCAATTCCCACTGGGCTGTTCGACTTCGAAGGGGTAAAATCCCCCATGATGCCCACATGCATCTCAACTCGGCACCACAGCAAGCTCATCGCTCTAGAGAGGCGGATCAAGAGAGAGCATGCACGGGCTCCGAATTTCGCCACATGCGGGTCAACGTCTCTTCGATGGTTTTGACTTTTGACCTATGTGGACCAACTCATCACCCAGCATCCTCGTCAGCTCAAGAGAAGTGCCCCAAGAGAGAGAATGGGGCTCCGAATTTCGCCGCACGCGGGTCGACGTCCTTCGATGGTTTTGATTCATGCCTTCGTGATGGGGCTAGATTTTGACCTAGTGGGGCATCGTGCGGCAGATAGGGAACTCATCACCCTGCACCTCATCGGCTGAAGAGAAGTGCACAAGAGAGAGGATGCGCCGGCTCCGAGTCCGCCGCAAGATCCACCTGTGTCGTTATAGCTTCCCAGCGTCCGGGAGAGGCGGGCATTAATAGTCACTCAGAGTTCGCCTGTCTGTGTAGAGGGATCCCATCAGCATGACTCACCTTGCATCTCTACTTGCCCCAGAGAAGCTCTCCACGGCACCTGCCCTCTAGCCAGACCGGAACTACCACTGTTACCAGGTCACCACTTGAGGTGAGCAGGGATTAGAGCCACCTCCCTAATCCTGGTGCGCGCTTCCTGTGCCTTGACCCCACGCTATCTTTGTTCCCATGTTTGTTTTCGATGTTTGATAATATTTATTAATTTTGTTAGTTTGGTACTAGAGATTGAAAGAGAAGGGGTTTAGGAAGATTGGCTTCAGTGCACCGGGATTTCACCACGGCTTGGTCCCCTTGCCGGAAATTGCACGCCACCTGCCAAGAGTAGTGCATGAAGCACGAACGCAGTAGCACCAGCGCCGGATTAGTCTAGTAGCAGAAGTAGCAATGCCACGGGCCCCGCGCTTCGGGGCCCGCACCCATGTGACAGAGATGAAAGGGAAAATAACCATGATGTTATATCAAAACACGCAAGCTGTTTTAATGTCGATGTGATGGTGCGAATCCAAAGAAATCGAAGCAGAAAACACAGAAGTCTCGTCTCACTGTGTAGTAGATGAAGAGGGTGCTATAGAAGAATCATCATTACAAATATTACCATTAAGATCAGCAACTCTTCACGATTTAGCCACATTTTCCTCAAAACAAACTGAAGTCGAATGTACAGCAAGTCCTCCCTATTTAGCCACATCATCTTCAAGCCAAAGAGAGGCAGAAAGCACAGCACATGCTTCCAATGTAGCAACATCTTCTCAAGTCAAAAACAAAACGAAAGTAAAATGTAAATGTTGATGACATCTCAAATAACATGGATCAAAAGGTAGAGTGTCGAATTTGTGGTATGGACTAGTTTTGGAGATGAGTAAGTTGAAACAGGAATAATGAAATTTTATGGAACGAATTCTAGAACGATTCAGCGTCTATCGCTTCATTACAGTCACCTGATCAAGACCTTAACACTGGATATGCCCTTTATGAATCGTTACACGGGTACGTTCAAGAAATGCTGCCTACATTTTCAGATATTGAGGCTAGCTCAAAATCCTTACGGACAGTGAAGAATATCAGCAACAAACTTCAAGACGACGAAAGGAAATATGTAATGACGATTTAGTGGTTCTACTACGCTTGATGAAGTTGTAGCAAATCAAACACCCAAACAAAATTGAAAGTCAGATGTTTATGTCATAATTGATAATGTATTCTGCTTCAGCCAAACGCATGGATACTATAGAGTGACTGGCGTATTTGAATACTTCAGCAGTTAAAACTTCTTACAGATAGCGATCTTGAAAAAGAACTCCAAATATTGTCAGCTCTACAAGAGGATTTGAAGAAAGCTCAGACGACGAACTTGTGCAGTTCGCTGAACTTCTTAAAACTAATGTAGCTGCTGCTATTATCAACGAAAAGCATGAGGCTCTTGAACTGCAATTTTATAAACTTATAACGGAAAATTAATTAGTGTCGTGTTTCCCAAATGTAGAAATAGTCTTACAAATTTACTAGTTTTTAATGATTACTAAATGCAGCGGAGAACGTTCTTTTTCAACATTAAAGCGTATAAAAAGTGAGTAGGAACATGATGGGACAAGATCGTCTAAATAATTCCTCACCTTTAATGAACATTGAATGTAATTACTAGAGAAATTGATTTGTCTAGTATTATCTCTAAATTTGCTCACATTAAATCTGAGACAAGTTTGTTTGTAAAAGTTAGTTTTTATTATTTATTATCATATAAACCTAGGCCCTGCGCAAAATTTGCTACAGGCCTCATGCGACCTAATCCGGCACTGAGTAGCACCGGTAACAATCCTAGTGGTCTCTGGAAAAATATACGCACGCTAACAGATAATCGTGGTCCGGATTTAAACCCACAATCTTCTACTCGCAAAGCTTAACCACTTAGACACAGAGACTGTCAATTGAGGCAAACACACATATAGTCGCAAAGCTTAACCACTTAGACACAGAGACTGTCAATTGAGGCAAACACACATCGCAAAGCTTAACCACTTAGACACAGAGACTGTCAATTGAGGCAAACACACATCGCAAAACTTAACCACTTAGACACAGAGACTGTCAATTGAGGCAAACACACATCGCAAAACTTAACCACTTAGACACAGAGACTGTCAATTGAGGCAAACACACATCGCAAAACTTAACCACTTAGACACAGAGACTGTCAATTGAGGCAAACACACATATAGTCGTGATGAGGATTTCTAACAATACTTCCAAGCAAGACACTAACATTTGATAACTTGTATTTTATTTTTCTAATTAGAAAATTCATTTACACATTTGATTAACTCATTTTCTGTTTAATTATATGAGATTTGTAATAGTTGATTTCGTTCATTTTTGTTATACTATTATAGTATCTGAATTTAAACAATCAATGGACGTGTCTGACTTAAAAAAGAATCTACTGAGTAAACGGTACTTTGATACTAGGTCAGGATAGGCGAGCGAAGTTCAAAGGTCATCCATTGAAAATAAAAATCGTGTCATATCCTATATCTAAAGGACGTAGCCACGATTCCTGTATCCCTGACCTAGGTCAAATCGAATACTCGAGTATCCGATGAAATTGTATCAAAGTACCGAGTAAACAATTACATGTGGTTAGAAGATTGTAATAATTAATATCATACAATATTTTACTTAAACTTCTATAATTTACTTATCGTTGCATGTCAGTGAATTCTAAAAGACGACTCAATGTCAGAGAATGACTTGAAAATATGAAATATATATGGTCCTTTTATCTTTACAGACGGTCAATAGGCAAGTGTTTTACTGTGACAACTTCTGAGTTTTCGCTTTCTCTCTGTTGTTCAGCTCGTACATAAGTCTCTTCTCAAAAGACTCTGCGCCTTCCGTAATTTGGCTTTCCACACAACTCTGTCATCAGCTAGTCCCTCCCATGTGCTGGGATCTATAGAGAAGTTTTTCATTGAGGTTTTGCAGACATCTTTATATCTGAGCAGTGGTCTGCCCTGGTGCTTCTTCCTCCGAAAGTTCACAGAACAACATTTGTTTTGGATGCGATAAGTTTCATTTTCACATGTCCCAACCATCTTAGTCGTCTACTGCTGAGCATGCCCATGATGGAAGGCAGATTTGCACGTTGTAGTACTCTGAGTTGGTTATCTTGTCGTACCACCTGATGTTCATAATCTTGCGGAGACATCGAAGGTGAAAGATGTAAGTCTCCTCTCGTGTCTTGAGTAGGCTGCCGATGTTTCTGAGCCATATAGTAAAGAACTAATTACACAGGATCGATATATTTGAGTCTTCGTCTGCAATGTCAATTTTTTGTTGTCCCACGCCTGCTTTGATAGTATGCCGAATGTAGTAGCCGCACTCCTCATACGAGGGAACAGAAACATCACGATAACGAGACACGTCATCACGATAACGAGACACGTCATCACGATAACGAGACACGCCATCAGATAACGAGATACGTCATCACGATAACGAGACACGTCATCACGATAACGAGACACGTCATCACGATAACGAGACACGTCATCACAATAAGACACGTCATCACGATAACGAGATACTGCATCACGATAACGAGACACGTCATCACGATAACGAGACACGTCATCACGATAACGAGACACGTCATCACGATAACGAGACACGTCATCACGATAACGAGACATCATCATACGATAACGAGACACGTCATCACGATAACGAGACACGTCATCACGATAAAGAGACACGTCATCACGATAACGAGACACGTCATCACGATAACGAGACACATCATCACGATAACGAGACACGTCATCGCGATAATGAGACACGTCATCACAATAAGAGAACGTCAATACGATAACGAGAACGCATCACGATAACGAGACACGTCATCACGATAACGAGACACGTCATCACGATAACGAGACACGTCATCACGATAACGAGACACATCATCACGATAACGAGACACGTCATCACGATAACGAGACACGTCATCACGATAACGAGACACGTCATCACGATAACGAGACACGTCATCACGATAACGAGACACGTCATCACGATAACGAGACACGTCATCACGATAACGAGACACGTCATCACGATAACGAGACACGTCATCACGATAACGAGACACGTCACACGATAATGAGACACGTCATCACGATAACGAGACACGTCATCACGATAACGAGACACGTCATCACGATAACGAGACACGTCATCACGATAACGAGACACGTCATCACGTTAGAAAAAGAAAGTATCACAAGATGAGGTAGAGAGAAATACACAAAATCGAATTGGGGACATTTTGTTGTCTCTGCCTTGTGTAACTTTGGGATCATGGAGAATGATGATGATGATCAGTGCAGTTGCTTCCCAGCGGGCGGAACCCTCCCTCCCAGTGGCCACTGGAGCGTTTTAAAGAGACTACATAAACAAAACAACAATTGATATATCTGTCAACATACACATTGTTTATGTATTTCTATTATACAACTTCATTAATGTCATGTATTTAATTAACATATGTTAGTGTGATATCAACATTAGTATACAACAATATTGTATATATATAGAAATGATTGAACGTCTGTATGAGACTCACTATCATATCAGACAGAATTACTTGTCAGTACAGAAGAAATTTGATATCATGAAGAGAGCTATACTGATCTGTGTTCTCATGCTTGTAGTGGTAGGTAGATGACGTGTCACTTACTTATTGGTGGTTCTGTTCTCCGGGTATTATAGCAAACACAGATAGACGAACAGCTTAACAAACACGCACGCAACTACGCAGCATTTTTGACACAGCTTTCCAATGTAAGAGATATTATGCCGAATGACTTTACTGTGTGTACTAGTAAACAGTTTATAGTTACAACATCAGATTAATGTGTTAAAGTTGAGAATGTACAAGAACACACGGCAGTAAGCTCGAGAAGAGCAGGCTGAAAGTCGCTGCCCGGGCAAAATTTTGAAAGAAAAAGAATTCCTGCACAATATTTTCACCATCTTTTAAATTACATTGGGAACTTTCGCCGGTGCTACAGAGTTCATGCACTGCCGTTTAGATCTTCCTGTGTAAGAGAGATTGAAGACCATGGTTACACGTAGCCCAATCATTCAATTATTTAATCAATCAATTAATCATTCATTCAATCAATCATTCAATCCATCAAACATTCAATCATTCAATCAATCAATCTGTTATAATTATAATAACAAGTTTTGCTTTAGTTGACTTGATGAAATAATTTACTTAACATATTTATTATTGCACAAGATAGATAATAATATTACATGCTAACTTATACTAACTTTATATACAGATAGATAATAATAGCACATGCTAACTTATACTAACTTTGATAAATTATGACATGAATATCTATAACACTAAAACATAAACAATGAATATAGTAAGAAAAGAGAATCCACTAAACATCCATGTTAATTGCCTTACAATCAACCAAGTGCAATAATTCAAATACTTAAGAAGTATATTCACAGAAGATGGAAGACTTGACATATATATATATATCTAGAGGCTAGAGTGCAAAAAGCAAATGCTGTAGCATACCCGCTAGCCTCGTCGTTGTTTTGCATCCAGACATCTCACTGACAACTAAACAACAGATGATCAACAGCATTTTCATGTCTACTTTGTGTTATCAGTGCCAAACATGAACAATGAGCCAGTACAGTCGCAAAACAATCAGTGCATGTAAAATGAGTACTAAGAAAAGTACTAACAACACAAATATAGTCACCAACATAAGCATAAGAAAGAAAGTTGGGACAGAATCTCGCTTGAATTACATTGGAAAACAAAGAATGAAGTGGTTCGGCAACTTAATAAGAATGAAACAAAACTCCAATGTATCTTCAAGAACGAATCAGGAAGGAAGACTGAAAGGAAGAATACGAAAAAGATGTAAAGAGAAAATAGCATGTGAACTTGTGTGCAATGAGAACTGATGATGACAGATTGGCTAGAACACGAGTTTAAAATATGTTGAAAGTGTTGATATTATATTCTATAGCTGTACTAAAACAAAACAAACACTGAAATATGAAACCTCTGAATGTAAAAATCATCTGTATTGAACTACTTGATACACCCACATTCCTTGAATCACCCTAGACAGCAGACTTACCTTGAAGCCAAACATAGACAAAATTCAAAGAAAAGCCATACAAAGACTTCATGGATGAAGAAACTAGCTGGCACGTCCTGGGGCAAATTCAAAATATTAAAGCAGGTTCAATGGGAGCAGTCAGACCTATCATGGAATATGGCTCCAGCTCTTGGACAACAGCAGCCAAAACAAACACATACAAACTAGACAAGGTACAAAACATGGGCCTAAGAATAACTCTGGGAGCAATGAAAAGCAGTCCTATCGTAGAAATGGAAAAAAAACCGCAGACATAGAGCCTCTAGAACTCCGCAGAAAATTTAAAACACTCACCCAGTTTGAAAAACTAAAATGGCTAAAAGAACACTCTCTACACACAAAATTCCAAGAGAAAACAAAAAACAGACTTGCAAGGAAATGTCCCAACCATCTGGCCAGAGAATTTCATATGCAACATACAGACATTCTAGAAACTGACCCAGAAATGTGGGAACCCATAATACCAGAGCCATGGACATGCTACCAAAACACGGCCCAAATACACCTAGAAGTCTCAGGAATAATCTCAACAAAAAAATACAAACAGAGACAGAGCAAAGAGCCATTTAACTCCAAATGCTAGAGAGCAATATCCCACCAGCACATGGACACATGTGTTCACAGATGGCTCAGCCACAGATGCTACCAGAAAGGGAGGCAGCGGAATCTACATCACTCACCCTCAAGGAATCACAGAAACACACTCTCTGGCAGCAGGAGAAACATGCACCAACTTTAGAGCAGAGGCAACAGCCCTTCTTGCAGCCATACAGATTCTCAACGACCAGCAAGTGTCAGCAAAAATATTGCAGTCTTTAGCGACTCAAGATCCGTTCTCCAGGCTATCTCAAGTCCCAGACAAGACAAGCTCATTCAGGACATAGGCAAAATATCAGCTTGTTGTCAAAAAAATCCGAACTGGTCTTACAGTGATACCAGCTCACTGTGGCATACCAGGAAACGAAAAGGCTGACAAACTCGCAAAGGCCGGGGAGCTTCAACACAACACTCACCCAACACAAAGTTTTACAGAAGCAAAGACTCTCCTGAAACAATCCAGGAAAATGATCTGAGAAAAACAAATGGAGGATACAGGCCAGAGCACGACAGTATAAATACACTAAACAGAAAAGCACAGACCACAATCTTCAGACTTAGAACGGGACACTGCAGTCTCAGAGCACCTCCACAGAATGGGTATCAGGGACTCGCGGCCTGCACCTGTGGAGCACCAAAGCAGTCCCCAGAGCACATCCTGCAAGACTGCCCTAGTCTGAGTAGTGAGAGATTGGAGATCTTGCCAACAGAAACAACACTACAAGACAAACTATGGGGAACCGGTGAAGACCTCAGCGCACCGCCCTGTTTATGACACATACCGGAGTAGTCGCATAGCAAAAGTTGAACGCAGAAGAAGAAGAAGAAGAACTACTTCACCCGTTTATTGCAGGGGCTCGCAAGGGAAGCAAAGAATCGTACCACTGCCAACTACAAGGCATGTCGTAAGAGGCGAGTGAGGTACTGGTCTAAGGAAGCTTACCTAATGAATAAAAAGGTCACAGACATTGATGTGCTGGCTCACTTGTAGGCGTATAACTGGCACAACGTATAATCGCTTTTATGCTCGGATCACATACAAATCACAAAAAGTGGTTTCACAAGTGGAAGATATAGAGAGTTCAGAAAAGAAGAAGAAGAAGAGCTACTCATTTTCTAAACTGTATTTTAAAATAAGATTTTGCTGATACTAACATATTTTCTAGTTTTTGTTTGAACAAATATATTTGCTTAGTAGCTATGTCTAAACTGTATTCATTGAAATCAATTCACAAGTTTTGTAACTCTATGATATTCACAGATTGCTACAGAACATCTTGTGTCTGGTCAAGATAATGTCAACAGTGAACAAGTTGTCCAAAATAAGGACGTTAATGAATAGCTGAACAACAGTTAACCTTGTGCCATTTTGGTAGCATCATTTTAACTGCTTACACTAATGTGAAATATATCCTAGAATAAATAAAGATAACTGAAAATATCAGACAAATTATTGGTGTACAATTGTCTTACTCTTAGTGTTACTGTTCTTGTTATCCACCAAATCTGTGTGTTTTTCTAAATGAAGAAAGTATTAATGATTGTTCTAGGTTGATTTTGAAAACACATGAGAGGTTGAAAATCAGACTGACACAAAGAAACCTTATCAAAAGAATAATAATTCGTTGATCAAGGTTCTTTGGGCGTATAATGAAGAGAAGGTTTAGAATTTTTGGGTGACAACAGTAAAATTCGGGGAAGGAGAGACTGGAAGACAGAGGGAGAAGATGATGGATGGCCTGACATCATGGTTCCACAAAAGATCGACGTCAAACTGATTACATGCACCACACAGAGAGTTGTGAGAGATATGATCGCCTACCAGGCAGGCATGACACTTAATTGATTGGTATAACTTGTATTGTGGTGCTGTTGAAAACGTTAGCTTGATGATGATTGGTTAACACATGCCGCCTTAAATGGTATTTCGGAAGGAGATTATTATTTGACAACACCCGTTAACATCATTTGTGAGAAACATGTTTTCCGTTGCCATCTGCCCTATTGTTTGCTCTATACTCCAAACCCACAAAGTAGCAGGTATTTGGAAACCCTGATTGTTTTTTTTTTGTGAGCAGCTAACTACCAAAACTAGACAATTTCACCTACCCGAAACATGTCGTTCTTGGAAGTCGCTAGCGATTGGTGTTTCGTTTCATATTTTAGTATAATCATCAGTCCACACTCTAGGTCAGAGGTTTTCAAAATTTGTATATATTAGAGCGCATATGACTAATGCATGTGGAGTCGCTGACGCCATGTGATCATTGCAAAAATAATACTAATACTAATAATAAAATTATATCAATAGTAACATGAACACAATAGTAAGATATAACAACTTAATTATGAATCTTCATTTTATCTTATCTTAACAACATTTGCCGAAGCGTCGTGAGAGATTTAGTTTTCTATCTTGTGCCAAGTGTGTTGCGCTTGACGTTGTCAGTCCATGCTTTCGCGGGGACTCTGAGATGTTATCTATCCATCGTGTTCTTGACCTGCCTCGTGCTCTGCGCCCTGAGTGTCGATTGTTGTAGGCACGTGATGGTAGTAAATGTGGTTCCATTCTCATTAGATGGCCGAACCACTTGATTCTTTGTTTCCCGATGTACTGTATGCATGGTATAGACCAACGATGCTTCTGATATTCTGTTTCACTCTATCTCGCCTTGTAACGTTGACAGCTTTTCGTAGACATCTCATTTCATGTGATCTTTCTTCTTGGTCTTTGTCAGGCCATGTTTGGCACTGATAGCAGAGAGTTGGAATAAATATGCAGTTTGTCAGTTGTCGTTTGACTGCCATGTTAATGTTTGGATGTTTTAACAGTGGTGACAGTTGGTATGTCACTGCGTTTGCATTCTGGCATCTAGTTTCGATTTCTCTGTCCATCTTTCCATCTGCTGTGAATATACTCCCGATATTATGAATACACGTTTAAATTCAGTATTTAATATTGCGAGTACAAAACAACTGAATCATATTGTTGAGAAACACGTTTTTTTATTCGTGTTAACGTTAAAACTGGAGAAACATGATAGGGCGCCATATATGTATTACACGGGTGCCATGGCGCCCGTTTGCGCTGCCTTGGAGATAGCTGAATAGTTAAATTCTGTGAACTGATATTACATAGCAATCTATTGAGACTCACATCATGGACAATCTATTGTAGACTCACATCATGCACAATCTATTGGAGACTCACATCATGGACAATCTATTAGAGACTCACATCATGGACAATCTATTGGAGACTCACATCATGCACAATCTATTGGAGACTCACATCCATGGACAATCTATTGGAGACTCACATCATGGACAAACTATTGGAGACTCACATCATGAAAGTTGTTAACTGTTGTTGGGAACATGAGATTTGAGGATATAACATGTATACATATGTGTGTATATATATTTATGTTCATGAACTTACAATATAGCTTGACTGACAAATGTGTTGATGTGTTTAGTAGTTGTGTAGATATTTGTTAACTTGAAGAAATCCAGAAAATAGAACTTGGCATTTGTTATGTTCAATTGTTATATTCATAGATTGTTACAAAACATCATGTATTTCGATAAGATAGGACATTATGTATTAGGTATGGTACTGTGTGTTTACATATGTATATAAACATCTACACAACATATGAGACTGAGAGTTTCATATGTATATAAGACATCTACACAACATATGAGACTGAGAGTTTACATATGTATATAAGACATCTACACAACATATGTGACTGTGTGTTTACATATGTATATAAGACATCTACACAACATATGGGACTGTGTGTTTACATATGTATATAAAACATCTACACAACATATGAGACTGAGTGTTTACATATGTATATAAGACATCTACACAACATATGAGACTTAGTGTTTACATATGTATATAAGACATCTACACAACATATGGGACTGAGAGTTTACATATGTATATAAGACATCTACACAACATATGAGACTGAGTGTTTACATATGTATATAAAACATCTACACAACATATGAGACTGAGAGTTTACATATGTATATAAGACATCTACACAACATATGTGACTGTGTGTTTACATATGTATATAAGACATCTACACAACATATGGGACTGAGAGTTTACATATGTATATAAGACATCTACACAAATATGTGACTGTGTTTACTATGTATATAAGACATCTACACAACATATGAGACTGAGAGTTTACATATGTATATAAGACATCTACACAACATATGGGACTGTGTGTTTATATGTATATAAGACATCACACAACATATGGGGACTGAGTGTTTACATATGTATATAAAACATCTACACAACATATGCGACTGAGAATTTACTTATGTATATAAGACATCTACACCACATATGGGACTGAGAGTTTACATATGTATATAAAACATCTACACAGCATATGAGACTGAGAGTTTACTTATGTATATAAAACATCTACACAACATATGTGACTGTGTGTTTACATATATATAAGACATCTACACAACATATGGGACTGTCTGTTTACATATGTATATAAAACATCTACAGAACTGTGAGAATGAATGTTTTTTTTTCTATACACATACGTTTATATTGATATTTATGAAGATTTAGACGAGTGCAAACAATACTTATTTGAATGTCAGAAAATCGTAGTTCTTGACCAGATGATAGTGTTATATTATTTGACTAGAAGTTGCACAGTCCAATCTACTATTTAGTGTTATATTATTTAACTAGAAGTTGCACAGTCAAGTTTAGTATTTACTGTTATATCATTTGACTAGAAGTTGCACAGTCAAGTCTACTATTTAGTATTATATTATTTGACTAGAAGTTGCACAGTCAAGTCTACTATTTAGTATTATATTATTTGACTAGAAGTTGCACAGTCAAGTCTACTATTTAGTATTATATTATTTAACTAGAAGTTGCACAGTCAAGTCTACTATTTAGTATTATATTATTTAACTAGAAGTTGCACAGTCAAGTTTACTATTTAGTGTTATATTATTTGACTAGAAGTTGCACAGTCAAGTCTACTATTTAGTATTATATTACTTAACTAGAAGTTGCACAGTCAAGTCTACTATTTAGTATTATATTATTTAACTAGAAGTTGTACAGTCAAGTTTACTATTTAGTGTTATATTATTTGACTAGAAGTTGCACAGTCAAGTCTACTATTTAGTATTATATTACTTAACTAGAAGTTGCACAGTCAAGTCTACTATTTAGTATTATATTATTTAACTAGAAGTTGCACAGTCAAGTTTACTATTTAGTATTATATTATTTAACTAGAAGTTGCATAGTCAAGTCTACTATTTAGTATTATATTATTTAACTAGAAGTTGCACAGTCAAGTCTAGTATTTAGTATTATATTATTTGACTAGAAGTTGTACAGTCAAGTTTACTATTTAGTATTATATTATTTAACTAGAAGTTGCACAGTCAAGTTTACTATTTAGTATTATATTATTTGACTAGAAGTTGCACAGTCAAGTTTACTATTTAGTGTTATCTTATCTCTTGTGAAATGATAATACTATGGTATTGAGTCACACATCGAAATAATTGCACGTTTCTCACTTTTCAGTTTCAATTTTATTTGAGAAATCTTCATTGAACTCAGAACATATCCGTAGGTGGTATATCTGTAGGTGGTATATCTGTAGGTGGTATATCTGTAGGTGGTATATCTGTAGATGGTATATCTGTAGGTGGTATATCTGTAGGTGGTATATCTGTAGGTGGTATATCTGTAGTTGGTATATCTGTTGGTGGTATATCTTTAGGTGGTATATCTGTAAATGGTATATCTGTAGGTGGTATATCTGTAGGTGGTATATCTGTAGGATCTGTAGTTGGTATATCTGTAGGTGGTATATCTTTAGATGGTATATCTGTAGATGGTATATCTGTAGGTGGTATATCTGTACCAGAACGATCCTGCCATCGTCCCTGAATCTATGTTCATACCTTGCACTTCGTGTTCTTTCACCTGGTCGTTTCCTCTACCTAATTAATTTCTTGCTTCTCTTTCTCTCTCATCACACATGTTCTATTAATAGACAATGAAATCCAACTGAAATATTATGATTAAGTACTTTCTCTCTCATCACATATATTCTATTAATAGACAATGAAATCCAACAGAAATATTATGATTAAGTACTTTCTCTCTCATCACACATGTTCTATTAATAGACAATGAAATCCAACTGAAATATTATGATTAAGTACTTTCTCTCTCATCACATATGTTCTATTAATAGACAATGAAATCCAACTGAAATATTATGATTAAATACTTTCTCTCTCATCACACATGTTCTATTAATAGACAATGAAATCCAACTGAAATATTATGATTAGTACTTTTCTCTCATCACATATGTTCTATTAATAGACAATGAAATCCAACTGAAATATTATGATTAAATACTTTCTCTCTCATCACACATGTTCTATTAATAGACAATGAAATCCAACTGAAATATTATGATTAAGTACTTTCTCTCATCACATATGTTCTATTAATAGACAAAAGAAATCCAACTGAAATATTATGATTAAGTACTTTCTCTATCATCACACATGTTCTATTAATAGACAATGAAATCCAACTGAAATATTATG
This sequence comes from Arion vulgaris, assembly GCA_020796225.1. Lineage (NCBI taxonomy): Eukaryota > Metazoa > Mollusca > Gastropoda > Stylommatophora > Arionidae > Arion > Arion vulgaris. The sequence goes on from CM036762.1 coordinate 7,001,458, forward strand.
ATTAAGTACTTACTCTCTCATCACATATATTCTATTAATAGACAATGAAATCCAACTGAAATATTATGATTAAGTAACAGAAATAAATGATGTTTATATATCAACTTTTATTCTCACAACTTCAGACAAAAAACGCTATATGGAAACAGTTACAATAATGCAACAAGTATATATTTTACATTAGATTGGAAATCAAAACAAATTTCACTGATAACAAAATGGAAAAGAGCCAAAATACATCAGTACAATAAATATCCTCTTGCTTCCTGCATCTGCCAATTGAGCTTGCTTGCATGTGATCTCAACTTCTATCTTGATCAGAACTTCTGCATATATCGCATACGTTCTCAATTTACCAGTCTTCACACTGACTATGAATGGACAAGCGTGTTTCATAACGGTTCTCAGACTCGAGCCGTCAGTGAAACAAGTCAGAAAATACAACCTTTTCGGTCTGGACTTTGGTCAGCCTGTGATTTCTTGTCCCTTCAAGACTGAGTAGCATGATCGCACAAATAAACAAGACTCAACAACGCAAAATATACATCTGTATCTCTGCTTAATAGATTTAATAAGTTCGTCAATCCTATGAAATATCGCACAACTTGCGTTAAGATCCAGACGATATGTGTTCTTCATATAATATCGTTTCTTTTCTCTGTCTCTCTCTCTCTATATATATATATATATATATATATGCAAGATATTTCGGTCTGCAACAATTCTTGCTATCTTCATTATCCTCAACTCTTTGATAATACAACATAGCGTTTATTCTTCATGTCTTTCATAATTCTCTAAGTTCATTCTCTTGTCTTGCTCTTCAATAATACAAGATCTAGTGTTACTTCCAAAGATAACTGATTTTTCTTTTTCAAATGTTCTGCAAGTCTTCTTGATCTTTTTTCTTGTACATGAGAAAGATATCGTCTTAATGTCTCTTCTTCTCTCCTCACGTAAGTCTGTCTTGCTTACATTACTGGTGAGAATGTCCCTGTCTAGAGAGTGTGTTGAGAGAGTGTCTAATTTTACTCAAGCTTCTACTTTTATAGTTCGTCGTCCACGTACACATTTTATAGTAACGAGAGGATGGGGAACAGTGCTTAAACTCTCAAAGAAAGTGACGATCACGAAAGCGATTGCCACTGGTAAGTACTTGAATAACTACCAGGCAGAGGCAATAAGAAAAACGGCTCAAATGATCCTAGAGAGAAGAGACACCTCTCGCAACAAAGTCGTGATATTCACCGATACTCTATCGGTCATCACGCACGGCGAACAACACGTTTTTAGTATTTACACTGTTTTCAGCGCAGTCCGCGACGGAACACAAGTCAGCCATTGTGTTTTTCATCGAACGATGAAACAGCCTGTAAACAATTGTTCATGAAATATGTGTCATTCATATAGTAAACCGATTGTTCTACGTGTAACTGTAACATATTCTACAGATCTGGAAATTCTATGATTATATGTTAAGTAGAAGATTTTGAACGAAATTTTTTTCGATGGTCACTACCATTATTTGGAACCTTGAAAATTTTCGCTTAGGTACTTACTCATAAACATCGTATATGTGAACGATATTAACTTTCTTACCATAAATTCATTAGAAACATTTTCTCTGCTAAGGGCAACTTTAGTCTGCAACTCGTCAATACCTACCAGACTTACTATTTATTCGCTGAAGCGGTTTGCTTTTTGACGTCCATAACAATGCCGCTAGTGCATCTTCTCGTGAATTCTTTTCGTCATTTTACTTGTGTCAACGATATTCAGCAATGCTAAATACAAATTTTTAATTTTCTTTTTATATTTCAAACATTATTTATGCCTTTCAGTTGACTTTTGTATCGAGTATCAACGGTAATATTAAATATCCCACACTAGATCTAGCCTGTCCAAAGTGAACCATTCGTCAGCGATAGACGGCATAATGATTGGCCCTGATCTTTATCGTACACTATTCAGATTTACTTGAGAAGTCTCATATTATTGTATTGTGATTTCAGAATTAAATAACTAGTGAATCATTCTCAGTATCCTTTAATTGTCTTTCTTAATTATAGGCATTTCATGTTTAAAAGTTGTGCATTTAAATTGCACTCATTGCTTAGCTGCAATTGCTTGTGACAAAATATAGTCTAGTAGCAATTTCAAATGTAACTATTGCAAGATCATCTACATTTTCTCTTTTATGTAAACTTCTTCTGTGACTTTTAATTTGTTAGTGGTTGAACTAAATGTGATTATTTATATTTACTCAACATATATAAATGATTTACCAAATAAGTATCCAGCATGTTTGTATGTGAGATGTGCATACATAAGTAAATATATAAAAAACTCACACTATTCAAAGAGTCACTCAGAACAGCACAACATATTGCAGATAAATCAAGAAATATATGAATACAAAAATTAACCTCTGATGCTAGAGTGAATAATTTACCAATATGCTTTTATTATTTTCAAATTGTTTGGTTGTGGAAATATAATGAGCACTAGATCAACAGTTTCAATAAATAATATTCATTATGATCTCACCATGAAACTGACTTCAACCTTGCAATAACATTAAATATATTTATTACTTTATTTAAAAAACTGGAGATAGAGGTTGTGTGAATAATTTACTCAGAAAGTGTTAAAGCTTGACCATCATTGCAAGACTAAGGTCAATGCATGGGGAAATTAGAAAGGATATTATTCAATGAAATTGTTGATCTAGTAGTCAATACATTTTTAAAACAATCAAGAAAGGTTTTGACAATAATGAAAACACACTGGTAAATCATTTACCTGTACTTCAACTATATAGAAATTAGGATTTATACAAAGATTGATTTGCTGTATCATTGTAGTTACTGTACTTTGATTAATCAATTTTACTCAAAGCTCAGGTCCTACACAAAACTTTCAATGACATAAAATGTGCTTGTTCAATGTATGTCTATAGAAGAAATGATGCAGTATTTAATCACTAATTATCACATTTAGTTCAACCACTAACAAATTAAAAGTCAAGAAGAAGTTTACATAAAAGAAAATGTAGATGATCTTGCAATAGTTACATTTGAAATTGCTACTAGACTATATTTTGTCACAAAGCTTAATTGCAGCTAAGCAATGAGTGCAATTTAAATGGCACAGCTTTTAAACATGAAATGCCTATAATTAAGAAAGACATATAAAAGGATACTGAAATGATTCACTAGTTATTTTAATTCTGAAATCACAATACAATAATATGAGACTTCTCAAGTAAATCTGAATAGTGCACGATAAAGATCGGGCCAATCATTATTGCCGTCTATCGCTGACGAATGGTTCACTTTGGGCAGCTAGATCTAGTGTGGATATTTAATATTACCGTGATACTGATACAAAAGTCAACTGAAAGGCATAAATAATGTTTGAAATATAAAAAGAAAATTAAAAATTTGTATTTAGCATTTGGATATCGTGACATAAGTAAAATGACGAAAAGAATTCACGAGAAGATCGCAAACTGCAGCGGTTGTTATGGACGTCAAAAGCAAACCGGCTTCGTAGCACAGATAAATGGTAAGTCTGGTAGGTTATTGACGAGTTGCAGACGTAAAGTTGCCCTTAGAAGAGAGAAAATGTTTCTAGTAATGAAAATTTATGAGTAAAGAGAAGTTAATAATGCAGTTTCACGTAAATACGATGTTTATGGGTAGTACCCAAGCGAAAATTTCAAGGTTCCAAAATAATGGTAGTGACCATCGAAAAAAATTTCGTTCAAAATAGCTTCTACTTAAAGTATAATCATAGAATTTTCCAGATCTGTAGAATATGTTACAGTTACACGTAGAACAATCGGTTTTACTATATGAATGACACATATTTCATATGAAGCAATTGTTTACACGCTGTTTCATCGATTCGATCGAAAAACACAATGGCTGACTTGTATTAAATTTATTTACCGTCACGGACCGCAGCTGAAAAAACAGTGCAGAAACCTAAAAGCAATATCGCTTCCACAAATATGACGCCGTGCACGGCATAAAAATGTTGGCAAAGCAGAGCTCAATGAGCTGAAAGCGGCCCTCGATGCGCTAGTGTACTCACTTACACGCATCATTCGTGGATACCATCCTCACTGCAATACAAGCGAAATATGAACGCGCTGACAAGCTAGCTAAAGAAGCTAGAGACCACCATAAACCGATCTCGAGATCGATTATGAAACTAAAACAATACATCGGCTGACATTGCATAAAGACAAATGGTCAAAAGACCATCCATAGTACAACAACAGCGACAGTTACTGTAGTCTATCTTATGGCGAACAAGTTGCTATATTCCGCCACCGTACCATACAACAAGCTTCGCGCCCACATATTCAAAAATTACAATTTTTAAAAAATTGTATTCGCCTGTGCCCTGCGAAAGGCGGACATGACCAACCAGAGCACATACTGCCGTATTGCAATTGATGGCAGGCCTAAGAAAAGAAACCTTGCCCGAAAACACAGGCTTCCTGTACGGAGAGGACAGAGTCCTTAAAACCACGGTTAGCATTCATGATAAAATCCTGGTTCATCGGTCTAAGCGGGATCGAGAGAGTTTATAAAATGTAGCCAACACACTGTGTGTGTATGTAGATGTACGTTCATAAACTTACAATATACTCTGTCCAACCAAATGTAAATATACATTTGTTCATTTAAAAAAAAGAAATGCAAGTTAATGTATATAGGCAGAATATTCTATTAAACAATAATAAGGAGGTCAAATGTGATGTCTGTAACAAGGTTGAAAGACATGATCTTTCTGAGATTATATGTCACTGTTGACTAGCCTGACTTCTTTAATTAGTTTGGTTAAATTATGTACTCAATGAATACAATGTTTAAACTTATTTTAACATTGTCAACGCAATAAATTAACAACAAATATTCTTAGTCTGAAAACGAGCAGCGCGAAAAGACAAATTTCTTACGCACATGTCTAACTTGATCATAATGCCCCACCTGTGGTCAGGGATTTACCATTCTAGGATTCGACTTACACAGTCACTATCACGCACACACCAGAGAGGTGCAACCAGTACACGTCTGAGTTGTTATCATCATCGCTTCGCGATGGACGGCTAATATCATTAGATAACCTTACATTGATTCCATTATCATTAGATAACCTTACATTGATTTCATTATCATTAGATAACTTTATTGATTCCATTATCGTTAGATAACCTTACATTGATTCCATTATCATTAGATATTATACATTGATTCCATTATCCATTAGATAACTGCATTGATTCCATTATCATTAGATAACTTTACATTGATTCCATTATCGTTAGATAACCTTACATTTGATTTCATTATCATTAGATAACTTTACGTGATTCCATTATCATTAGATAACCTTACATTGATTCCATTATCATTCAGATAACCTTACATTGATTCCATTATCAGTAGATAACACACATTGATTCGATTATCATTAGATAACCTTACATTGATTACATTATCATTGGAATAACCTTACATTGATTCCATTGTCATTAGATAACCTTACATTGATTCCCGTATCATTAGATAACCTTACATTGATTCGTATCATTAGATAGCTACATTGATTCCATTTTCATTAGATAACCTTACATTGATTCCATTATCAGTAGATAACTTTACATTGATTCCATTATCATTAGATAACCTTACATTGATTCCATTTTCATTGAATAACCTTACATTGATTCCATTATCAGTAGATATTTACATTGATTCCATTATCATTAGATAACTACATTGATTCCATTATCATTAGATAACCTTCCGGTGATTCCGGTATCATTAGATAACCTTTGTTGATTCCGTATCATTAGATAACCTTACATTGATTCCATTATCATTAGATAACCTTACATTGATTCCATTATCATTGATAACCTTACATTGATTCCATTTTTCATTAGATAGCCTTACATTGATTTCGTTATCATTGAACAGCTTTACATTGATTCCATTATCATTAGATAAACTTATATTGATTCCATTATCATTAGATAACTTTACATTGATTCAATATCATTAGATAACGCCAGTGATTCCATTATCATTAGATAACCTTACATTGATTCCGTTATCATTAGATAACCTTACATTGATTCCATTATCATTAGATAACTTTACATTGATTCCATTTTCATTAGATAACCTTACATTGATTCCATTATCATTAGATAACCTTACGTGATTCCAAAAGCATTAACCAATAATAACCATAACAAAAGTGGGTGTAATAAATGCACGACAAAAACCAGTCACAGCACTGCACAAGGGCATGATAATTGTCCTAAATCACTAAACAGGAAACATTTTGCAAGATCGTTGTTATGCCGTTGTGATGCATGTCACTAATTATAAATGATGTGATAGCGAGGATTGACTCAATAACTATTTACTTGAGATCAAAGATATGGGAACAGTCAGACTGTCTGTCAAATGTTGTATACTCGTTGAAATTATATATAACATATTACTGAATATTATGGTTTTCCAGGAATGTATTGTGTTGTGTGAAGAGAAATTTCAACATTCCTCCATTATTAAAGATGGAGGCATATTGAGCAGGTATATCATGGGTAATATATGGCAGGTATATCATGGGTAATATGCAGGCAGGTATATCATGGGTAATATACAGGCAGGTATATCATGGGTAATATATAGGCAGGTATATCATATGTAATATACGAGCAGGTATATAGAGGCATTTATCTGATGCATCTCTTTGGTTAAGCGAATGATAAAATAAAGCATGGACGTCAAAGAGAGCATAAATACAGACGATCGAAAGAGTGTATAAAATATTAGTAATGACGACGTGAAACAAAGTAATATGCACCCAGTGGAATACAGGGTAAGACATGCACAGTGGATAAAAAGACTTTCTTACCCATAGACAAGCATCTGTAATTGGATGGAGTACACAGTCCAGATTCAAATTAAGAGCAGAGAGAGAGTCCTAGAATCAATACTCATCATTGCTTTTCCTGGTATATAGTAATGATCTGCCACAAACTCTGCCAGACATATATCACACTCTCTCCATGCACAGTAGTCTAGCTGTGTGGTACACCTCCAGTTTCTAGGTCCTGCCATCTTTAAACTCAGGCCAGCCTGAACAGCGTCATAATGTGGCAAGTAAATGGGGTCTGAGAAATAAACCAGGAGCAAAACTGCAACAACGCTTTCTCGTATCAACAAAAGAAGGAGTACTTCAGACTGAAATTTAACGATAGTATCGTTCCCGTTCCCCATACTCAACAGCACACGGGAGTTAAGCTTGACAGTCGTCTGACATGGAAACATCACATAATGGAAACAAACAGAAGCTGTAGAGGAAATAAGTGTGATGCGGAAGCTGGCTGGAACTACCTGGGGAGCTGATATTCGAATCCTGAGTCAGGTGTGCACTGGTTTGATTAGACCGGCCCTCGAATATACTCATCGACATGGATATCAGCAGCCCATTCAAACAAATCGATACTGGAAAAAACACAAAACGAGGTGTCTGCGTACTATTTGGGGCCGTAAAATCTACTGCAATTGTAGAAATGGAAAGAGCAGCCAACATCCAGCCCAGCCCTTGGAAGACAGAAGAAGGAGAAAAGTGATTCTACAGACTGAAAGGATCAAAGAATGCCTCACCATCCACTGCATGAAAAAATGGCGGATAGAACAAAGAACAGACTAAAGCGCACAAGTCTAAACCACAAAGCAAAAGAAATGAGAGAGTCATACTTGGAACTACTAAATCATAATTCCCTTACCTGAAGAATTGCTTTTGATCACTGGGAACCAGACTCAGTACCACTAAACTTCTCAACCTCCATCCTAAATTATTAAGCAGATACCGAGCCCTAATCTAGTGAGAAAAGCAATTACAATGGAACATCTCCATTACATGTTTCCAGAAGACAGCTGGATAGGAATTTACACAGATGGATCGGCAATGGAGGCAACCATGAATGGTGGAGCAGAAGTGTACATTAGGCACCAGATGCTACCACTGTGTCTCTGGCAGCTCCTACTGGAAGAATATGTTCAACTAAAAGCAGAACTCATAGCCCTTCTGATGGCAGCACATGAATAAGCTGCAAAGCAGCTGCAAAGCAGGCCATTTCTTACAGACTCTTTGTCAGCTATACAAGCCTGGAGGCTAAATCCACTGATAGCACAGTACAAAAACTACAAGAGAACTTGCTCAGCTTTCAGAAAAGGCAGAAATTCACTTGCAGTGGATTCCCATCTCACTGTGGCATTGCAGGCAATGAGGTGCTGATGTCTTAGCTAAGAGGAGGGCAGTGCCAAAGGGCAAATTCCACCAACCTTGTCTTTTCAAGAGGTCAAAACCCTCATACAGAGAAAATCTGCAGTAGAACTGGAAGACAAACACTGGATATGATTATGGAAAAGACTCCCTCAAAGACCTAAGCAGAACAGACCAGGTCATTATATTTCGACTACGCACCGGACACTGCAGACTCAGCAAACACTTATACAGACTAGGAATAAGTCAAACAGCTCTCTGCCAGTGTCAACAGGCAGAACAGACACCAGAGCATATCCTGCAAAGACTGTCCTCTTCTGTGTGAGCTGAGAAGCAACATGTGGCAACACACAGTCGACCTGAAAACTAAGCTTTGGGGAAACCTAACAGACCTGAAGCTGTCTGCCCAGTTTGTGGTCCACAGTAAATTAAGCGCATGACCAGAGATCGCTGAAGAAGAAGAAAGAAGATGGGCATATTGGGCGGGTATATCATGGGTAATATAGGCGGGTATATCATAGGTAATATACAGGCAGGTATATCATAGGTAATATACAGGCAGGTATATCATAGGTAATAACAAGCGGTATATCATATATAATATACGAGGCAGGTATATAGAGGCATTGTCTGATGCATCTCTTTGGTTAGAAAGCGAATGATAAAATAAAAACGCATGGACGTCAAGAAGAGCATAAATACAGACGATCGAAGAGAGTATGAAATATTGTGGCCTGAGCGTGAACTCAAGTAATATAAAATGCGATAGACAGCCACTATGAAGATTTGTTGTTGTATCCTTGTGTATCAACCAGATGCAGAAGATATAGATAAAACATGAATGTCATTGCAGGCTGAAATAATAGTGAAAGGAAAGAACATTTCATTACTTATGTTATTTTTTGCAGTTAATTTTAAAAAATACTTTCTTGCTGGTCTTGTTTTTAATGTAACTTGACAAGAGTGAATCCGTCAGTTTTATTTACAGGCAGAATGGATAATTAGTTTTTATTTACAGGCAGAATGGATAATTAGTTTATTATGACAGGAATGAATCAATTAGTTTTATTAACAGGCAAAAAATGGATAATTAGTTTTGTTTACAGGCAGAATGGATAATTAGTTTATTAACAGGCAGAATGGATGGTGGTTTGTTAACGAGCAAGAATGGATAATTAGTTTTATTACAAAGAAGATTGATTAGAAAACATATGTATTTTAAAAAATCCACACAAAATGGGAGAATAAACGTTTATCCATGTTTTTATTATTTTAAGATCTTGAAGGAAAACATGTTTCACTAGCAATGTCAGAGAAAATAGTATTTCCTAGATGAGATTATAGATCAATGTTATTTGGCTAAATAATCAAGAGTCGATATTTTGTTATTATGAAAAAAAATACCTGTATGGAAAATATATTTGATCAAAAATCAAAATGTTCATGTTTCTCAATTTGTGTACCATGGATAGAAAAACAACTTCGTGCAAAGTTAATATTAGAAGTAAGCAACAAAACTTGTATATGCTCATCAGTAACGTTTCATAATGAACAAACAACACATTATTATGTCTGTGTCTTGAACGTTTTAATAACAACTACATAAATAAAGTTACTGTACAGTTCATACACGCAGCAGGATTCACCTGCTCTAAGTATAACCTGTAGAGATATCCGTCTCTACATCTGGAATCCTGCTAACATAAAAATTAAAAACCCCAGTACACTACAGAAAATATACAGAATACAAACACTGAGTAAAGTTTTTTGTTATTGTCTTGTTGGAGGACAACAATGTGGTAGCGTCTTTGCAGATGTTAGTTGTCTGCGCCTGTTGGTAATTATGGACTGTATTCCAACCAATAGCAGAACAAAAGGAGATGCAGAGAGAGAACAATGGGCACGATTTTCTGTCATATAACTCATGAGATCTAAAAAATAGATTGAATATTCCGTTTCTGCTTGCCTGTACCGTTCAATATCAACAAATCCACCAAAGAAGAGAGAGAGAGAGAGAAGGGATAGCAAAGGAAATAACGTCATATGTCAATGTTTTTCTGCAATGTAGGGAAAACAAATCTGGCAGATACAACGTTTTGTACAACACCTATAATTGAAATGAAAGAAGAAAGGACCATATACTAAAAATAATAACCAGAATATACTAACAGAATATATAACCATATAGGACATATACAAAATAATACTCAGATATATAACAGAATATATATATGCCCTTATGGACCATATACTAAAGAACCACAATAATACATTGTTGACTCTTTAATTGACAATGTTCAAGTCATTTTAAACATTATCTTTATTCAGTGCATGCTTTAAACAGCTAAATGAATTTAAATAAATTGGTCCCGTTCAAAATGGTATATTAAATGAAGAAGCAGCCGTTGAAACCTCAAGCTGATGTTATAAACATTAGCATTTTTGTACTTTGTTGTTACTTTTTGCTGTATCTTGACCAGATTTATGATGTTCTGTAACAATCTATGAACATAACAGATGACAATAATTTTCTCAAATTTCTTCAAATGAACAAAGATCTACACATCTAATAAACACATAAATACTTTTGGATGTAGAATTTATTATTGTAAGTTATGAACGTACGGGCACATATACACACATGTATACATTGTATGTAACTGATCTCTTGTTCTGCTTCAATTAAATACTTCATGTATTGAGTCTCCATTAGCTATGTAATTTCGGCTCCTTGATAATTACTATTCAACAATTCAGCGCTGTACAACGACAATCGGAAAGTGCCATGATATGATACATCTTGAAAAGTTATAACATTTGTTAAAGAAATATATAGAAAGACAAATTATAAATTATATAGTATCAAAAGAAAACAATAGTGGGCATACCAAAGAGCTATGTGTACATTCACTAATGAAGCATTTATTATAATATTATACAGTAGTAAACGTAATAGAAAATATATGCCTCTGCTCTTTAGTTTCTCAATCGAGGTCACATCGAGGGACAACGTCATTTCAGGGTCAGTGAGCTGCTTTGACAGGCCATACCCACCTGCTTGTGACGGCCTGGAATCGAATCCAGCTCTTTGTCTAGCTAAGTGGGTGGGTTGAGATAGTACTATTGTATGCGTAGTAGTGAAGACGCAGTAACGTTTCATAAGAATCTGCAGCATAGTTGGTAGAATCCAAGAGTGAGGAAGCTCAGACCAATACTGATGTCCTCTGTTGGCTCTTCCAGTTCTGTTCTCTGGGACCGTTGTTACATCTGACTCTCAGAGTCGATGGTTCAGTAAAATTCCAAAATGGCAGTCTGGTTTGAGTAGAAAGTAGTCTATCGATGTTTCTAACTTCAGAGGCTCGTTGATCTCTTGTCCTGGACAGCAGCAGCAGCAAAAGAGCGGTCATGCTTTCGTCAGCTGCTTTTTTAGAGAGTTTGAGATGGATAATGCGATGTGCAATCAACAAATCTGAAGGTGGTCAGACTGGATCCAAGATCAGATCTGGAAAAATCGTTAGGGTATGCGGTAATACTGAAATAGGCGATAGAGCAAAGACTGGTATATACAGTAAACCCATAAGAAGGGAAAAAAATTATAAGAGAGGAAAAAACCACACTCAACGTTTAAATTGCTTAAGACCTTTATCAAGAATACAAAAAACTAAATTAACTGAAAGCATGATACTAACAAATGATCTGAATCAAAGATACTTTGGCATACACGTACCTGCGTGGCTCTTGGTCAGCATCTCGTGAATGATAGAAAGGACAGGAAATAGGAAGACTATTAGGTTACCGATTGGCTGGTCAATCGGACAGGGTCAGTGGCAGGTTACGTAAGATATTGTTTGTACAGGTGGGAACAAAGACCCCCACGTGGGAGCAGGAGAGGTAAGTGGAAGAAGAGCAGAGATAGCCAAAGCGTTAATGGAAGCATATACTGATGTGTAAACACTGTTACACCCCTACAACATGAGCCTATTCGGCTAATATAGTTGTATGCTCTCCGATAACAAAGAGGAAGGTATGTATCCCCCCAGGTTGTCAACGCAGTATCACACCAGCAAGTGTCCACAGATATGTATACCGAGACGATAACGTGCAGAAGATAAGTAGCCAAGTAAGAAAATGGGATAGAGACATGACACTAAAGACAGGTCCCGGTGAGCTGACTAGGAATGTCTCGACCACCGTTCACCAAGAACGACTCGAGCCCTACTTGGCTAATGTATCCTGTGTGTCTCCGAGACGAACATGCAAAGTCAATGTCGGCCAGCGAAGCTTGGAACGGAGGGAAAAGTGTCAAAGTGACACCCTAGGTGTAGGCAATTCGAGCCAACTGGCCCCACAAGAACATTTGGAGTACATACCGCCTTTGTTATCGAGTATGCAAGTCCATATTAGCCGAATAGGGCTCGTATTTGTATGGGGTGTACGTGTTTATACATCGGTATGCTTATGTCGGAAATTAACGCCATTATCTGACGTTTCTTCACCTACCTCTCCTGCTCTTCCCGTAGGGTCCTTTGTTCCCATGTACAAACAATATCCCGTGACCTGCCACCCTGACCCTTTCGGTTACCAGCCAATCGGTAACCTAATAGTCTTCCTATTTCTGTCCCTTTCTATCATTCACGGAATGCTGACCAAGCCACGCAAATGTATGCCAGTATCTTTTGATTCAGATCATTTGTTAGTATCGTGGAATGGATAGTAGAATGTTCTTCGGTCTCTTGGAGATCTACTTTAAGATGAGGACAGTAAATTAGACGTTGACTGAATAGAACGATTTAGAGTTTGGAATGACAAGTAGGACTGGGTGCTTGACAGGTAGAGATAGAGAAATGTGTTTAAATGGCAAACTACAAAGGGAAACAATCAGTATGTATAACATTCGAACTCTAACTTAATGGAGACTGAGCACATATGGGTCTTCACGGAGTGTCGACGTCAGCTCAGTAACAACCAGCGTTGATATATACTGTTATGTGCACGCCATCTGATATCGTCATACACAATGCATTTAACTGTGCACTGTAGGATGTTTCACGATAATAGGTTTAGTAGGAATTTAAATCAGGTGCTTATTGTTTCAAACTCTACTACCTGACCCGCTTCCTCAGAATCTGTTCTTTTCTATTTAAACTAGTGATCTTTATTTTTACATGCTCTAGCAAATAAATTGAAATTCATTTGTTATATTTCGTCTCCTGAGCAGATTAAGCCATCTATCACATTTAACCTGAGATGGAGTAACCAGTAGCAGCGAATATCATAGCACATTACATGTTAAGCGAACAAGAACACTGTTAGAGCATGATGTGTAGAGGCAGATTTGTCACAGATACAAGGACCATTATTCAAAGGCACAACAATTGTATTTGGAATGTTGTTTAGTTTGTTTATTGATTTTTTCTATTTGACTTGCCCAGCTGTTTATTCTCATATTTTCAGATTAAATTTAGTCAGATTTCTTTCAAGTTAATATTCTACAATAACAAAGACTAATACTAAATAAGAAAATTATGGAAATAAAGCAAATCTATACCATAATAAAAAATGATAATGCGATAATCTTATATCTTCTTTCCAGAAAAACATGAGATTTCTAGAACAGGCTTTTGTGTTCGTTTCATAAATAGTGAAAATTCATTTGTTCTGTTATTGTTATGTGTCTGCCTTTTGAGTTAATGTTTTGATTTTGTCTCACTGTATCTGAGTGGCATTGCTTTTTGAGTCTCACTGTTTGTGGTGCTCTATTTATATCTCGAACCATTTCATTTGTTGTTTCTTGAGAAAGTTCAAGTATTGTTATTGTACCCACTTTTTTCCTTTTTATATTTTATTCTAAGCCGGTCACTTCTTGATACTTATCATTCTACGTAGACAGGAGAAACAGCAACCTGCAGCTCATGAAACCGCCGCAGCTCTTTTTATTCGATGTCAAGTTATTATTGTCTCTTTCGATGTCAAATTGCGACCTTCCAGTTCCAATTATATTATTTTATTTCAAAACTCAATATTGCAAACAGGATAAAAACCATGAATGTAGGAAGGGAGAGAGGATAAGCGTCCTATAATAAATACATTGCCGGTAGTCAAATTAAAGCACTGTCGGGTCTTAGCTGCTCAAGATGGTTGCAACGCCATGTTGTTCTTGCGGCAAATGAATGTGCCACATCGGTCAACTTGCGAGAAAACACAAATTTCTAAAAATTGATTTCAAAGAGAAGACGATTTAGAAGCGAATTATTTTCTCAAAAGGTATCTTGCCTTTAACGTTTAACGAAATTAACTTTTTTTTAGTAACAGATTAGCAATTAACGAAATTAACTATTAGCTATTTAAGTAACGGTGGCTTTTTAGTGACATATTAGCAATTTTAGATAGCTAAATAAAATAATTTTTTTGCAAAATTTCAGCACCTCTTCAAGAATGGCATCTGATAAAAAAAAGAGATGAACTGAAGAAAATCAGGTGTCCAGGTTGGACGGAATCGTTTGCGTTCATATGCAACACAAATGACCTTCCAGCTTGTCTAATCTGCCGAAAAGAAACTTGCACACAATAAGAAATCAAATTTGGAGAGACACTTCACTACAAAACATACCGAATTCGCTGCTAAATATCCAACCGGTGACGCATGGAAAAAAAGCTGTTAAAGAGCTTCAGCTCAAAAACAACAGTCGAGTTCTATGCTAAAAAACTGGTGCAATCTTCAAATAATGTAAATCTTTAGAATTTATAATATCACTACAAATTACAAAAGAAATACATTCACAGATGGTGAGTACGTCAAAGATTGTTTCATGCGTGAGGCTGAAGAACTGTTTCGTGATTTTAAAAGCAAAACAGAAATAGTAGAAGAGAAAATCAAAGATTTGCCATTATCTGCTAAAACAGTACAAGATAGAACTGCTAAAATGTCTTCAAATGTAACACATATGCAAGTGGAAGACATCAAATTGGCTATATACATCACTTGCTATAGATGAGTCTTCGACATAAAGACACGGCACAAGTGTTCACTTTTCGTGGTATATGTCGTCCCAAAGTCAAAGAAGAACTGCTAGGATTGCAGCCGCTCCAGGCAAACAGGAATAGGTAAGGGGAACAACAACGATTTTCGGCGAAAAAATAAACCACGAAATTTTAACGTTTCACTGCATAATTCACCAAGAGAGAGCGCACAGCGCACACATTTCCAGCGTGGTTGAGGTCGCGAAGACTTGGTAATTAAAATCATTAACAGC